>OU898282.1:130441302-130961302 GCA_918026665.1 Diabrotica balteata
TATTGTGTATACTAGTGTTATGGAAAATTTGGAAGTGCCGTGTAAACGCCGAAAAATTGGTCCTTTAACAGTTAATGAAAAAACATTAATATTTAATTGTTTTAAATCATTTACAGACAAACGTTTATGTGAAAGTGTTGATGAGACCGTTGAGTTAGTTAGCAGTAGGTACACTTGGTGTTGGGAAATCTACGATTTACAGAGTTATTAAAGAAGAGAAATGTGGTAGTTTTCAAATGCCACGTAATGCTCCAGGGAAACCAAAATTTCAAATAGAATATCATTTTAAAGAAGGACTTCGACGGAAAGTGCATGAATTCTTCTTTAGACAAGAATTTCCAACATTGGATAAAGTTCTTGTCTCAGTTCGAGATGATAAGGATTACCCAGAAATGAGTCGAAGTACGTTATGGAAACTTTTAAAAGAAATAGGCTTCCGCTGAAAAAAGAATCCCAGAAAGTCTATTTTATTAGAAAGAAGCGATATTGTCATATGGAGAAGACATTTTCTAAGAACCATAAAGGAAATGAGAAACCAAAAAAGAAAAATATTTTATCTTGATGAAACATGGATCAACGAGGGTCATACACCAAATAAATTTTGGCAGGATGAAACTGTTACAAGTCAAAGGCACGCTTTTGTAAATAACTTATCTACTGGTTTAAACCCACCATCAGGAAAGGGACGCAGGCTGATAATAGTACACATTGGCAGTTCAGACGGTTTTGTTGAAGGTGGTTTATTAACTTTTGAATCAACTCGTACCGGTGACTACCATGAAGACATGAACGCTGATGTCTTTCAAGAATGGTTCGAACAAATGATAGATCTTCTTCCTAAGAACTGTGTAATGGTAATGGATAATGCAAGTTATCACTCCAGGCTTATAGAAGGACTGCCCACAACCAAGTGGTTAAAAAAAGACTTGCAGAATTGGTTGAGTTCAAAAAATATTACGTACCATCCCGGATCTATAAGAAAGGAACTTTATTCGTTGTGTGCCCTTCATAAAGAAAAATTTAAAAATACGAAATTGATGAAATTGCCAAAAATCGTAGAATGACAGTACTTAGATCCCCACCATATCATTGTGAATTAAACCCGATTGAACTGGTATGGGCACAGATAAAGAGTGAAGTTTCAAGAAAAATACCACTTTTAAAATTCATGATGTTAAACAGTTGTTTTTGGAGGCCGTAAATAATGTAAAACCTGAAAACTGGGAAAAGGCAGTAAATCACACTATTAAAAAAGAGGAAAAAATGTGGAAGCTGGACAATATTACTGATAAAATGATCGAGCCAGTTATTATAAATCTTGGTTCTGAAAGTTCATCTTCTGAATCTGATTTGGATTTATAACAAGTAGCTGTAAGTTTTATATTAATATTTTTATTCATCTATTTAACATACCTTAGACGGTTTTAAAAACTCTTTTTCTCTTTTGTAATTTTTAAAAATTAAAAAAAATGTGAATTTTTTAAAACCCTTTTTAATGTAGTTCAGTCAGTTCTAATATAGTGTGTGATAAAAGAGGTCACTTTTGTTTACATACACATAACACTTTATAACACTGAAATAATTCATTTATTTTTTACAATTATTCAAAGTAATTTTTCTATTAATCTTGAGCACGCCCATGGAGTGGTCGGAGATACCAGTTAAAATTATGCTAATTACTCTCTCGTTCATAAAAATAAACTATAGTATATTAATATTTAACCATCGCAGTCAAGGTGTTAAATTTCAATATTTTTTATTGTCTATGTTCAATTACTACAAACTACAAACCATACTTGAAACTTAGGTTCATAGATTTAACATTCGTGGTAATATTTGGTCGGTATATTCAAGGATACTTAAATTAGTTTCTTATTTGTTTCTTCATTAATTTACATTTTTTTATAATTAAAAATGAATAAGGGGTTTTAGAAGATAATCAAATGATAAATTGTCTACGTTAGTTTTTTTAGATTTTTACCGACCATTCCATTTCAGAGCATGACTGGCAAGTTTTGAAAAACTTATTTACTTAACGACGTGATGGAATATTTGTTTGTCACGGGGGCTGCTCTCTTGGCATATACGTATTTAACAACCGCTACCACAAAAACTACTAAAAAATAATTGCAGTATAATTATTATTTTGATTTACTTTAATTATAATATGTACTAAGCAATGTTAAAAAAAATATTCAATATTCATCATCATTTTGGCTTTACAACCCTGTGTGGGTCCTAGCCTCCCCAAGAATTCTCTTCCAGTCGTCCCTATCCATCGCCTTCCTCCGCCAAGCACGTATTTCCATATTTCTCATATCTTGGTCTATGTTATCTAGGAATCTTGTTCTGGGTCTTCCTCTTCTTCTTTGACCAATAGGTCTATCAAGGAGCGTATTTCTAGCTGGGTCGGTTTGCTCCATCCGCATTACATGGCCTACCCACCTCAGACGTCCTATCTTAATGTGTTTTACGATATCTGGTTCCTGGTATATTCTATAGAGTTCGAAGTTGTATCGTCTTCTCCAGACACCATTTTCATTTACCGCTCCATAGATTCGCCTCAGTATTTTTCTTTCGAAACATCCTAACATGTTTTCATTGCTTTTTGTTAAAGTCCAGGTTTCTGAACCATATGTTAGGACTGGGCGTATTATTGTTTTGTAGAGTTTTACTTTTGTATTTCTTGATATAGCTGTAGATTTAAAAAGGAGATTAAGCCCAAAATAGCATCTATTAGCCGTGCAAATTCTGCGGTTTATCTCTGCGGTAATGTCATTTTCAGTATCGACGAGCGTTCCCAGGTATACAAATTCGTTAACTGCTTCGATGACGTCGTTTTCTATAACAAGTGGCCGTCGTATTTGTGGTTGCGGACCTATTTTCATGTATTTCGTTTTATTAATATTTATTATTAAACCCATTTTTGTAGCCGCTTCCTTTAGTGCTACATACGCCTCTCGTGCTGCGTTTTCCGTTCTCCCAACAATATTGATATCATCAGCATATGCTAGGATTTGCACAGATTTGTTATATATTGAACCAGTAGTTGTGATTTGTGACGTACGTATTACTTTTTCCAGAGCTAGATTGAATAGTATACAGGAGAGTGGGTCTCCCTGACGTAGCCCGTTATTTGTATTAAAAGGTTCAGAGAGTTCCTCCTGGATTCATACTCTGCATTCAACTTTTTCAAGGGTTAGTTTGGTTAGACTTACCAACTGATTTGGTACTCCCAGGTCTATCATTGCTCTAAACAATTCTCTTCTATTTACAGAGTCGTAGGCTGCCTTGTAGTCTATAAATATGTGGTGCGTGTCTACACCGTATTCGAGTGTTTTGTGTCTCAGGGTTGAAATTTGATGAATTGTTGATTTACCACCTCTGAAACCAGTCTGGTATTGTCCTATTATTTGCTCTGCTTACGGTACCATACGATGGCATAGTATATTGGAGAACATTTTATACGCTGCATTTAGGAGCGTAATTCCTCGATAGTTAGAGCATTCAAAGATATCTCCCTTTTTGTGTATAGTGCAAAGTATTCCAATATTCCAATCACTGGGGAGGGACTTTGTATCCATATTTCTTTTATAAGCTGCTGTAGCGCTATTATGATATCGTGGCCACCTTCTTTATATAATTCCCAATGGCTATACCCAATGACAAGGTAGTATGAACTATTAGACACCTTTAATAGTTATGACCCCTACATCCAGTTCACTATAGAGAGGGAAAGATGGTAATTGTTCCGTCCCCTTTCTCGACATAAGGATGATTAGGGAAATTAACAACATTAAAATAGATTAGTATCAAAAACCGACACATTCTGGTAGATACCTTAACTACCACTCTTACCATAATAACTCTACCAAAGTCAACTTAATCAAACAGATGAAAAATAGAGTAATTAAACTATCAGATCCATCATTTCATACAAAAAACCTACAAATCCTTCTGAAACTTTTTATTTCAAATTCTTATCCAACACCATTAGTAAATAAGATTTTGTTTAACACTATCCATAACGAAGATACTTCACCTTCCATCGTGACTAACAATGCTGATCCTGATGTCTTAAGTAGGAACCCAGTCTCGGATACTCCTATCAATAAATATTTTTCATTACCCTATTTCAGAGATATCACTCCGGGGTTAACAAGGATTCTAAAAAGTTTTGAAAATAGCTTTTCTAATAATAATAATAACATTAAACTTAATGTGGCTTGTAGATCAGCCCTAACAATTAATAATCTTTATTCGAAGGTAAAAGATAAGACTCCCATAGATAGGCTTAGTAATATTGTCTACAACATTCCATGCCTCTCTTGCAACAATTCCTACATCGGCCAAACATCTCAATTATTGAAATCACGTATTACACTACACAAAAGTGATTCTCGACTTCACCCTGACCGCTGTGCATTAGCCAAACATGTCCATTCCACTGGTCATCACATGGACTATACGAACACTACAATTCTCCACCGTGAGAACAATAAATCTAAAAGAGAGTTCATTGAAATGTCTTATATTTTCCTTAACGATTTTTCCATCAATGTTAAGAGTGACATTAAGAATCTAAGCGATATATACCACTTCTTACTTAAATCAGATACCAAGAACAATACAACATCACAGATAACCAACTTGACTGATATATCTATTAACAACTAACCTACTTTAATAATAATTTTCATTAACAAAAAAAGATAACATTCCCTTGCTTTTCTTAGATACATCTCAATAAGATATTATTACAATAATACATGAACAATATACTAATTAAAACAAAGAATTTCAATTAAGAAAATTCTAAACTAATATCTCCCCAGACTGGGATCTAACTTCATCGGTTTTACCAATGAACCTTAACGACAATGATATCAAAAGAACTACTTGTAATTGTTTCGGCGCTTGCGTTCTATGAAAACAGAAGCTCACATTCAAACTTTACAACAATTAAAAATTTAGTTATTGCCGACAATTCAAAGAATTACTTCCTTTAAATGTAGTTACATTGGGCTTTTCGATTGTCCTTGGGTAAACCTTTGCGTTTTAAGTTCAAAGCTACCATACATTTCCAACGTTAACAAATAAACTTTTTTGCACATAGTAACAAAAAAAACACCACTATGTTGTTACTAGCTAAAGTTTTTTAACATCATAACTTGACATTTCTAAAATTTCACGGTAAGGTAAATGTTTTTTATTAGATAATATATGGTAGCTAATTATAATTTATTCTCTTTCAGCCCTGAAGAAGCCAAATTCTCTTTGGCGAAAACGTTAGGTGAAATAATTGATACACATTAGAGTTTTTTTTGCAGATTTCCCCAATATTTAAGAGTTTACTATTTATAACTTATCTGCAAAGATTAAATTTCTTTTCTATATATATATATATATAATATATATATATATATATATATATATATATATATATATATATTATATATATATATATTATTGTGATATTTAAAGTCTTGGTGCGCCAAGCAATTAATTAGCTAATTAATTAAAAATTATTTAAATGATATGATTATGACTCTATCACACTTTTTAATTCTCTTATCTCAGGGTTAAATTCGTGCTTCAATATCTATGCTATTACATGTGAAAGGTAAGGTCCAAAGAATACCGGAATAATAAAAACACATATGATATAACACTATATATTGAAATAAAAATAATGAAATAATTCACACTCAAATGTTTTCAATAAACAAAATCTCATATAATGATTCTCAAAATTTTGTTCTACGTACGTGAACCTTCAAAATTAATGGTACAAACAATATTAATTGAAATCTCAAAATCCCAAATTATTGTAACTCTCCTAATCAAAATATTTATATCCTTTCTAAATTAAGTGTAAAAATTGTGTTATCAATAAAAGAAAAAACTGCAGAAAACAAAAATATCTCTCTCTGATGATGAGTGGTCCAAATCCTTGTTCCTTGTAGACTATATTATCTACTCTCAGGCGCTCCCTAGGTAATCAGCAATCTTACAACAAATTATTGCAAGTTTATCGTCCTTAATGATCTCCTTCAAATGCACGAATCGTTCAAATTATGCTAGCTTCTTCTTCTCTCAATAAACTGAATCTCTCGTTGGCCTGAGTGAAAAATGACTCTTGGAATATCTTTCCTTTACGATAAACTGAATCTCTCGTTGGCCTGAACAGTGACTCTTGGAATATAAGTAGAAAAATATGACTTACAATCTTTTACTTGATCAGCTTCTGTCAGATACCCTAACTACACGAAAACTCACAAACTTTCACTGCTACTGCTTCCTATCTCTGGGAAACTACCCGAGAAACAACGGCCGTTCGCCTTGCACCTTGGAAACCAACTGATTATCTTTTCTCTCTCAAAAATTTAGCTAAACTTTCATTCCTACATACCTATCCCACCTTTTTTAATCTCCGCCAATCAAAGCTCGTCACAATTCTCCCATTTTTTCATTTCGATAACAAACAAATTTTTAGCTATAATTATAAAATTTCCTAAAACTTATTTACAAATAATATTTTTCTACAATTCTTAAAAACTAACAAAAACCTCTTTCTAAAATCTATTCTATTGTCCTTAATCACTGCATTAATGTATTTGGAAAACCCAGTTCAATTGTCTTTGGATTTCACTTAAAATTATGCGGGTCACTCAAGTATATTATAACAAAGAAAATAATTTATGCATAGCTTACATTTTGTTTAATACAGGTAATCCAAAAATTTAAAGACTTTCCTTCTTCGAAATGTTTGTTGGGTATTATCCTACTTATCTGAATTATTTTAATGTTTTTTGAAGTTTGAAATATTTTGAAACAAACCAATATTTTTCTCGATTTTACATATCATAACAATATATTATATATATATTATATATATATATATATATATATATATATATATATATATATATATATATTATATATATATATATATATATTATATATATATATATATTATATATAATATAAAATTAATATTTCTTGGGTTTAGGTTCACTAAAGATATGTTACATGTCGAACTAGATTTTATTTTCCATTGCAATCAATCAACGTTTCGGCAGGAAACCCTTGCCTTTGTCAAGATTTAAAATGTGTATATATATAAGGACAAACAGATATTGTAAAATATGTATATATATATATGAAAACTACAATATATATATATATATATATATATATTATATATATATATATATATATATATATATATATGTATATATTATATATATATATATATATATATATATATATATATATATATATGTATATATTATATATATATATATATATATATATATATATATATATATATATATACATTATTCCTTAATATGTAAACAATTTAGAGAAATTAATATAAACATAATAAAACCTATTCCAATGAAGTTGTTTGATACGACTTCCATTAGTCGGACTGGTCAAAGATACTTAATATAATCTACTGACACTGAACATGAATCTGGCTTTTTAGTGCCGAAGTATTTTGAATTAGGGTAAGTATTAAAACAATATTAATAATATTTAAAGCGGTGGTCATCGAGAAATAATTAATTACATGTTGGCTATACCCAGATGGGCGGAATGGTTCCTGTAGAGATCAACTCGTTTCATATTAAACAGAACCGGCTTTAGATGGTTAATTTATAAAAGATATAATCACTACAACTTGTGTTCCGCTATAATAAAAGTTGGAGAATAAAAGAAAGCATCAGCATCAGTTACTTCATACTTTTATTGAAGATGTTTCGTGTATTAATTCATCCGCATGATCTACAAAATTATTTAAATAAGCAAACATCCATAGATACAAAAAAATTGCACATGGTTTATCTTACAAAAGATATGCAGCACAATAAGTTGGAAGTGAAACAAATAGCTTAATCTATAAACCATACAGTCAAAAAAAAAAATACAAAAAGTTCAGTTTAAGTTAACAAAAAGAGAACTAAGTCAGTCTTGTATAAGTTAAAAAAAATGTTATTTTTTTTTAACTTGTACAAAACTGATTTATTTCTGTTTTTCATAACTTAAACTAAACCTTTTGTATTTTTTAAATCTGTTCGAGCAGATTCCGATTCAAACCAAAAGTCTAACTAATGTCTCCAAAATCTGAAAGTGAAACACCAAGTTAGTGCTTTCTGTATAGCAGCAGCCTCGGCTGTAAAAATGGAACAATATTCTAGAATTAAATTTTTCTCAACATAATTGTTGTTTGAAACAAAAAATGCGAAACCAGCACTTCATTTGTTTTTGATCATCTTTAGATGACAATTTAATAGTTGGTTTGTCTAGCAGAACTTCAAGATCTTGTTCGTAAAAGGGAATTTTGTTAGCTGTAATGTATAAGATTGAAATGAATTCGTATCAATAAATTCTGCAAATGAGCGTTTCCGAAATGCCGTCAAAAAAGTCACTAAATTTCTGGGGCAGATATTGGATCTAATCATCAACCCCTTGTTAGCAGATAGTAAACTAAGGTTAAAACGAATTCAGCGACAAAAACCAAAAACCAATGTACTTAATTTTGACATTATAAACGTAAAAACATAACATTAAAAAAGAATTTAACAATAGAATAAAAAACATCGGAGAACAACTAGAAGATCCAGAAGAACTATGGGGTGAATTTAAAAACCAAGTTAACGAAATCTCCACAAACAATGATTATAGAAAAAATTTAATCAAGAAAAATAAATGCAAACAGACAGACGACATCTTGAAATTCATGGAACAAAGTCGACTGATAAAATCTAATGAAACAGAATATAGACACCTGCAGAACAGAATAAAAAAGGGAAATCAAATTAGCCAGAGAAAATGGATAAGAGAAAGATGCGACGAAATGGAGGATGTAATATCTAAACACGACTTATTTAATGTACACAAAAAACTAAAAGAAATGAGTAACATATTTAAAAAACGAGTTTCCCTCTGAACTCGTTGACAATAATAACTAAATTATTGTAAATGAACACGAAATAAGAAAAGAATGGCAGCTGTATATATCAGAGTTGTTTGAAGATGACAGGAATAATATTGCCGAATTCTAGAAGCCCAGAAATTAATTTTGAAGGTTCACGTACGTAGAACAAAATTTTGAGAATCATTATATGAGATATTGTTTATTGAAAACATTTGAGTGTGAATTTTTATTTCATTATTTTTATTTCAATATATAATATTATATCATATATGTTTTTTATTATTCCGGTATTCTTTGGACCTTACCTTTCACATGTAAAGCATAGATATTGAAGCACGAATATAACCCTAAATTAAGAGAATTAAAAAGTGTGATATAATCATAATCATATCATTTAAATAATTTTAATTAATTAATTAATTAGCTAATTAATTGCTTGGCGCACTAAGAATTGCTAATTGCTTGGCTTTTGAATATCACAATAATATATATATATATATATATATATATATATATATATATTAATTATATGTAATCAGTTGTTTGTTATAGTTTATTCGTCTTCGGGTTTGGACCGTGTCATTTGTGAGTGAACCAAAAGTGGGTTCATCTCGACGTTTCGCTACAATTGTATGTAGCTTCTTCAGGAGAATAAAGAAAAAGAAAACAGAAGACAGGAAGATGGGTAGTTAGCAACGGTAACATCAGTTACTCAACGCAACCAGAGGCGAATACTAACTACCAAGATGGGCATTTGGTCACAGTAACTCAACTACTCAACGCAGCCAGAGGTGAAAACCAAATGCCAGGACAGGGATTCACGTCCAACAGCTCAGAACACTAACGCGTCGAGAGGCGGGGAGTGAATCCTCACTCCCATCCATCTTCCTGTCTTCTGTTTTCTTTTTCTTTATTCTCCTGAAGAAGCTACATACAATTGTAGCGAAAACGTCGAGATGAACCCACTTTTGGGTCACTCACAAATGACACAGTCCAAACCCGGAAGGACGAATAAACTATAATTCTGACTTGGCCGTGGAAGCCTACGATTTCAGTTGTTTGTTGTTTGTTTGTTTATTTTATCAGTTGTCTGTCATAATAAATATAATATAATGTCCGACCAATCAAATACCTACACTGCTCAAAATGATCAAATCTTACTAAGATTCGTATCAGTTTTTTCGGAACCAGCTGTACATTCCTCATTCCACCACAAAGGTCTTGGCGTTGAAGGAGTAAAAGGTTTTTTTTATGGCCATGGATTTGGAAGCAGCTAGAGAGATAGTCTGAAAGAATAGAGTTGTCTTCTCATCTTTAGAAAGATTGATTAAGAATGTAGATAATTGTTTTTCTAAATCTGTCTGAATCTAGTTTCCAGCGGAGCAATCGTTCCATTATAAATTTTGTTTTATTCTTATATACCAGAACTACCAGATTTGCCAAACATGTTTATTGCATTAGAAAGACGGATTCCACAATGACAAGAAATAACAGACACATTAGCACAATTGACCAATGCTTTAAATGAGGAGGGCAATGTCTCAACATTTTATAAAAAACTTGACAATGAGCGTGCCTCGCAGATGCAAGCAGCAAGTATAGGGCTAACATTATTATTTCGTAAAATTTCATTTATTTTATGTTGATATAAATCACAATCTTTTAATTAACATTGGTTAAAACATTTAAGGTCATTTCTATGATATTTCAATCGAGGTTCACTAGGACGTGTATTTAATTTTGTGGTGTTGCTTTTACAACACCCGACTTTAAAACCGTCCCTGGTACATAGTTTGTTTGCCCAGGTTGTGAGATGAGTCCTCATCTCAGTACAAGCTCTCAGCATGGGGTCTGCTATAACCAAACACAACATTATTTTTGTTCTTTCTTTTTAAAATTCTTTTGTTTTATTGCCATCTCAAAACGATGCTCGCTTGATGAGAACGAAAAGCAACTACTACTCAATTTATGTTTATTTGTTCGGAAACAATTATCTACATTTTTTATCGAATAAAATTAAAATATCGCTTCTATAATAGAAGTAATACTGCTATCCTAGAATAACTGTTGATGTTTTTTTATATGGAAAGGATATTAATTTTAAAAGATAACAAATATTCGCAGAGTGTATCCATCTTGTAAATATTTATTTAAAATTTAGAGATTTGTTTTTTGAAATAATTCGATTATTTTGTAGTTGTACACCGTATTAGGAAAAAAGTTGATATACAGGGTACTCCAAGTAAAAAATTTTATTTAGAGAAATAAAAAGTTAATTAAAACTCTAATTACGTTTAGGATAGTGAAATATTAGGTCGTGGACAAAAAGAGATCAAGTAACAGTGATAAAAATGACCACATTCAGAATCTATATATGCATTATCTCATAAACTATGATTTTAAGATTTCTGAGTACTGTTTAAGTAAGAATGTTCTTAATTTGTAGTACCTTCACACCATACTTCATCAAAAGCTTTGACATTATTTCAAAGGATTTCTCTTATTCTATATCAGGGGTTCCCAAACTTTTTTGTACCACGCCCCCTTTTGTTGAAATGAAAGTTTCTCGCGCCCCCAGCCCATAAAATAAGATTGACGTTAAAAGCGCAAATAGTTAAGAAGCTTGAAGCCTTTGAACTTTGGATATAACGGAGAATGTTGAGAATTCCATGGACTGCCAGGGTCACCAATGAGGAAGTGCTGAGAAGGATGGGTTGAGGCAAAAAATTGTTCAGAACAATAAAAGTACGCAAAACTACATACTTTGACACATACTGAGGAATGATAAATATAGTCTTCTGCAGGTCATCATGCAGGGTAGAGTCGCCAAAAAGGTGATAGGTAGAAAGAGGAAGTCATGGGGAGCGAAATATTCGAGACTGGACAACATGACTTTACAAAATCTATCTGCCACAGAAGCCTCGGAATACTCATTATGGAAGGCAACACGAAAAATTAATCGACAACTTCCTAATCCGCCTATCCAGGTCAGTAACGGACAATGGGCCAAAAGTAACAAAGAAAAAGCCACAGTCTTTGCGAAATAACTGGAGAAAGTGTTCCAACCACATACTCAAAAAACAACCCCGATGCAGAAGATAATATACAATCGTATTTAGAATCTCCATACCAAACTAGAAACTTCGACTTGATCACTGCAAGAATTCTAAAAGAACTTTTCAAGAAAGGAGTGCAATATTTAACGAAGATTTTTAACGCAATCCTAAGAGCTGGTTACTATCCCCTTTTGTGGAAAGTTGCACAGATCATTTTAATACCTAAACCAGGCAAACCTGTAGAAGAAGTTAAGTCCTATAGACCGATCAGTCTACTTTCAGTGATGTCAAATGTTTTTGAAAAACTACTACTAGACCGATTACAGCCAATCCTCGTATAACAGCCAAACCACCAGTTTGGATTTAGACAACGCTACCATTGAGCAAATTCACCGAATCTGCAAATACATAAACAAAGATTTAGAAGAGAAGAAATACTGTTCTGCAGCCTTTTGATAAAGTCTAGCACACTGGCCTCAAAATGATAGCTTGATAAGTCTAGCACACGCCTGCTGTACAAATAAGATAAGTCCTTCCTATCAATTACTTTCTAATCTTTAAGTCCTATCTTTCCGACCGGCATTTCTTTGTAAAAGTAAAGAATCAGCGCACTAACTTATATCCAATTAAAGCTGGAGTACCCCAGGGTAGTGTCATTGGACCTGTTTTCTACCTACTTTACACAGCAGATCTTCTTACAAGTCAAAACATCGCCACAGCCACATACGCAGACGACACAGCAATCCTTGCGGCTTACTCAAACCCGTATATCGCCTCACAACTGCTCCAGATCAATCTCGACAAAATAAAGATTTGGTTACAAACATGGCGAATTAAAGTTAACGAAAGCAAGTCAGTACATAACCACGAACTTCACTAATCGAAAAGGTACATGCCCAACCGTCTCATTAATAACAATACTACACAAAGGATAAAAACTGTAGCACCGAACGCAATAACGTGAAGAAACACATATTCACGAAAAGAAAACAGTTGGGTGTGAAACTCAGTAAAATGTACTGGCTAATAGGAAAAAGATCACAACTGGATTTGTACAATAAAATCTTAGTATACAAGTCAGTAATAAAGTCAATATGGAGCTAGGGGTCCACCTGTGGGGATCTGCGTCAAGATCCAATATCGACATACTGGAGAGATTCCAATCGAAGACCTTCCGCATTATCACAAATACACCGTGGTACATGCGCAATGAATCATCATCGCTTCAGATGAAAACTGTCAAAGAAGAAATTGCCAGTTACTCTCAAAAATATGACAGACGACTACAAAACCACCCTAACAGGCTAGCGAAGAACCTTATGAGGCCCCAGGCAAACATAAGGCTAAAGCATCTTACTCCAAGCGATCTGTCAACAAGATTTTAAATTAATTTTTTTTTATTTATTATAAACATATTAGAGTCACAAATAATTTTGTTACTAAAATTATGATCTAATAGGTTATTGTCACTGAACAGTCTGCATCTTGTAATCTAATTAAACAATTTACTTATTGTAATCCTTATTACAGATTGTAAATAAATAGGATGTTCAACAAAAAATTTCCACAAGTGTTGTTTCTATGTAATACTGATTTGTTTTTGTTTTCCTCCTAGGCCCATACAATTTATTGTTAAGGTGTGGGGAACGCGAGAAACTTTCATTTCAACAAAAGGGGGCGTGGTACAAAAAAGTTTGGAAACCCCTGTCTTAGATCGTTTGCAATGTGAACGTTTAAATTCAGCGTCAAAATCAAAATTTCATGGTAATAAGGTTCTGAAGATTAGCTTGGCTTACAGCTGTAGTAGAGTTTATATGTACGTATATTCTCATATGTTCCAGTTTGTTCACACTCATCCACCTAAACACTTGCAGGGCTAGTATTTGGACCCTATATTGTTGTAGAATTATTTGGAACGATCCAGTCGTTTTTTTGCTTATTACTCTCGCTAAGTCTTGGCCAAGTTGTAGGTTCTGTCCGGTTAAAATTCCTTAAACGCCCTCGTAAATTTTTAAAGGCTATAGCCCTACGCCTAACCCTTAACATAGGGAGACATCGGTCACGGTTAGCACAACTTATCTAAGGGGTTCCAGATTTGAGGCGATGGAAGTAACCTTCTACCATCTCATGGCGGGTAGGATTTGTTAGTGCAATTGACGTATGTCACTTACTTGGTATTTAATCGCAGAAGCCACTTAGCACAGCTACTGGCGCTAAAACCCATCAACTGATCATTCACCCTCCTTCTTTCTCAACTGGGCTTGATAAGATGTATTAAAAAAACTAAAGACAATTTTATAACTTTATTTCCAACTCATATGAACATTAAACCCAAACCATATTATTCTAAAACTTAATAGTTAGAAATAACATTTTATAATCTACAATTATTATAAAAAATACATTTATGCATTTTCCTCAATCCCAGTGATTCTAAAAACTGTGCAAACACAATCCTAGGTACGTTTTATAATGATGTACTGTTTAAACTGCCAAAATTGAAAATGTGTACAGTTTTACAATGTTCTCAACACTACTCTATTACACACGTACAAGTTATTTCAAAATTTTAAAAAAGAAGCAGAATAGAGTACAAATCATTTAATCTGATAAGCCTTACATGCTCTGAAATAAAATCTTTCGTGAGTCAGGATATAATTCTTTCTCTCTCCTTAAAATCTGACGTTTTTCAGTGTTCACGTTATAGGGCATTTCAGGATCGGAAATATTACTCACAAAATAATTTTTTTGCATGATTTATATTTTTATGCTTCTTACAATATTAGAATATTTATGGTATTATGAATAAACAGTATATAGCTAAATGTAACATTATACACTATAATAAAAATTAAAATAACTACTCATTTACCTTAACCCTTTCGCCACCTGTTTTAAATAGTTCCAAATTGCTGTTTCCAAATGATTTGTACATCACAAATATATTTGGATAGAGTTAGCCATACGTTTATAATGTACCTTCGAGGTAGGCAACACAAAATACAACGTTGGGTAACGGCTTAGCAAATTTTCTCGTGAATTACACTTGTTTCTTTATGGGCATGGAAAAGAGCTAAATAAGTTAATTTGCCAGGTATGATGTTCCAGTGAAGTACGTAATAATGGGGAATAAATATGTTTGAAAATAATGGACATCTATTTTTGCAAATAAATGTACACTTTTTTAACACGTTAGCTTATTCCGGACGACTATCTATGTAAAATATTAAGTGTAACTGGTTACAATAAATAAAATATATGTATACTGATACGGCATTTATCTCATATACCTGACGAACATGAATATTAAAAATAAAGATATAAGAACCAACTGGAGATTTTAGAAACAGAAGACAATAAGAAAAATCAAAGAAAACAGAAAAGGAAAAAGCAAATATATTAAAAGATATATTGAGGTAAGAAACAAATGTGGTATAAACAACAACAACACAATAGACAGGGGTAGACGCCTACATACTGTGACATGAAAATAAACAATTATTTCTTTAAAATTTTAGATGTGCTGAATAGTATTGGAGTTATCAAGGAATTATAAAATAAAAATATATCCACAAATGCCACATAATGAAGAGGAACTAAAGTTTTATTGACAATCATAACGCACAGGAAATATTCAACGAAACATACTCTGCATTTGCAGAGCAACGAAAAATGCAACGAAACATTTTACAATTATCTGCACTATACCATTTTTCCAGTTATTAGTTTACCGTTTAATAGAAACTCGACAATTTGTCACTGTAGGGATAAACAACATGCGATAAGTACGTCACCTCCTTGTTGATCTTATGGCACCTAACGTGGGGTTTATCTAGCAGAACAGTTATTTTTGGATATATCATTGAAATTGAAAAAGAGGTTTAATCTTTGTAACTAGGTACAAGTAGGTAGGAACTTTAAAATCAACGTTGATATCCAATAACATCTAATTGGTTTCACGATGATCTATAACTTTTCCCCAACTAATTTCACACCACGAAACGTTGCTCATAAGTTTATAGGTAAATAAAAATACTTTTAAACAGTGCTCTGAAAGTAATGAGAGTCGTACAGTATCATTATTTATCCCAGTTACAGCCAGTCTACTAATATTAGTACGAGAGGGAATTTATATATTCTTTACTCCCGAATTTAACACCAACGAATACGTAGATTCGCAGTTTCTTATAAACCTATATGAAAGGCCACGACTACTACCTTAACCTAATGCCCTTTTATCATCAATCTCATAAAAACAATACTACATTTACTCTGTAAGTTTCGATATAAGGACACTTTACTGCACTTTATACTTTAATTTTCGCTTAACTATCCACAAACAAAAGCTCCATAAACCTGAACGCGGAATTATACAGGGCCTCACCAAGAACCAGTCATATTTTGTACTAATTACATTGTAACATTTTAAGAAACGTATACTATTTAAAGCAAATTTATCTATTAATAACAACAAACTGGTAAAATACTAAAAATAATAATTTTATTTGTACCATAACTTTCTAAAATCCAATGCAATCTCGACTGGGAGGTTCATACCTGTAAAATTCTATCTAAAACAGATTTTTTCACTTGAGAATTTGTTGTGTGAAATGCCTTTTGTGCCTTTTTACTACCTCGTTACGAAAAAAACAATGTATTTTTCTATAACGTTCAGCATAAGGACACTATTGCACTTTATTTATAATTAAAACCTAGTGCAAGGTAGACTAATACATAAAGAACTAATCTTATTATTAGTCCTCATAAAATACTCAGAGATATTTCAACACAATCTCTTATTAAACGATAAAAACGTTTAGGGGTACTTCACCATCAACCTGGCACTATTTTCCAGAAAACAATTAATGTAGCAGTTATTTATATTACAAATACAACAAAAATTAAAAATTATTAAAAAAAGGTTCGCTCACCCAAAAAATGTGTTGCTAATGATTGTTTTGAAAAACATGTTTGCAGGAAATTGTAATTGAAATAACTATTAGGCCCCGCTTCTTAAAATTAGAATATTCTTGGATGTTGCGTAAGAGTAGAAGGGAGATCAGTAACAACGTGATCAGGGAAAGGGTCTGACTACTGTCTCAAAAGCGGTTCTAGGGCAAAGACTACAATGTTTTGGTCACGGCAGACGTAGAAATAAGAACTACGTGGGACGAAGAGAGCTGCTAGAGGTTGAGGAAAAGAGGTTGAAGAAAACTGAGAACATGAAGGGACTTTGTGGCAGAGACCTAGAAGGAAGAAGAATAAAAGTAGTCATATAGAATGGAATGTAACAAAAGTCAGAAAGATTCGCCAAGGAGTTTTCTACAAACAAAATAGAAGAAGCATTAAGTAATTGGGAGTACTACACAGAAAGGAAAAACATTTATTCACACTGGTGTATTTTGCTGCTGGCCATATTGCTATATTCTAGAAAAACTTCGAAAAAATGCAGCTTCATTACAAAAAAAAATTAAAACCAGAAAATAATAGTATTAGGACGCTGACTTGAGAATATATTTGGCAAAACTAAATTAGGATTACAGAAAAGGAAAAACGACAACAGATGACTTAGAAATAGTTGAGTGTAAGGTAATATTTAGTGGAAGAGTACCATGAAATATAAATTATATATTAGGTGATAGATGTGAGGTAACTAATAGTTTTGCTTTCATGTTTTTCAGTTATGTTGCTATAGATGCGATGTTGTTGAGAAATATTTAGAATATTGCACAAATAGGTGCGTAATTACAATCGATTCACTTATTCTATCTCACCTTGTAACATATTGTGAAGAAAATGTAGTGGCTTTTGGATCTGACCGACATATTATGCACTAATAAAGTTTTTAATACTGTACTTACTTCTTTTATTCATTTCACATAGATAAGTAGAAAACTTATACACGTAGGTGTTACAGCAAACCGAAACAATTTCAAAGTTTAGTAAATGATTATAAATTTACAAACTCATTATTTAGATTCAGGTGAGCGAACGGTACTTATACTAAAACACTTACTAATACATCAATAGTAATAAAAGAACAATATTTTTAATCTGAATCGGATTTGCCAGAATCTGAGGAGCTTGATTTGCCCTTTGAAGAGCTTTTTGAAGTTGTCAGACTTTTTGAAGTTGTCAGACTTTTTGAAGTTGTCAGACTGAGTGTCGGACTTTCTTTGATCGTTGTTCTTTCCACGTGGACCTGTCTTGTTTTTATGTATACCTCCTCTTCCTCTGTTAGGATATTCTCTACCTGTAATCATAATTATGAATATCAGTATTTTTGAATGCGTCTGATAATACTAACAAATGTAAAAGTGGAAATATATTTTGAAGTGGTGTTTTGAAAGTCGAAGAACTGACATAATACTATTTAACATTGCTATGATTTTAAACTGGAGGGGAAAGGGACCTACAGATAGAAAAAGAGGGACGGAGATACAGAAATGGACATAGAGAGAGATAGAGGGAAAGTGAAATAGAGAGAAAGAGATAAAGAGAGAAAAAAGAGAATATTTATGGCAATAGTAGTCCATTCTAAAGTTACATTGAGAGTAAATTTTTGACAGGACGCAATATTTTTTTGATGTGTGGGTGTGTTGTATAAGTTTAGGCTCAAGTTTGTGGGAAAGCCATCCTTTTCCCCCGACCGCCATCTTGGAAAAAGGGGACAAAGAGTTTTCGCGCTGTCTCTCGTAAATTAGCTACATTACAGAAAAATTTATAGAACATTATATGTAGCAAATTAAATTTTCTATAACTCTGTAATTTCATAAATTGGTCTGGATTTTAGAGGGCTCCTAAGTTGACCAGGCTCTTGAATATTCGCCATCTTGGAATAAGGGGTGTAAAAGGTTTTCGCGCTGTATCTCGTAAACTAGCAACACTACAGAAAATTTTGCTAAACATTATTTATAGCAAAATAAATTGTCGCATGTTATTTTTATGAATGCTTAGCAGTGACTGGAGTTGTGTTTTTTTAACCACGGAGGTTGATTTTAGCGAATCTGCTGGTAATTGTTGTTCTATATGTCGTTAAACAGTCAGCAAAAGTGCCTAATTTTAAAAATAGTTTAAGGATTTCTGCATTTATTCCATCTGGATCAACAGTCTTATGGATTTTTAAAATAGAGATTGCATATTCTACTTTTGACTCTAAGATTGGTGGTCACTTAAGGATTCTGCATTTATACCATCTGGTGACCGTTTTAAAGTTTTTTAAATAGAGATTGCATATTCTACTTTTGACTCTAAGATTGGTGGTCCAGTTAATGCTACGTTTCTATCATAAGTATTTGCGATACGATTGTCAGAGGAAAGATCTATAATAGTACGTCGTTTACCAAATTCCATAGTTATTTTTTGTTCAATACAACAATGCTGTTGTTTGTTATTAAAAAAAAAATTGTTTTTCTGAAAGAATGCGTTTCTTGTGAAGAATTTAAGTGTAGCAGTTCTGATTCTTCGTAATTTTTAACTATCCCATCATTTTTTAATATTTTATTTTTCTTTAAATGCTTCTATTAATTATTTGATATTCTTCTGCATTTATTTTACATTATAAAAAGTAATTAATTGAGAACTGTTTGTAAACGATTTGGAGAAATTGTATGAAATAATACAATGGGGTTATTTAGATGCGTTTTTAGTATAGATATGTAAGCTAAAATTTACCTTGTTGATTTCTTGGTCCTTGTCTGTTAACTCCATGATGATAATTATGCTGGTTCCAGTTTGCCGGAGGTTGGACCCAATTTGGCGGATGCTGTGAATTCCAATTCATTGGATGTTGTTGGTTCGAATTGGGTGGGTACGGGTTGTTTCCGCCGTATTGATTGGGGAATTGAGGAGGAAACCATTGCTGATTATACGATGGGTTATTTGGAGGATAATTTGCACCGTTGGGCCCAGATGCATGACCGTCATTTTTAACAGAAATCTTTATATCATATTCAGGTGCGCCAGTATTAGAGCCTGTAAAGAAGTTTATTAATAATAATTAGAAACTAGAAAAAAGAATTCTTTTAGCAATATACTGTCGTATTATGTTCCCTGCATCTGATAAATTCCGGAGATGAAAACCACATTGACATAAATAACCAGGTAGTCAATTAGGAATACAACCTGAAGTTGTTTTTGATGGTTCACCGTTGAGAAAGAAGGGGAGAATTAAATTATTATTTTGAATTCAAAAGATATTGCAATTGAAGATTCACTAGATTGAAGATAGTGAAGATAACCTCCTGTTGTCTGTGCGTGTGTCTCGCTTTGCTGTAAGTTCTCACAACCTAAATAAACAAAACATATTAATCCCAATTTTCTCGAATGGAAGCCAGTAAGTCAACCAAAAGATTCCCTCACGCCTTTACAGTTATTTTCACTTTTAATTCATGAAAATGGATGTAGGTCTTTCATTGGGATTACTTTTAAGTAAAGATGAGGTAGGGTATAAGCTGGTCTATTCGGCTATATCGCGAGATAGATTCAATTTTATTATGCAAAATATATATGTTTCTAATATTACCCAATTACAAAAAGGCGATAAATTTGATAAAATCCGTCCGCTATTGGACATACCTACGCCAAGAAAATTTTTATTTGTTTCATCCATGTGAAGACCATCACAGTGCTGATAAAGCGATGGTTCCTTACTATGGGCAACATGGATCAAAACAATTTATCCGAGGTAAACCCATTAGATGAGGCGATTAACTATTGGTCGGAACCAAAAATCAGAGATGATGTATATAACCTTATCAAGGTATCACCACTTATCTATCTGATGCATAAAAGGAATCAGGATTAGGAGCCAGTGTCGTATCATCATTTGCCGATAAATTGCAACCTGATAACCCAGGTATGCCGTTACACTTATTCTGTAAGAATTTTATTACGTCACTTCCATTATTAAATGCTAACAGCAAGAAATTTACCATGCACTGGAACAATTCGAGAAAATAGAGTTCTCTAGAGGCCTCTAAATAATTTCAAGTTTTTCAAAAAATATCAGAGGGGTGTATTTGAATACTCACTTGTAGAAGACGAAGAAGAAAATATTATAATGTGTAAATGGAAGGAGAATAATTTCGTTACTATTGCATTAAATGCTACTTCACCACTGTATTAGAGATAAGAAATGGTACTTTGGTGTATTATCGCATTGCCTTGATATGGCAGAGCAGAAATGGTGAGAAAATGGTTCACTTAGCTTTCAGAAGATGCATAGCGTCAGGATTTTTGGAAATGTATAAGAAAAGTACTAAACGAAGACTGTCAAGAAAAGTCAACTTACATATTTTGAGTCAAGGTACGATAGATTAGATCATATCGTCATTTATCGAGAAAAACAAATGTTCAATCACAAATTAACCCTTAATTTGTAATCTCACATTATTCTTAACTTCTTAATCTTTTATAGTTTCACACGTGTATAAGTTTGCATTATATATATATTGCAAAACCATATCGTATGATATTTTAATAATTAGTTCATTTACCTACAACTAAATAAATTGCCGAATAATAAAATTTTCTAATTGAACTTCCTAAGTGTCGCAATTAAGGCGTAGATTAAATTGTATTATAAGCAAGAGTTAGGTGGTGTGATATGAACGAAGCAATGACCTAAGGCGCTTATGTATCTATTATGTGTGAGATTATAAATTGGGTGATTTGAGTTCAAATGAACTCAGTCAATATTGAGTAGTTACCGAACGAACACCATATTGTGTAATTACGAGTTGCTGTCAATAAATCATCACTGTTACTCCACAACTTTAACATTTATTAACCCTATCATCATCGATCGACGAGAAGCGGACAAAGGGGCATTTACGAACCGAACTTCAATACTAAGTTCGATATTGTACACAAACAAGGTGTGTGTATGTCATAAATAAGTAGGCAGCGTTCAGATGTAACAAGTGCGATGTTGCACCTTATTCTAAATCATGTTTTTTTAGTTATCATAATAAAGAATAATTTTAACTTTTATACTTAGTTTCATTTATTGTATAATGAAAGCATTGATCCTTGAGAAGTTTGGATTACTACTGTTAGTTATAACATACACCTGATAACTCAAAAACGGCCAATCTAAATGAAACTTTTATTTCTAAAACTTGTATATAATTGAAGTAGAAAGCCATTCATAGCAGATTTTATTAAAAAATTTGAGCGAAAATGTTTTAGTAGTATGTGGGTTAATATAAATTACGATATAACATTGTACTCAAGTTTACCTGATTGATTCCCCATTTGCCATTGGGAAGGACCAACATTTCCTCCTTGCGGCCCATACCCATATCCGCCTTGTGGAGGACCGTATTGTTGCGGAAAAGGGCCAAATGCACCTTGTGGAGCGGGACCGAATGCATTCGGAGATAATAAAGGCGGTATAAACGGTTGATTAGCATTTTGTGGTCTAGATCTATTAGTAGCTTCATTGTAATTTGGTGGAGGACTACGATTTCTGCCTTCGTTTCTATTTCTATTGTCTGTAAAGTAAAGTGAGATGTTTGAAATAATTTGTTATACAAATTTTAGAAGACAAATATGTTCTATACGTGGATCAATTCTATATTCAAGCATAGTTTTTAAATACAACAAAGAGATAATGTTTACTCAAATCTAGTTTACCTATAAACATGCCGATTCCTTACTGTACCTTTTATATAATTTTAAGTAAAAGGTGCAGTGGGATCAAGACGTAGTAAGAACATAGTGTATCCACTGGTCCCGTAAACAGAAGTAGAGGATTACAAAATGAAGTTATAAAATATCTTATCTGAATAGAAGTATTCACTTCTGTCGGTACTCCGGAAGTGCTACGTTCTTTTTTTTAATTTAAAAATAAATACCTTTATTGGGTTTCCTGGTCTGACTTCTATCTCTACCTTTGTTCTTCTTTTCTTTATCATTTTCTTTACCATCTCTTTCAGATTTTTGTTTCTGGTCCTTCTTTTTATTGTCTTCTTTGGGCTAAAACAGAGATCTTTTGATTAATACAATATCTTATGTATTAGATAGATATATATTAGACAAATGATATTTACGAAATAAACGAAGTGTTTTTAATATTCCGTTTGGAAAGAATAAAAAATGCATACACGCACACAGGTTAAACATGGTAACAGCCTAAAATAGCACCCGAAAAAGTTAATTTTTTAGCGGTTTAGTACCTTATATCTTCTATTCATCTAACACTAGATGGATGCAAGAGACTGAGAAATATATGGAAGCAAGAGAAAAATATATAAAAATAATGAAGCTACAATCTAAAAATAATTAACAGAAAAGAAGGAGTGGAGAAACATCACATCAATCCATGGAAAAGCTCAGTACAGAAGAAAAATCCAGCAAGCAGAGAGAAACAGCGAAAAGAAGGAAGCATATTTTTTTAAAGCATGGGTATTATTTAGTTTTTAAAGCCTTAGTGCTATTCTCTTAATTGTTAACAAAACTTAAAAAAAAATAATTAACGAGTAACTCAACGGGCCATGTAAAATATAAGCCTCAGAGACAAAATTCCTAACACCGAAATAACATCGAAGAACTAAAGTAACCGACATCATGGGAAAAAATAGCGACATTGAGATACAATGGGTAGCACATGTAGCAAGACAAGACACCAACAGATGATCTCCTAAAGTGACATTCTGGAGACTCCGAAAAACAAAAAGAAGCGTGGGAACACCCAAAAAGAGATGGATAGACGATATTACAGCTGTAGCTGGAAAACAGTGGATGAGAATTGCAAAAGATAGGGAAGCGTGGAAGCAATTGGAGGAGGCCTATGTCCAACAATGGATAAATGAAGGCTGAAAAGAAGAAGAAGTGCTATTCATATATATATATATATATATATATATATATAATATATATATATATTATATATATATATGTGTGTATAGTATAATAGCTGAATATTGAACTCTTTCTCTCTTACTTCCTTTCTCCCATTCGCTTTCACTATCTCTGCCTCTCTCCCACTGTCTTTCTCTATGTCTCTGTCTTTATTTTGGCACTCTTTCTTCCTTTCTCTCTCTCCATCTATATCTCCAGCTAATTGTTAAAAAAAAATAAAACTTGAGAAAAAAATACTAACCTTGCTAGACATATTGTGAATATATTCCGTGTTTTTGAATTCCTTAGTTCTTGAATTTTTCTGGCAAGTGTAGAGTTCTTTAATTTTTTTGCCATTATGTTTTAAACTATACAACTTATTAATAGCTTCACTGACATCCTGAGCAGTAATGACAGCATCTTTGCCGATGGCTTTGTTACTCTTAAGAGCTTCATCAAAACGTTTTTTGATTTCGACGTACTGAAGTAAAAGCCCTTCAAGATGTCTGACTGTTTCTTTATTACAGTCTCTTCCCAATGACCTTTCTCTACAAAAAAAAAAACATTTAAAATGTGATTTTACTCGAATCGAAAACAGCATAACGTCTTCAAAATAAAATATATTATGCGATATTTACAAGTGTAGTAAACAAAAAATGCCATAATTCAAAGAACAACGTTTGATCACAGTGCATGTTGGTGGAGAGATAAGTTTAATAAAAATTGTTAACTATACTAAAAGTTGAAGGTGATTACTTGGCAACATTGTACTTAACGAAGCCCTTAACAATAAACTTTCAACGAAATCGTATTGAAATTATAAATTTTGCAGAGGCGTACCAAAAAAAATTTTAATTATTTATTTAAACACATAAATAATTACGTAAAAATTAAATCTAAGACCGATTTCATTATTAAATTATCATGTTTCTTTTAATAGGTATCTTATAGTTGTCTAACAAAATAAAATAAAATTTTATTCTTATTAGAGAGTATCTAATACAGAACTTCAAAAACAGAAAAATTTGGAAAATATTTTTTTTTCATTAGACTAAAAACAATCTGCAATTTTAATTACACATCATTACACATCATTCTCCATTCATAGAATTACTGTGTGCTGTAAACGTTATATTTGTTTTTTTTTAACTTAATTTGAAAGTTTGTGTTTATTTGTTTATATAAATATGAAAATATATTATGAAGTTCATATAAAATTAAAATTAAGTAAGCTAAACTATTATCATATGAATGCGTTTATATAGCAGTGCATTTGTTTATTTCAGTAAATTCTCGAAATATGAAATGAAGATGGCACTAACTACTAAAGAGCTAGTTTGTTAGAAGAAGACTCAGATTGTGTAAATGCCACTTAATGTGGTTTATTTGCCGCCGAGATTAGATTAGAAAGTTTCTGATGTAGAAGACATTGATCTTCTTCTTCTTCCTTCTAGTTTGTAGGCTTTAAAGCCTGTTTCTTCTTCAATATTAGCTTCCTAAATTGTTTAAATTGTCGCACCATCTTTTTCTTGGTCTGCCAATACTTCTTCGTCCATTTGGTGACTTATCTCGTGCTATTCGTACTATTCTATCCTTCGCCATTTTACTGATGTGTTTGTTTCACTTTTGTTTTCGTTTTGTCACCCATCTAACAGACTTCTCCTTGATATTCGTCGGAGTATTTTCATCTCTGTTGTTTCTAGCAGTCGTCCTCGTTTTAGATGTGTCATGTTTGTCTCAGCCGTGTATGTTAATATAGGTCTAATTCCTGCTTTATATACTCTTGTTTTTGTGTCTTGTCTTATTCTTCCAGATTGTGTCATTAAGAGAACCTGCCGCTTTACTTGCTTTTAAGCTTTGCTGTGGTACTTCTTTTTAACATCTCCGTAACTAGTTATATCTATTCCCAGATATCTAAACCTTGCTTACGGCTTTATTATTTTCCCATCAATTTCGATTTTACACCGTAGTGGGTATTTAAATGTCATACATTTGGATTTTTCAGCTGATATTATCATATTGTATTTCTTAGCTGTTGTATTGAAGACATGTGTTAATCTTTAGAGCTTGTCTTCTGTCTCGGCGATTAATGCGGCGTCGTCTGCATAACATAATATTTGGATTTTTTTTGTTCCCAATTCTGTAGCCAATGACTTTTAACGTACTGCTTGTATTATTTCGTCCATTAATATATTAAAGAGAAGTGGGCTTAACGAGTCACCCTGTCTGACTCCGCTTTGTACTGGTATACACTGTGTTTAGTTTTTCCATTTATCTTTGCCTGTATTCGATTATGGAGGTAGATGCTTTCGATGGTTTGTATAATATTGATTGGTATGTTCCTTTTATACAGTAGGTGTAAGACGTCTTCGACTTGGATGCGATCGAAAGCCTTTGTCAGGTCTATAAAACATAGATATGACGCATTTTCTGTGATTTGTCTTAGTACAAATATGGCGTCTATGCAGGATCATCCAGATCTGAATCCTTGTTGTTCATCTGATAAAGTTGTTAGTTTATTGATTTTGTTGTTAGGACTTTTGTGGTAAGCTTAAGTGCGGTGTTCAGTAGATTTATACCTCTATAATTGTTGGGGTCTTCTTTATCTCCTTTCTTGACCATTGGTATCATATGCTGTTTCTCCATGCTTCTGGTATCTTGCAGTGCAATATTAGTTTTTGTATAAGTTTTGTCATCTCTAGGGTTAAACTTTCTCATCCGTATTTTAGAAGCTCGTTGGTTATTAAGTCTGGTCCTGGTGACTTTCTATTTTTGAGTGAATTTATGACTATTTCTACTTCGTAAAAACTGATTTCTATTTCGTCTCTTAGTTCAGGTACGTTATTGTGTTGATTATTATTTTTCTTTGCTTTAAACAGTTCCGTCAGGTATCTTTCCCATTCGTTTGCTGGTATATTATTGTATTCCTTGAAGAGATTGATGATAATATTATTTGTGAAGAATCAATAAAATTGATATTGCAGGTACATATGAAATACAAGTGATTGGGAATTCTAACGATTCTGATTATGATATTCCTCTGAACCACAGATAAAACGTCCAAAGAAAAAACCAGGCAAAAATAGTAAATCCAAATTTATCTCAAGTTGTAATAACCGATATTTTTTCGTGCTCAATAGTAATTCAACATCAGTCTGATTGATATTTAGACAATATAAAAGCCAACCATGTAGGCAAGTCATATATTGAAGTTTTTTCACTCTTTTTGATAAAAAAGTAATTGAGAATAACTGTCACAATTTTGAAATGAATAACATAGATTTAAAAAAATTATTAGCATATGTATATTATCTGGTTTACACTTTGCTTCAAGTTGATATGCATTGGTCAAAGGATGAGGATAAAAGAAGTGCATATTATAAGAGAAAGCATGAGCCGACATAGATTTATAATTTTAATTTATAATAGTAAAGAAATCGCTACATCAGTGTCAGTACATGGGCGTCAATCTAAATTTGCTTTACCAAATGAAACCAGATTCGACAATATTGGCCACATTATAAAAAGAGACGATAGTGCAAAAAATGTAGGATGTACAAAAGTAATACTATTTATTTATCTAAAAAGTGTAGAATGCATCTACATCCCGAATATTTCGAAAATTTTTACCTTAAAATTTAACTTACGTTTAAGATATAATATGTTCCTTTAAATAAAAATTGTACTGTTTTCCTTAAAAATGAGAAAAAAAAATCTTTCTGTTGTAATTTATTCCTAATTTGTGTTTTTAATCCAATCTAATAAATTAATTGTCAAATTTCTCTTTGTATATTGAGCGGCCGTTAAGGGTTTAATACTATATAAAGAATAAAACTGGCCTTAAATTTACTTACTTACCTCAAAACTATTTTAAAGTTAATCATAAAGTATATTTAATAAATATATTCCCAATAATACACTAATGTACACAAGCCTATGTAACACAGGCCGGATTAAGGCACGGGCCAACTGGGCCGCGGCCCAGGGCGGCAAAATTTTGGGGCGGCGGATTTGAGAAAAAAAAAGTGTAATTATTTTTGATTGATTATAAAGCTTTATTATCGATTATCAAGACCAGTGAACCTGAGCATTAAATATTAAAAAACTATTTTATTGTTTATTATTTATTTATAACGCGACACTCTGCGCGGTGTAATGTGTCGCAGTACACTACGCTACGCCACTCTATCCAAGTGAGTCGAAGGGGCGAGGCGGCAGTCTGTATCGTACGCTACGCACGGGAAATTTAGTTGTGGGATCGTAGTAGTTGCTAGCATTGGCTGATGGCAGGCGTCTTGTCGCCTTGCCGCTTCCCTCCCCCCACCAACTCCATCACCGCCACGCGCCATTGTCATTCGGTTGTCTGGTCTCAACTCCACGTACTGCAGTCTGTCTAACTGTTTAGGTTTAACGTTTTTGTAATTTGTTTTGAGCGGAGTAACATTTTGAAATTGTAACTTGTGAGGTAAGAAATATTTATTTGTTTATAGTAATGGTAATGTAAGTTAATATAGATCTTACATCTAAAGGTTCAGATAAGTTTATGCAGCAGCAGTTAGCACTGGTGTAAGGAGTAGTGAGACGGTGAGAGCTGTGCTGTGTAGGCCGTAAGGCCGTAAGTTGTCAAATTTTGTGGCTATTTAATTTTGCATATTTCGCCATTTTACTTTGTGGTAGTAAGAGAAGCAATGTAATTCGGCATGTTGCCATACGTATAGGTTTCACAATGAGTTGAATAAGTAATGGAAGGAAATTCGCTTCCCTCATTTTTTCGCTTCATTTTTCCTGTCGTATCGTACTACAGTTTTGAATTATACAGATATTCTTTTTTTTACAGTCAGACCTTTACTTCCGATGTCATTGATGCTATAACAAGCAGCTGTACAAATGGATGGACGCAAACGGCTCAGTGGGTGGCAATACAAAAAAGTAGCCGAAGAGAAGAAAAAAAAATTGACAGAAGTTGTAAATAAAACTGCGAAGCTTGATACATTTTTTACAAGAAGTAACCTACCAGTGCCACCAGAACCAGTGCTTTTAGAAAGTGTCAAAGAATTTTGTGAAGTAGAACTAGAAGTATGTTCCATATTAACGCCTTCAGCTTCAACAGCTTCAGCATCAGTGCCTTCAGCTTTAACATCAACCCCTCCAGCTTCAGCATTAGCCCCTTCAGCTTCAACATCAACCCCTTTAGCTTCAGCATCAGCCCCTCCGGTTTCAACATCAACCCCTTCAGCTTCAGCATCAACCCCTTCAGCTTCACCCTCAACCCCTTCAGCATCAGCACCTTCAGCTTCGTCATGTGTTGATACTGACAAGATCAAACCAGCTATATCCGAATTAACTTTTGTTGTTGACGAGATTGAAGATCAATTAACAGTCTCTGAACCTGACTCTTCTGTCCATTTGAAACCAAATTATGATCCTGCTTTATGGATAGTGAATGAAGAGACGCGGGAATATTTTGTTAAAAATGGATGGAATCAAAATAAAGATTGCGATTTTAAAAAATCTGAAAGGCAATATCCAGACAGGAAAAGAGTGTTGGCTAAATGGCTATTCGACAGAAAACTTGCAAATGGCGAAATTGTAAATAGAGATTTCTTGATTTACTCACCAAGTTTAGGCTCTTTGTTCTGTGGTCCATGCAAATTGTTTAGTTCGACCTCTACTCAGTTTACTGAAAATGGGTTCAGTGATTGGAAACATGCATCAGCGAGAATAAAAGAGCATGAAAACTCGCACGTTCACTACAATAGTGTAATAGTATACAAACAAAGAGCAGAAGCAGCCGGGAGGATCGATAAGCTTCTACAAAACCAAGTGGAAGAAGAAATAAGGTATTGGAAGGCAGTTCTCCAGAGAGTGGTGGCCGTAATAAAAAAACTTGCCTCGCGTGGTCTTGCCTTTAGGGGGACTGACGAAAAATTTGGTTCTTTTTCAAATGGCAACTATATGATGTGCTTGGAGCTGATTGCCGAATTTGATCCATTTTTGAAAGCACACATTGAAAAATATGGGAAAGCGGGTAAAGGCAATCAGTCATACCTATCATCAACCATTTGTGAAGAACTCATCGAAATAATGGCAAAAACCGTTATTGATACAATTTTGAATGATGCTAAGAAAAGCAAGTACTATTCTATAATAGTAGATTCCACCCCTGATGTAACACACATTGATCAATTGTCTTTCATATTAAGGTATGTGAATGAATTGGGAATCCCTGAAGAACATTTTGTTGAATTTATGAAAAATCAAGGTCATACAGGTGAAGAACTAGTGAACTCAGTGCTTTCTTTCCTACAGTCGAAAGGATTGGACATACAAAACTGTAGGGGACAGTCCTATGACAACGCGTCAAATATGTCAGGAATGTACTCGGGGTTGCAGGCAAGACTTAAAGAAAAGAATCCCTTGATATTTTATGTGCCTTGTTCAGCGCATTCACTAAATTTAGTGGGATCAAGCGCAGCAGAATGCTGTTCTCTTGCAAAACATTTCTTTGATCTCTTGCAAGGATTGTACAATTTTTTCTCGTCTTCTACGCACAGGTGGAATCTTCTTCTGTCAAATTTCACGGCCACAGGAAAGGACAAGAACACGTCGTTGAAGTCTCTCAGTGTTACAAGATGGTCTGCAAGGGAAGAAGCTTGCAAAAGCCTTAATAAAGACTACAAACCCATGGTCAAGACGCTGATAGACATGACTTCAAGCAATCATGAAAACAAACAGACACAATCCAAAGCCAAAGGGTTGTTGCGAAAACTAATGTCTCTAGAAACATGTTTCATGGCAGCCCTTTGGGGAGATGTACTTCAAAAATTTAATTCAGTCAGTGAAAAGATCCAGGCTGAAAATATGACCGTGGACAGCGTTGTAATCCTGTACAACTCACTCACAGAGTATGTGATGAACATGAAAGACATGTTTACCCACTATAAGAAAGAGGGCGAAAAAAAACTGCAAATTGCGCAAGGTGAAATGAGACAGAACGATGAGCCAGAACTTCCACAAGAGACGCAGCCGCAGGTGCAGCAAGATTTTGATCGCCCAAAAAGAAAGGCGAAAAGAAAGAGGTTCTTTGATGAATCTTCAGAAGAAGATGAAGAAAGAACTTATGATGAGGATGATGACATTAGGGGAAATTGTCTTCAACAAAGTTATGACATCATCGTGGAAACACTTCAGTTTCAGTTAGACAAAAGGATCTCTGTGTACACAGACTTCGTTGCAAAGTTTTCATTTCTAACAAAATTAAAGACTCTAACTACCGAAGAAATTACTGCTAACGCGACGTCTTTGCAGAAAATCTATATTGAAGACATTGAAGAGTCAGAGTTTATATGCGAGTGCATCCATCTGAAAGGACTTCTGATCCGAGGAAACTACAAAGAAGCCGAAAAAGACTTTTCACTATCAAACTTGTACAGATTTTTGATAGAAAAAAATCTACAGGACTTGTTTCCCAACGTGGCTATTGGTTTGAAAATGTTTTTGACAACTCCTGCTACAAACTGTTCTGCTGAGAGATCGTTTTCGACCTTGAAAAGAGTAAAAAACTATCTGCGTTCAACAGTGACTCAAGAACGACTCGTCAGCCTGGCTGTTTTAGCCATAGAACATGAACTGACAACAAAACTCGATTTCAGTGCAGTTGTTGATGATTTTTCCAATGCACGTGCAAGAAAGAAGAAGTTTTAAGTTATATTTACTTTAACAAAGCTAATTTAGTGAGTAAGTTATTTGTTTGGATATGTGATTTGTATGCTCTGAACAGTTATATTTCGATGTTGTATATATTTGTTATTATCCTATATTCAATACAGAAATTATCATTTATTTTGCAGTCTTACTCTGTACACCTTTTACTAATTTTAGCCCCTTCCTAACTGTCCTGTTTTTGCCCATAAATCGACAGCAATGACCGATTATGGCTCAAAGCCTGCGGGCACATTCACAGGTGAGCCGTCGCCGAGTAACGAAGCCGAATTTTCACTTCACTCCAAATCAATCATTCTCAGCCAAAATAGTCATAAAACTATAAAAGAATTGTTGAGTTTGGGAATTACGAGCTGCATGATGTTTCACAAAATAATATCAACAACGATTTTATTTACTATTATTGTAATCTTAAGTAATGGAATATCACGGTTGTAGAAAATGGTTTCGTAATTAACGGAGTTTTGTCAAATAGTTTATTTTAATTAATAAAACGCAATTTTAGGACATAGTTTCTTGTTTTCATCATGAGAGGTACTAAAACCATTACAATATCAAGAGACAGTTGAGCGCTGGAAAATGTCCCAAAATGCGTTATTTTGCCTCTAAATTTCAATTTTTTTCGGGGGGGGGGCCCGGACCCCCCCCCCCCGGTGTTGCACCCCCGCTAGGGCGGCAGGCAGACCTCTGGCCCATGGGCGGCAAAAGTGTTAATCCGGCACTGTATGTACATTGTATAAAATCTGGAAGATATATTTCATAAACTTCAATAAGCTAAGATATCATATTTCTCTAATTAACATTCTTTCTAAAAACGTAAATATATATAGACCCAGCAAAATATTGATAATTTTAACCGATGTTCCAAACTATTCTATGAACTTGTCTCACTATACACTCGTGAATCGCACCAATTTATACTGTTACGGGGGCAAATTTATCTTAGATGGGTTACAAATTTACATATTTACATGGCGAAGCATACAGAATAAAAATGACCCCGGTAAGAATTTACTAATGAAATTTTTCATGGTTGCCGCTACCGTTTAGTTCAATTTGTAGATTAGTCACCTTTAATTGAAAATTGTCCGACTATAGATGTAACAACAGCTCTCTTAAAAGGTCTTTTGAAAGAAAATATTTTTAAGATGTTACTGAAAGGTTTGATTTTTCAGAACATGATAATAAAGTCACTAAGTTAAAAAGGGCAATTTACGTGTTTTAACCAAGAGCCTGGTATGAAAGAGTAAAGAGTTGATATTTTCGAAATGGCCAAGTCAAAGAAACTGAGCAAGTCTTCAAAACTCCCAAGATTCAATACACTACAATAAACATTAAACACAACTCGACTGGGTGAGTAGATGTTTTTATGATACTGTGGATTGTTTTCAAAAAATAAAAAATAGTACATGTAGAATCAGATATTAGCCTCTATTTATATAAAAAAAAATCGTTAACATTTTGTACTTTACCTGTTAATAAGATACTCAATATACTCCTTGTAGGAATCATTGAACGGAGTGATAGCGTTGTTTTGTAAGAAGTGAGCAAATTTAGCACAAGCTTCTACAACAACTTGATGTTCGTTGTGTAACTCACTATGCTTTACTTCTATATTTTTTATTACTTGTTGTTTACTTTTTATCAGACCTTCTCTGTTGGTTATGTTTCTTTGGATATTTTCATCAACTTCTTCTTTTTCTACAGTTTTTGTTAGATAATACACGTGCATGTGCACTTTAAAGTCACACATGCACTTGCCACAAGTTGAGGTTCCGTTCATCGCCGCACAGTGTATTAGTTCCGCTGCACCAATAATTTCTTTAGGAACTTGTTGTAAGTAGCATGGATCGTGACATCTCTGTTTATAATGAAAAACATTTTTTCCTCCTACCTAAAATAAGGAGAACGGTTAATTTTTGATCTTTTGAAAATATATTTATGATGATTTAGACTAGAAATTACATAGTAAATGCCTCCTCTGTATTATATAAGCAACAATACACTGGCAGAAAGATAAAGTAGGAATCCTGGCATGAACACAATGTAAGCGGGTGTGTGGGTAATACTGCACTCGTAAGACTCCATTGGTTACCAGTATATATTTGGTAGACAGACTTGAGAAGAATACACATTGATTGTAGACGAAGTGTTGAGTTAGTATAATCGCTGATGGAAAAATTCAAGAACGTCGTAGAAGTTGTAAGAGCGAGTGAAAGAAATTAAAATAAAGACTGGAACAACTATTGAAGACAGCTGTTTTAAAGCTTAGTAGAACAAAAACAAAAGAACAGAGTAGACTTTTCATTTAAAGATGGATTTGCTACTATACAGGGTGGTCCTTTAAGTGTGAAACTAACGTAAATTTCAAAAATTAATATAGTTACTTATTCCTAAAAGCTTCACCGGCACTTCCGCTCCTTTCGATTTCGAAAAACCCATTAAAGTTTTTATGTATGTTTCATTTTGTTTGTATATTAGGGTTGTTAATTAATTGGACGTACGTCCAAAATGATTCAAAAAACAGGTTTTATTACTTTGGGAAATTGAATGAAAAATTTCGAGAAAAGATTGATACATTCAGAAAATACAGGCATTATACATTTTTTAAAAGATATACAAAATATGCATTTTGCATATATTCCGGTCACTAATAATCACCTAGTGCAGTGGTTCCCAACTGGTAGTCCGCGGACCCCTGGGGGTCCGCAAGATATAAAAATAAATATATGAAGAGCCAGGGACAAAAACAATATCTGGTGATTTTTTGACCTTATATACATATTATAAATTTATTTTAAAATTTAAAAAGTACAATTATATTATTTAAGTTTGTTATTCGTTATTAAGAATTGCCTAACTAATATTCATATCATACAAAAAGTCTAATTTGTAATATAAAATGATCCGCCTGTGTGGTGTTCAACCGGGGATTTCCCGAAGTTTACGCTATTCTTGGACGTGTTCATACCCTTCCAATAATTTATGTCTTGGTTTTATAAACAAACCAATTCAGTTAATATCAACATATCAATTTTCAATTTATCAGTTTTATCTTTCTTGTGTCGGCTGTGCAATTTTAAGTGATTATGTAGGCTGAATTACTATTTTTCATATTTGTAGTTTTGTCACGTTTTGTGTTGGTTTGATCATCTAAAATCTCAAAGGCAGGTAGGTGTATTACTAACTATTTTTCAGTTTTTATTTATATTAAAAATTTGGTAGCACGAGCAAAAATTACAAGGTGTTTCAACAAAAAGATTTGTTGAAACAAAGGTGGTCTGTCAGGCCAAGTTTACGACATAAAACGTTTTAAATAGTAAATAATCTACATTGTCGGGATTTCCAGCAGTAACACATTTTTCGTTACTGCGCATACTCGGAACAATCTGGTGATTTTGAACAAAATCTGGCAACTTTTGAAGCAATTGTCTGGTGATTTTTTAGTTTTTTGACCTGGCGACATTGCGCTGTCTGATTGCATTCCAGTTAGTTAGTTGTTAGTTCATTGCTAGTGCGGTCCCTGACCGTGAAACGTGTGATTTTGTGCAACATTTTAAAGCTTTGTTTTTCACTGAAAGTTACATTACGCGTACGTTATGGACCGTTGGTTAAAATGTGGATCGTTTAAAACGGGATAGACCTACAGACGAAGAGGGAGAAAATACATTCAATGTTAAAGTTAAAAAGTCAATGACTCTCGAACCGAACTTGTCAGTGTCTATTGAACCCAACTCATCGGCGTCTCTTAAACCTAATTCGGCCAAGATCAGTGCTGCAAAAATTAGAAAATACAACTCTGATTACTTGGAAATGGGTTTCACGTTCACTGGCCCTGAGCAGCAGCCTAAACCTCAATGTGTAATTTGCTACGAAAGCCTTTCGAATGAGTGTATGAAGCCAGCAAAACTCCGTCGGCATCTTGAGACAAAACATCCAGAGTACAAGAGTAAGTCATTAGATTTTTTTAAAAACAAACTAGGAGAGCTTAGAAGATCTCGTAAAAACATTACTAAACACTATGGTGCAAATGTAAATGAAAATGCAACCCTTGCATCTTATGAGGTATCTCAGCTTGTCGCTAAATGTGGAAAAAACCATACAATTGCTGAAGAACTTATACTACCATCAGCAATAATTCTATGCAAGAGAATGTTGGGTGATGCGGCTGTTAAGATAATAAGTACTGTTCCGCTCTCTAACAACACTGTCCAAAGACGAATTTCAGATATGACCAATAACATTGAAGATACAATGCTGGTCAGACTTAGCAAGAGCGACATGTTTGCTCTTCAATTGGATGAAAGCACCGACATATCAAAAAAAGCAATAATGTTGTGTTTTGTTCGATTTTTGTGGGACGACCAGATATTGGAAGATTTTCTTTTTTCATGCGAACTAATTCACACAACAGCAGCAGATATTTTTACTGCATTGAATGATTTTTTCAATAAACATGACGTCACATGGACAAAATGTGTGGGCTTGTCTACGGATGGAGCAAAATCAATGGCTGGCCACAAAGCAGGACTTCAAGCTCGTGTGAAAGCAGTAGCTCCTGAGGTGAAATGGACACACTGTTGTATTCATCGTGAAGCCTTGGTAGCCAAAACATTGCCTGAACCTTTGCAGAAGATACTTAACGAAGTAGTTCAAATCGTTAACTACATTAAAACTCGACCTCTGCAATCCAGATTATTTTCTTTGTTGTGCAAAGAGATTGGCAGTGAGCATGAACACCTTCTTATTCATACGGAAGTAAGGTGGCTCTCTCGAGGGAGGATATTGACAAGATTTTTTGAACTTGGAGATGAAGTTCGTGTTTTTCTTCTTGACACCAAGTACGCAGATGTTCTCACTGACTTTTCTTGGCTTTGCTCAACTGCCTACTTAGCTGACGTGTTTGAACACTTGAATGTATTAAACTTAAGTTTGCAAGGGAAAAATGTAGACATGTTCAAAGTTGAAGATAAGATCAGTGCTATGGTAAAAAAGTGCCAGCTGTGGGCGGCAAGGATTGAAAACGAGTCGTTCACTAACTTTCCTAATTTGAAACAGTTCTTGGAGTCTGCAGAGCAGAGTTTACCTGACCCGATAAAGATCAATGCAGCCGAGCACCTACGCAGCCTAGCCACGACTTTTAGGATATACTTCCCTGAACCTGACGCTGACGATGGTTGGATTCGAAATCCTTTCAGCTGTCAAGCAATTGAACAAATCCAAGGCCTCACAGAAGAAGAACAAGATAAGCTTGTGGATTTGTCGAGTTGTGGTACGATGAAAGACATTTTTAATGGCGAGAAAATAGCAGACTTCTGGGCAACAGCACGCAAGGATTACAAAGAACTTGGAGACAAGGCCATGAAAAAAATCCTTCCGTTTGCAACAACCTACCGGTGTGAGCAAGCATTTTCTTCCATGTGCTTCATGAAAAACAAAGATAGGAATCGGCTTGACATGCGGCCGGATTTCAGAGTGAAAGTTTCAAGTTTGTGGAACCTAATATTACAGAAATAATGGATTCTAAGGTTAAATTCAACGTATCTCATTAATTGAGGAGTGAAAATTAAAACTAATAATGTATAGGTACTCTGTATTTTCACAAATATATCCTAAATAGCATTAGTTTGATTTATGTTTTCACATATTTTGACTCTTTTCAGGTAACTTTAGGTTTGTTTAGGTCTTTAGGAAATAGTGGGGGTCCTCGTCATTGTAGTACCTTGATGAAGGGGTCCTTGGAAAAATTTAGTTGGGAACCCCTGACCTAGTGCATAGGATTGGTTAATTGTAAATACCCTGAAGGCGTAGAGGAGGACCAATGAAAACTTGTGGGAGACGCTCAGGCAATACATGCTTGTGAATGAGAGCAATATTGGTATGATTTCGTTAATACGCACAAAATAGATAAGATATTTATAAATAATTCGAAATAGACGGAAGATATCTTCAAACCGGATTGCTAACGTTAACGAAGATTGCACAAGAGGCAAAACCGGACGAGGTCGATGAAATTGTTTGTCTTCTTCTTGTGGTGCCTATCCGTTACGGATGTTAAGATCCATCAATTGAGTTTGTTATTCTGTCCACCCAGGCGATTCTCAGTATCCGTCTATAACACCACATCTCAAACGCCTCGAGTTTTCCCATGGATGCCTCGGTTAGTGTCCATGATTCAACCCTATAGAGCAGCACTGTAAACACGTAGCATCTCAATAAACGGATTTTTGTTTTTAAGGGTAGGTCGTAACTCTTAAATATCTTGCTCATTTTGACAAACGCTGACCTAGCTTTTTCAATTCTTTGTTTTATCTCAACTGAGTGGTCCCATTGGTCGTTTATGGTGGTTCCTAAATAGTGGTAACGGGGCACTTGGAGTGTTTGTTGTTGTTTTACCAGTAATTGACTATGTGGAATATGCTTCTTACTGATGACCATATATTTTCGTTTTCTTGATCTTAAAATCAAGCCCGTATTCTTGACTGATTCTCCACAATTGCGTTACTAGTGTAGAAATTGTTTATAATCACAAAAATTCTGAGAAGGTAAGGAAAAAAAAAGATATATACACATAAATTAAATTACTTCTACTTACAGTATAAACTTCACAACACTTTCTTGCTGCACAAACTGTTACAGGTTGACTTAAGGTAGTACTTTCCAAAGCAATAACTGGTACATAAAGCTTGTTTTTCATTTCTTCTAAAGAAGCATTAGCATTCTGTAATATTTCGTTGTGTCTATAAAGTGTAAAATTGAAGTTATTAAAATATCTATAATTAATTATTTATTATTCAAAATAACATCAACATTTTTCACATACTAATACTTCGAAAGGCACATATAAAAATCACAAATTCACCTAATAGAGATACCCGAACCAGGAAAAGAAAATGTACCTTTAGAACCATATGTAGCATCAGGTGATAATCTCATAGGATATATGTTCATGAAGAGGATTAATTTTAGATTAACCTAAAACAACATACACACGTACCGATCATGCATCCACGTTACGACCATTACTAAGGTTACAGCTCTCAGAATCACCAGTTTATTTTTCAAAATTGCCAAAATTTCATCTGGGTGTATTAAGTTTAGTTGGTCTTTAATAAAAGATATTAAAAAGAAACTGGTCGTCAATCTTATTAAAAGCCCATAGAGACAACGTAACATGGTGTCAGAAGTAAAAAATTCAGGTCAGATTATAGTAACGAGTATTATAATAGTCATACAAAAGTCGAAACATGGTCTAACAGCACGTGGTGGTCTAGTTGGTTTTAAAAGAAATTTAATTAAAAACGGTCAAAAGGTAAAGTTCAACCATGTCGGAACAAGATTCTATAGAGCAGAATCAACCTGTCGTTGTAAAAATAAAAAGTAACGTAATAGGAAATGAAATCCAACCATTGTCAATGCAAGGAAATTTGGCACACAACGGGAGAATGGAGCATAAATTTCAAAATATTTTTGAGAGCCACAGGTTTAGAGGAAGAAAACGATGCGAGAAAAGTAGCTTTATTATTGCACTATATTGGTACAAATGCAAGAAATATTTACAAGTCATTTGAGTTTAACATGGATACTGTAACATTTCAAGAAGTTGTAGGGAAATTTGAAAAATACTGTAACCCGAAGAAAAATTTAACAGTAGAAAGACATTATTTTCTTACTAGAGTACAGAAAGATGGTGAAACCATTGAAAATTTCATGACTAGTCTAAAGAATTTGAGTTTAACATGTGAATTAGGAATTTTAAAAGAAAGTTTGGTGTGTGACATGTTCATTATTGGTTTAAATCCTAAATACCATTCAATTAAGCAAAAACTATTGCAAGAAGTAGATCTGAAGACAGAAAAGGTATTACAAATTGCTCAAAATATAATTACAACTCAAATGCAAGCACAACAGTTAAATAAAAATTCAGAAGCAGTGGTATACAAAGTAGAGAAGAATAGAAGATGGCTCGTTAGATATAATCATGTATTAAGTTTAGTTGGTCTTTAATAAAAGATATTAAAAAGAAACTGGTCGTCAATCTTATTAAAAGCCCATAGAGACAACGTAACACTGGGAAAAGAAAATTGTATGCTTTTCATTCCTCCCATCTCTCTTTGAATATGGACCACACTAAACATCTCACAAACATCAGGAAGTTTTCTAGCTTTCCAATAATTCTTCAATCCTAGTTTTCCAATCCGTCAAAAACAAAATAATTACGAATAAATTTCGAGCGATTGTAGGAATATTTATATTCCAGTATGCATCAATAATTTCCCCATATAAACCACCATCATTTTTGTACTCCTTTCATCGAGTCAAAAGGATAAACAATTTTTTTTGTTGACAGTTGGAACTGAGTTCAGTAAATAGAGTAAGTTCAGTGAATAGAGTATAGTAGGTTAAAATCTATTACTCTATGCATCTGATAAAAGCTAAATAATTGATATTTACCTACCTTTCTAAAACACTCATGTTGTGATGTATTAATTGGGTTATCTCTGCCAGAGGTTGTGAGAGTTGAGTGATCATTCTTCTCGCTTCGTTGATAGCGTTTGTACTTTTTACAAAGTGCGGTCTTAGTGGCTTATTTTTGCTATCTCCAGTTATATATTTAATTAATCTAAAACATAAAAAGTCATAATAGATGGCAACTAATTACGTGATCGCTGAAAACAACACTGAAGAGACCTTGTCAAAGAGAAAACCGAGAAGATCACGTGTGCAGTTACAAAAGCCTTAAAATATTACTCCCCATCTCCTGGCGAGTAATTTAAAATTACTCTAAATTACCAAACAAAGAAAAGAAATTTCAAGCGTATGGTTATAATTCGGAAGTTGCCGCAAACAAAATGTTTGGTCTAACCTAGACAATTTCTGAAAAATAAAATTACACAGATCCTAGACGGGAGTTTTGTTGAGAAAATGATGATCGTTATGTAAAAGAAGGGCCTAGTAGTCTTACAAGCTATACAAGAGACATGTATGAATTACATTGAAAAGTGTCACTGACTGTTTATACTTTACTTTTTATAGAGAGAATTACTTTTCATTATATTTTCTCTTGTGTCGTGTTTTTCTTTAAAGCAAAGTTATACAGAGTGTATTAAATTAAATGAAGTGACTACTTTGAGGAATAAAGGCCCAGTCTATTGTTTAAAAAAATTCTTTAGCATTAAACTGTGGCCTACCTAGCCTTTGGCTAGTCTCTTCATCTCGCAAGTCGTGATGTTTGGTGCTGAGGTTGTCTCAGTACTTTGGTCGTGCTATGATGCATGGGTGCACTAATGCCTGACATGCTTGTCTAGGATAGCGAAAGATTCGCATTGGGATCATCTGAAAGAATACCGTTTAGAAATATGTTATGGTGTTCATCAATTTGGTCCTACTTCAGCCCAGAACCAGTTCTGGGATGCAGTTCATCCACTTGTTCCTTATTGGAAGGATCCGCACATGTTGCAGTCAAAAGGGTATAATAACGAACGAAACCCAATATTCACTTTATCTGGTATTTCTGTTACGAAAATTGTAAAAAATTGCAAGAGCTAAAATTTTCTTAATGCGCTGTTTTTTTAAAGTGGTCAGTGCAGGGCTTAAGGGATACAACAGGGGTATTGTTTTTTATTCTTTTTGTATGTCTACTTACTAATGTTAAAATAAAAGCATGTAATTAATGTAGAGATAATAAAGAATATGAATAAGGTGAATTATTTTTTTATTATTTTAAAATGTCGAACAACTTTATTGTTTGCAGATGATCAGGTAGTCGTAGCGAATGATGAAGAAGACGTGGACTACAGTTTAGGAAACTAAAGAAAGAGTATGAAAAATGGGGCCTCAATATGGCCTGGAATATGTGAAAGATAGAGTATCTTAAAATAGGAGATGATGAAGAACAATTCAGAGTTAGAAATTAGAAATACAAAAACATGTAATGAATATAAATATTTCGGATCTATAATATCTAAATAAGGCACTACCAAAAGAGACATCGAAAACAGAACGCTATCAACCATTCATAAAGAATGGTTATGTATATTAATATAATATATAATATTAATATAATATATATGTTAATTAAGTGTTATGTATGGTCCATACTTTTGTATAGTGCAGAAGTGTGGACGCTAACAGTATCGATAATGAACAAAATTGAAGCATTAAAATGTGGGTTCATAAACGAATGATGAAGATACCTTGGATGGCAAGGAAAACTAATGCAGAAGCACTAAGAAGCGTCAACAAAGATAGAGAACTGCTAAGACTGTTGAAACATCGAAAAATGTCTTATCTGGGACAGATACTAAGGGGAAGTTGATATTAAATATTACAACTGATCTTTAAAGGCAACATAGAGGGCCGTAGAGTTGTAGGAAGGAAACGGGTTTCTTGGTTGAGGAACATTCGTGAATGGACTCTGATATCAAATGAGGGACAATTATTCCATATTGCAGAAGAACAATTATATATTCTAATACCAAGTACATACACGGATCCATTTTTTATCAATACGGTCCGTCCCAAACCCTTTTTTCAGTGCGTCACTAAATGTGACGTCATATAGGATTTTAGGAATGTCGAAAATTATTGCTTGACATTTTAGTTAAATCTGACAGTTGCAGGATCGTAATCGACTAAATGTGAAAAGGTTATTTTTTAAATAGGTATGTAGTCTTTGTTCTTTCTCGGTATATCTCGGCATATTTAAAATATTTTTATGACAATAAATACAAAATTAAATTTTCACTGTAAAATGTCTGAAAATACTAACCTGGAATGACAATTATCATTTTATCAGTTGACATTGTGAAAGTATTGTCATGATCAAGATAATCTGCGTCAAATTATATTTATGCGCATCATTGATTGGATATCTATTTAGCGTATTCTAAACTCCAACCAATTATACATCCGTAAGTAGAATTCACTTAAATATGCAAATACTCGTGAACGATATATAATTTTCTATGTTCTATGTATAATAATCACAGACTCACGTCTTTTTCTGTCACTTCTAGCTTTATGTGTTAGAGAGAATTCGATCAACTATGACGCACTGAAAAAAGGGTTTGGGACGGACCGTACATACAACTTATTGCACGGTACGGTGGTCAGTGATCTATTACAAATTTTAAGTTCCACTTTGTTTCATATACAAAAAGGGCGTTTTTTTGTCGCCACTCGACAGGCGACAAAAAACGCGTGTATAAAAGCGGCCTTATTTGACAGTATTTGTCAGCTTACAGCTTTTTATATATTTTTCTTACATTTTAACGTCGTAATTTCATGTCTTGTCGAAATAAAAATTTGTGCCATATTAGTTTTATTAATAAAAGAAAAGTTTATTTACCTAAAATATTTTTCTAGAAAAAGTGTTAATTCTTTTTGATCACGTCACGAAATTTAGTTTCTCATAACGGACCGCTTGAATATGCCTTATAAAATATTTTAAAAGCCACAAGAATCTTGTTGATTTGTTATGGCAAAAGTTCCATACATAAAGAAGTTCTATAAGTAAAAAGATTCATAGTTTAGCTACATTAAAGATACTTACCTCCAACTCTGTTGGGCAGACTTTTCCCAGCTCTCTTTATTTCTTTGTTTAATATTTGAGTCAAATTGAATACCTTGCTGAACGGCTGAGAGATATTTAAACGGTTCGTTATCAAAATAAAAAATATTTCTCTTCATACTAATTTTAGCATAAGGAGGACGGCTGGCAATTTCGTTTATTGCCTTTTCCAATATTTTAATGGATTCTCCAGCTCCATAATCCGATCTGTTAAAATAAAAAAGGTTTATTTTCTATAATAAGATTTATATTTCTTAAACACGGAAACTAACTTTCAATATAAGTAATATGTGATACAATGAAGATAGTTTAGAAAATTATAATCAATACCGACATTACAAATAATAATAGACATACTCAGTAAAAAAAAACTTTATTTTCAAGTTCTTGATAAAACAGAAACAAAAAAATATAAATATTTGTAATAAGGTCAAATTCCGGAATATAGAATAGTAGCCTCATTTAATCACAAAGTACAATCAACTAGCATATCTATGTTTTATAGACCTGACAAAGATTTTCGATCACATCCAGGTCGAAGACGTCTTACACCTACTGTATAAAAGAAACATCTTCTTCTTCATGTGCCTTGTCCGTTCCGAACGTTGGCAATCAACATGGCTATTCTGACTTTGTTTACGGCAGATCTGAAGCAGATGACAATCCGAACCATTGCCGCAAGTTTTGGAGCCACGAGTGTCTTCTCCTCCCTGGACCCTTTCTGCCGTCTATTTTCCCTTGAATGATCAGCTGTAGTACTCTATATTTATTATGTCTCATAACGTAACCCAAGTATTCCAACTTTCTTTTCTTTATACTTATTCCTACCTCTCTCTCTTTACCTATCCGGCGTAGTACCTCTTCGTTGGTCACGTGCTCAGTCCAGGATATACGTAATATACGTCGGTAAGCCCACATTTCGAAGGCCTCTACTTTTTTCACCAATGTTGCGGACATTGTCCACGCCTCCATTCCATATAACAAAACCGGGAATACATAACATTTCAGAAGTCGAATTTTGAGAGGTAGGGTGAGGCTTTTAGAAGTGAAAATTTGCTTCATGCTAGTGAACGATGCCCTTGCCTTTTCTACTCTTATACGTATTTGCTTCGCTTGATCCCAATTTGAGTTAACTGTTGTTCCCAAGTAGATGTACGAATCCACGTGTTCAATTCTTTCATTGTCTAATATCAGTTGCTGTGGTGGTTGTTGGGTTTTGCTTACTAACATCCATTTGGTTTTTGTGATATTTAGTCTGAGTCCGTATTGTGCACTTGTTTTTTGTATCTTACTCATTAGACAACTCAGTTCCTCCATGCTACTTGCGAGAATCACAGTGTCATCAGCATACCTTATGTTATTAATAAAAAAAAAAAGAAACATACCAATCAATATTATACAAACCATCGAAAACATCTACCTCCATTATCAAATACAGGCAAAGATAAATGGAAAACTAACACAGCGTATACCAGTACAAAGTGGAGTCAGACAGGGTGACTCGATAAGCCCACTTCTCTTTAATATAATAATGGGCGAAATAATACAAGCAGTACTTAAAGGTCATGGTTACAGAATGGGGAGCAATGAAATCCAAATATTATGTTTTGCAGACGACGTCGCATTAATCGCCGAGACAGAAGACGAGCTCCAAAGATTAACACACATCTTGAATACAACAGCCAAGAAATACAATATGATATCAGCAGAAAAAATCAAATGTATGGTATAACCAACATCTAAATACCCGCTACCATGTAAAATCAAAATAGATGGGACAATAATAAAGCAGAAAGCAAGGTTTAGATATCTGGGAATATATACAACTAGTTACAGAGATATTAAAGAAAAAGTGCGACAACAAAGCTTAAAAGTAAGTAAAGCGACGGGATTTCTTAATGACACAATCTGGAAGAACAAACACCTAAGACAAGACACAAAAACAAGAATATATAAAGTAGCAATTAGACCTATACTAACAGACACGGCGGAGACAAGACCTGGCACATCTAAAACAAGACGACTACTAGAAACAACAGAGATGAAAATACTCCGACGAATATCAGGGAAAAGTCTGTTGGAAAGGGAGAGAAGCGAAAACAAAAGAAGAGCATGCAATATAGAAGACAAATGGATGGGTGACAAAACGGAAACAGGAGTGGAACGAGCACATTAGTAGAATGGCAGAGGATAAGATTGTACGAATAGCACGAGATAAGTCACCAAATGGACGCAGACGTATTGGCAGACCAAGAAGAATATGGTGCGATAATTTAAACAATTAGGGAGGCTAATATTGAAGAAGAAACATGCTTTAAAGCCTACATACAAGAAGGAAGAAGAAGAAGAATTTAATCACCAACAATATGCTACCTACTGTAGGAAAGACAATTAAAATGTAATATACAAACCATAAAACGCAATATTACCACCAGATGTGCTTCCTTCATTCCCGCATGCATGAATATATTCATACCGAAGACATGGTCATGACACTGAATGGGAGGGGGGCTATAACCAACGTTGGCGACCAAGTAATTGAATGGGCGACGTTCGAACTTCTTAGACTTTTACACGATGCAAAACAGAAGCCTACCTTTTTATCGCTAGATGGCAAAAAGGCTACAACCCAGAACAAAGATTTATCGAACACCTAAGACGATTCCGCATTATAAACTCAATTCCTCTACCTAGATTAAGACAAACAGGGATAAGTATCTAGCTCTAGAAGACTACGAAAGATTTACTAAACAAATAATCAGCTGTGCTAAAAAACACATTCCACGCAGTCTAACCAAATGCTACATTCGCTGCTGAGCCGAAGAATGTAAAGACCTCTATGATCTATACGAGCAAACCAGAGACTCAGACGTAGGTGAACAACTTATCGAGTCTCTGAATTCTACAGGAAGCACCTGGTGGAGAGAAGCTCTCAAAACATTGATTTTACGCATAGACTAAATGGAACCTACTCAGCAAATTGGAAACAGACCCTAACATCCCAATAACTAATTCTTTATCACCAAACCCAGAAGATATAGCGAAACGCACTGCCCGGCTCTACAAGTTAGTCATAGAAAAGTTCATAAAAGAGAAGTACGATATCAGCTTAAAAGGATCAAAACAGCTTCAACAAAGCCTGCCAATCATGAGGCAAATAGAGATCGAGCAACTTTTCAATGCACTAGACTATCATACAGGTGCAGGAGTTGAAAAAATATTTTCAGAGTTCATTTAACACACTGGTCCAAAAACTCTCGAAGGAGGCTCCTAGATTTCTTTAACCAGATAATAACGACGCAAAAGATCCCTAAACTATTCACACAAAACAAAGTTATGACCATCTGCAAACCAGACAAATACCCTTCCCTACCAGAGATTTACGGACCAATCGTCTTTTAAGTTTCTGCTATAAGATTTTTGAGGGGATAATTTAGATTCCGTAGATTCAGAGGAAGAACCAGAACAAAGACAGTAGACGCGATAGAACAAGCAGCAAAACTGAAATGGAAATGGGCTGGACACAATGAACGTCTCCAAGGCGGACGATGGAACAATGCCATCGGAAAGTGGCGTCCATACAATGCAAAGAGATCAAGAGGCAGACCACAGATGAGGTGGAAAGATGCAAACAAGGAGGTCCCACATGACAGAGAACAGCTCAAGATAGGGATAGGTGGAGAGAACTGGGGGAGACCTATATCCAATAATGGAAGGATAGAGAATAGGTTAAAAAAAAGGATCAGAGAAAGATAGTAGTAGTAGTAGTAGAAAGTAGAACAGGTTGGTTTTATCCCAGGAAGGAACAGCGCAGTAATCAAGTTATTTCTCTAACAACAATTGTAAAATCAAAACGACAGTAGCTTTCATTGATCTGACTTGCGCTTACGACACGGTACGGAAAGAAGACCTACTACTAAATTGTACTAGATGATACCATGTCAATCATTTAATAACCTAGTAAAACAAATGCACTGCGATAGATTATTTCAAATTACCGTTACTGAGAAAATTGTAAATTCAAAAGTTTGCAGAACGGTTTACCCCAAAGGTCGGTTTTAAAGCCGCTCTTGTTTGGCCTTTATACCTCATACGCTTCCACTACAACCTTAAGCAAATTTACTTGGGCAGAAGGGTATAAAAGAAAGAAATATAAAGAATGCCTAAGATATTCTAGAAGGCGACCTAAATATTAACACAACACATATTTTAAAAAATAGGGCCTTCAATGAAATCCGACAAAGACAGAAGTTACGGCTTTCTATCTAAATAGCCGCGAAACAAAGCATAGACTAAACATAGAAAACAAAGAAATTATACTAGAACATACTTCAAATCCACAATATCTCGGTGTAATAACTAGATGGCACTCTATTCAATCAACACTTACAGAAAACTACAGTTAAATTAAAAAACCCGCAACAACATCTTTCACAAGCTTGCAAACACGTCTTGGGGAGCCACGTCAGACACAATCAGGTCAAGCGCTCTGATATTAGCCTATTTAACAGCCAAATATTGGGTTCCAGGCTGGCTAAACAGTCACTGCAGGTCTTAGACTTAGTTTTAGATCAAAAATTAAGTCAAACCACGAGATATAATATTACAGGGACCATAAACAGTACGCCAACTCAACGGCTTCCGGTTTTAAGCAATATTGCACCAGCCAAAACACAACGGTTTGTCCTAGCTATCGATCAGATAAACCAGAACCAAATGCGGCTGAAATCTCGAAACCCGCCAGCAAGAACATCAATTTTATAAAGAATTTCACAATCGATGCGTGAGATAGGTGAATGGAACGAAAAAGCTAACAACACACATCTAATAGAAAATTGCAGTCAAACACAAAGGCCGATAATGGTGTAATTTGAATCAAATCAGAGTAGCTCATGGTGTATGCAATAAGCTACTTAACCAATGGGACATTTCCAGACAGCCTGATAAGCGACAAATGCAATTTTGCTGAACAAACAGTCCACCACATCACTCAAGAATGTCCAGCCACACTATTCGAAGGTAGTTTTAACGAAATTCACAAACTAACTCCTGAGGCAATTTGGAAGGTTCCACGTTTGCGATATCACAGGCTTTATATTTTCTGGGTAACTAGTCAAGCCTAGTATGCTCTCCTTCAAGCCTTCCTGCAAGGAAAAATATTTGGAAAACGGATGTTTTCGACGGTGTTGTAGGAGATTTAAAGAATTTGGAAAAAGAAGATAGACAACAGGAATCCACGATCGTGTTGCTTGGCTGGCTGTATCACAGTAGAGTAAGTTTCCGGATGGATCTCACAAAACTGAAAGATCGATTTTTTAAAAATTGTTATTTAGATTAAATAGCAAAACATTTGTTGGAACACTCGAGAAAAGAGTGTTTTGACACCTGAAGATCTCGTGAGTTTGTTTTATAAATCCTCTGAATATTTGGAAAAATAGTTTTTAGAATTTCTCAGAAATAAAATTAATTTCCATCAGGTTTGAGGAAAATCCAAGTGAAATTGTTCCTGTTTTGTGATCAATGATAAAACATAGCTTATTCTAATACTAATTACAAAAAACAGCTAAATTTACTTACCCTCTCGTATGTGTAAAACAAAAAATGATATTGTCGCATGCTGTCTTATCCAAGCGTGAAAAAATTTGATTCATACAGTATTGGAAAAAGACTGTGTATCTGGCTTCGTTAGGCTTTAAAAGAAAACAAATAGCGTGCAATTCGTGTAAGTTGGCAATATATCTTAAGATATTTTCGGCATTTATATCGTCCTAAAAAAGATACAATATTTTCACAATGCAATGACATGGTTTGTAGACCTTAAAACGGTCTTTTCCAAAGTTAGTATAATATCTTTTAAAGTGTAACAAACAAATAATGAAATGGGTCATCCAAGGTCACGCTATTGAACTGCACAAATGTGCCCGGAATCACGTGTTGATCAGACAAAGGTTGCTGCAAGAAACACTACCGGGATAATCAATGACATGCAAGAAAATATGTTTATTGATGGCCATTTAGCTCTTTAGAACTTGAATATTATATTTCTACTTAAATTAAATATGATGCTTGTAGATTGAAACCCATCTTTGGTCAGGTTAGAGTGAAAGAATGATAAGCCGTGACCAGAAAGACTTAATTAGATAAAATCTTCGAATTTAAGTCGAAACAATTTAAGAAAATGTTGGTGTGAGTATAGGATTTTCCATAGTATCCAACACAAATTGGGTTACAGCTTGTTCCATTGTGTAATGGATTGTAATGGTGTAATGGCAATATCATTGAAACATCTCACGGAATGCACGAAAAACGATAATGTTTTTCTTTCGTCAATAATTAATGTTGATGAATCTTGATGTAAATATTCTAACCACCCAGTAAGCTAGCATGCATACAATGAAAGCACGCACATTTTTCGTCGCCAAAATTTAAAGCTCAATCTTGTGCAGGCACGCTCAGGTTAACATGTTAACATTTTTTTTCCACTATAGCCCAGGCTGTGGGGGAAAAAGGGTGATTTTACACTGTAATTCAGGATTATATGTAATGTGACCTGGATAAAGGGCAATCTCATGAGCAATCACCCAGTTCATTCAACAAAAATTTTTGGTTATTGTTTATTTATGAGCGTTTATAGGTGCAAAATACGTATTTTTTGAGTTTTTTTTCATTTTCTGCCTAAAGTAAGTATTGTAATGGGTAATTTCTGTATAGATTATGAAAGTGCTCTAAAGATCTTCAACTTGAGCCGGTATACGTTCAATTTAGTTTATTTGTTATTGCAAAAATGACGAAAAGTTTACCTTTTTTCAATGTAGCGCCGAAACCACATGTGGCAAACATTGCGGATGCCGTAAGCACAGACGGTTTGTAAGTAGTAAATGACGCCAGATTCGTTTCATAATTGTTATTAATAAAGTTATTAATAAAGCCTCTGATTTAAAAAAAAATATATGCTCACTCGGCTCCTATTGGTCGTACAAAACTCTTTTTTTTTAATCTTAGTCTCGAAGCCAGCTACAAAAATCGACAAATTAAAAATTTGTAGAGTACACAGGGGGCGCAGCAGCTCTAAATGTTTATAACTGCAATTTTACAACTTCATAAATAATTGTTTTTAGCCGGTTAAAAATGTTTTTCCATTAATTTCCAGTGGAATATGGAAATTTACGGCTTTAGGAAGAGAATGAAACAAAAATTAGCCCTCTACCATTTTTTTGGCAATCCTATGAGCATTCAAAGTTGAAGGTCGTGGGATAAACTAATTAACGTATCTCAGCAACAAATTAAGTAATCTAGTCCTACTACGGCTCATTCGATTTTATACGAACAATAACCAAAAATTTTTTGTTGAATAAACTGCGAGATTACTCCTGAGGTTGCTCTTTATAACCTAGACCACATTACATTCCTGGATAAGAGAGTACTTTTCCCCCCACAGCCTTGGCTACTAATGGACCCTCACTCATATAGTTTACAGAAACGACAATATATATTAACGCAATCCTCCGTCATGAAATCTTGAACAAGCTCCATAAATAAATAAGTCGAAAACGTCCAGATAAGCTCTCACGAGGTATCATTATTTTGTACGACAATGCTCGGTCTCATAATACCAAACTAGTGAAAGAAAATCCAGAACGAAAGAAATGGTGGATATTAGAGCATCTACCATATAGTCCCGATTTATCGCCTTGCGATTTTCACATCTTTGTAAAACTGAAAAAAGCATTAAAAATAATCTAAACCATACCTAATGCTACTTGGGTACTATGAATTATTATTCTTTACTATGAATATGATAATGATAAATTGAAGATAGAGTGAAACCTATTAGCATAAAATATTTCCAAGCTATTTTTTTTCTATTCGCTGTTTCACTTTTATAATTGAAAAACTAATTTAAATCAAATTATCTTTTTGAAATGAAATTTAACGATAACATTTGACAAAAAAAAAGTAAAAACTGTGGAACTCATAAATCAAGTAATTAAGTTATCAAAATAGTAATGATCACACTTTTCCAAGTAATATTTTTATTCATTGTTTTGTCATTGGCAATATGACATGGACTATTTAAGTAAATGATAATACACTGATAATCGCCTTTTGATAACTTACCTATCAAAAATAAAAATTAAAAATGATATTTAAAAACACAGTAATTACCTGATCTATTCCTCTGTTATCAATCATTCCTGGAGTGTCAATGAGACGTATTTTTATTGAACCATCCCAAATAGGAAAAACATAAGTTTTCACGTCCTGCGTAGCAGATTCCCCAGTTTGTATAAATTCGTTTTCATCTGGGTTTCCTGCAGTAATATCATGTAATTCCCCCTCTTTATCGGACACAGTGAACTTGCTAGGAATGAGTACCATTGGTTTATTTTTTTTCGCTTCCTTAAGATCAGTGAAAGTAAGATAGTTGGCAAATGCATTGATTAGAGTTGATTTGCCCACTCCTGATGCTCCTAATAATAGTATGTTGATATCAGAGTTAAAGTTTAAATTTTTCATCTTATCTTCTATGTTGGACTCTGCCATATTGAAGGACTATACCTAAAAAAGGCTATAATAGGGTTATATCTACTTTAATTTTTCATTTTATTATTATTATTAAATTAAACTAGGCAGGATCTGTAGAAATTCAGACCATAATGGACATTTTCCATAGGAAGCAAGGTACTATTATTTACTGTAATTCCAAAAATTAAGCTACAAACTTGGTATTTAGCATAATTGTCTTTAATTTTGCATATTTTTATATACAGTAAGGCAGTGTTTCCCAAACTGTGCGCCGCGGCGCCATGGCACAACTTTTTAACTTTTAAAATATACCTATATAAAAATGTTTCCCATGATAAACGAGTTCAGTTATTAGTAATATTTTAAATTCCACGAAACAATTCTGTCACTACTGTAAATTGACTTCGGACCGACAGGCCATACATCACTGCCGGTCGGCAAATTCAATCGTCTCTTTGCACGTGCACCTTTTAAAACTATAAATTTTTATTTATCTAAATTTTAGTTAGTTGAATTTGTAGTTTCATACTGTTCGCATCGTTTCGTTTATCAGTGTGAATATAAACAGGGTTGTTTCACCTACTTGTGTACAAAAGTTGCTGTAAAAATGGAAAAGTTTTTGAATTTAAATAAACAAGGTGATTCTAAAAATAAAGTGGATGCACCACAAACTAGTGGTAGAGTCGTGAAGAAACGAAAATACCGTAAATATGATGACAGCTATTTGGATTTTGGCTTTACATCAACAAACGTCAATGATGAAGAGAGACCACAATGTGTATTGTGCCTGAAACTTTTGGCTCCAGAATGCATGCTTCCAAGTAAGTTAAAACGCCACTTGGAAGCCAATCATCCAAACTTTGCTGACAAACCTCGTAGCTTTTTTACCAGGAAGTTAAATGATTTGAAGCAACAAAAAGGTAACTTTTCCAAGCATTTGTCGGTACATAAAAATGCTTTGCTGGCATCATACAAGGTTGCGTATAAAGTTGCAAAGTGTAAAAAGCCCCACACAATCGCAGAACAATTAATTCTACCGGCTGCTGTAGATTTGGTAAACATTATGATCGGAGAATCTACGGGAAAACTTCTTTCATCGGTGCCTTTATCTAACAACACCATCAGTCGCAGAATTCAGCGTATGGCGGAGGATCTTAATGATCAAATAATTGAAAAAATAAAAGAGAGTGAATTTGCGTTACAGTTGGATGAGGCAACAGATTCTAGTAAAGATGCACACTTGATTTGTTACATAAGGTTCTTGGATGATAATACCATTGTGGAGGATATTCTATTTTGTAAAAAAATCACTGCAAGTACAAAGGCGCAAGACTTGTTCGAGATCCTGAATACATTTGTGGTTGAAAACAATTTGGAGTGGACAAAGTGCGTTGGTGTTTGTACTGATGGTGGTCGTTCAATGTCTGGCCGTTATGGAGGATTACAGGCGCTTGTTCGAAACAAAGCTCCGGATTCAGTATGGACCTATTGCATCATCCATAGAGAATCGCTTGCATCAAAGAATCTCGAGTCCTTCACTAAATTTGGTCTTAGAACGTGTGGTAACTGTGGTAAATTATATAAAAACTAGGCCGGTGAAAGCAAGGTTTTTCAAAAAAATGTGTGAGGATATGGGTGCAGGACACACGTCTCTGTTATACTACTGCCACTCACGATGGCTCTCTCGTGGTAATGTTTCCAATTACGGCAAGAAATGTACATTTTTCTTGAAGAAGAAAAACACCAGTATGCCAAGTACTTTGTAGAAACGGATTTTTTGATTAAACTAGCATACTTATGTGATATCTTTAAAAAGTTAAATGCGTTGAATCTCTCCCTGCAAGGCCGCAACACGCACATTTTAAAATTGGCGGAGAAGATTTCAGCTTTCAGAAAAAAATTAGAAGTATGGAAGAGAAAAATTAATGATAATAATATCAGTGATTGTTGTCCCTTGTTGCAGGAGTGTATTATCTCCAATGAAGTTAATATCTCTTGCAATATTAAATCTATTTTTGCGGATCACTTATCAGAGCTTATCAAATGGTTCGAAAAATACTTTCAAGCTGATAATATCGACCAGTTTGCATGGATTCAAGATCCATTTAGAGCGGAAGCTCCCTCTGAATTTACTTCTTTAGAACAAGAAAATCTCATTGATTTGGCTTGCGACAATACGTTGAAGACAAAGTTTGGCTGCACGGAACTAACTGATTTTTGGATATCAGTAAAAGATGAATATCCGCTGCTGAGTGGTAAAGCTCTGCGCATCTTAATTCCATTTGCAACATCCTATTTGTGCGAAGCTGGGTTTTCGGCGGTCGCTGTAATAAAAAGTAAATATCGTGCGAAAATTAACGTGGAACAAGAAATGAGGGTAGCTGTGTCCAGTTTGATTCCGAGATTTGAAAAGTTGTGTAATGAACAAGAACAAGCTCATTTATCCCATTAATTCCTGTAATTATTTTTTCAATAAATTGTTTGTTAATTTAAAGTACGTTTCATTATTATTAAATTAACCCAACCATATCAACTGCAACAGAAACCGTATTAACTACAGTTAAAATTAGACGTTAAATCAATATTTTGACTCAGGGCGCCGCGGAAAAATTCTAGTTTATTAATAAGTGCGCCGCGAACTAAAAAAAACTTTGGGAACCACTGCAGTAAGGAGTATGTGAAATTTCCTTCAGGAAATTGGTATTTTAGCACATATTTATGGTTTTAAAAAATATATTAATTTTGGAAAATGATGCAGTAAAAATTCATATCGAATAAGTTTTTTTATTTAAAATTGTACTTATTTATTAAACATTTTTGGTTTTAATACTTAATCAAAGTCATGCATATTGTAATCTGTTTGTTCGGTTTTCTACTGTTCCATTGTTCACAGGTAAATCTGCATAAAACCTATGGTAGTGCTCTTGAATAACATTAGCCTTACATAGTGAGAGCAGATCTTATTTTTTAGATTGGATATTCCTGGTGGATGTGAATATGCTTTACTAGTTCCGTATTAGCCACCAACCCTAGTTGTCTTCGCCTTATATTACTGGTTCTGAGCTCTGTATCGTGGTAGCTTCTCTTAACCTGAAATTTATTTTCAAGTGTCTTCTCCACCTTGATCATCTTAATCTCATTCCAGACGACCTGATTTCCTTCTTCGTTAATGTTATAATTGGTTCCCATTTCCTTACAATTTTTTTTAAGTAGAACATATCTTATGTAGACATTTAATTAATTTTGTAAGATTCGCCTGATTTTTTCGCTGTTTGAACTACTGTGACCCATTGTGAAGGCGCATAAATTGGTCCTCCTCTTAACGCCCCTTTTTTTGTTTCTCAATCAAAGAATGCATGTTTCTCCCTCATTTTGGGAGTAGCCGTTATCAAAAATTTGTGGTTGTATGTTCAATTTCTGTACTGCATAGAGATAAAAATTGACAATATACTTATTTTTATTTTGCTTACTTCAGTTATCCGAATATGTAATATTATTTCCTGTTCTCTGGCATGGTCCCTTAGAAATGATAAAAGACACGACGCTATTTGCACGACCAGGGTTAGCAATTCCCTAGAACCAAAGATAGCAGTGTCCTGCATTTGTGGTCAGGTCAAAAATTGTGAAATTAAATGTTGATACTCTCCTTTTATAATAAAATATGGGGACATCGACTAAATGTGTCGATAGTATGCAGTAATGTAAGTGTTGGATTTTGCAGATTTTCTTTCTCTTTTCTACTAAGTTCCACTTTTTGACGGTGAGTATTATAGGCTGCTTCTAATGTAGATTTATCTATGAATTTTTGTAACTTCACATAGCGAGCAGAAGTCTTTTTTGGGCTTAAGAAGCTTATATTAAATTCCGTATTAAATATGGTCCCAAACGTAGCGTAATTTCGAACACCGAACCGTTTTCTTCGCAAAATTTAATGAAATTTTATTTAATATTATATAATAATTGTTTTAAAATAGATAATGTGAGCACTTTGGACCTGTTCTTTATTTTATTAAATAAAATTTGAATTATGGTTGTTTGGAATAATTCCTTCTGCATAATAATTATTGTTATTGTTATATATTATATTGGTATTTACGTTAAGGGCTTTTACTTTTGAATTGAAAATATTGCGAAAATATAATATTTGTTATGGAAGTCCATAGAAATTTATTTTTTTTTAATCTAGTGAAACATGCCAACCAAGAGAACAGGCAGGCTTCCGCCCTGGGTATGGTACAAATGACCATCTAACTTGTCTAAAGGCCCTAATTGAAAAAACTATAGAGTACAACCGGCCACTAGTTCTAGTATTTGTTGACTATAAAAAAGCCTTTGACACTATCGAGATGGTAGATATCTTAAGAGCTTTGAGAGATTGTAGAATCGACTACCGATATACCAGCATTATTCAACATATATATGCAAATGCCACAACAGCAATAAACCTCCACACCCCTACTCAAAAAATAAAACTAAAAAGGGGAGTTAGACAAGAAGACAACATGTCACCAAAACTATTCAATGCCGTAATGCAGCATGCATTCCAGATGTTAGAATGGGAAAACAGAGGTTTGAGTGTCGATGGCAAACGGCTGAACCACCTACGATTTGCAGATGACATAGTTCTAATAACCGACGACTTAAAGGAGGCCAACGAAATGTTACAAGATTTACAACGAGTCTCCCAAAAAGTAGGGCTGGAAATAAACTTTGCGAAAACTAAAATGATGACCAACTTATTACCTAGTGGAACTAGAAAACTGGCATATTGAAACGGTTGACAAATACATATATCTGGGCCACGAAATACAAATAAGTAGAGACAACCAAACATGCGAATTATCTAGAAGAATAGCTTTAGGATGGGCAGCCTATGGCAAGCTAAAAGACGTGTTTAAGGAAAACATCCCAATAAAGCTAAAGAGAAAAGCATTTAACCAGTGCGTACTTCCGGTGCTCACTTATGGAGCTGAAACACTGACATTGACTAAAGCATCAATAAAAAAAGTTACAAGTAGCACAACGAAAAATGCAAAGATCTATCCTTGGCGTAACTTTGAGAGACCGAATACGAAATGATGAGATACGGCGAAGAACTGGAGTGGAAGACGTCATAAAACGGATTACGAAGTTGAAGTGGAAATGGTCAGGACACGTCGCAAGACAGAGAGACAACAGATGGACAAAGAAGATTTTGGAATGGCGGCCAAGGGCAGACAAGCGAAATCGTGGAAGACCACCTACCAGATGGTCGGACGACATTAAAAGAATAGTGACAAACTGGATCGCAGCTGCACAGGACAGAGAAGAGTGGAGACATTTTGAGGAGGCCTATGTTCGACAGTGGACAAATTTGGCTGTGTGATGATGATGAATCTAGTGAAATTCTAGTGATTTTTGTCAGTGAAATGTAGTCAATTTTATAAATGTGACCTGACAACATCATGGTACTTTTCAGTACAGTCTGTCAACAAAGGGTTAATCCAACATCATTTATTACACGAAAAATAACCTACAAGATTGTAGAAATTTAATCTTCTATGGTTCATGGTTCTGTAGGGCAATGTAGCATTTATTTGGCATTAACTGCTGCTATTGCCAGATAGAGAGTTTTTAGGTATCTGATAGGTATCGCCTGGCTCCTTCCCATTATCCATTGTCTACTTATTTGTATCTATCTCAAGATCTCTGTACTTGGCGATCTTTTCGTTGTATTTATCTAAGACAATAAATAATTGACCAACAAACTTGTTTTTAAATTGTTAAGTTAACATTTCACTGCTCTGTCAGTAATACAAACCTCGATATAAAGGACCTCTATAACGGACTTCGGATATAACGGACAAAAAATCGGGTCAAATGTAAAAAAATAAAAACGTAATGTATATTTCTAATAGTAATATGTATATATTTTTTGCTGAAAAATAAAGCATTTGTAAGAGAAACATAATATTTTATCATAAAGATAATATAATGTTTCTACACACAGGAGATATAAATTTACAATTTTAGACAGAAGTAAGAACATCGCATATTATTAGGGGATTCCCTGATATATTAACGCGTAGGTTTCAATGATTACGTGGGTGTTTACCACGCTGGCCGGGGATTCACGCAACTCTACAGTAGTTTGCCTTGTTTATCGTTGGAAATGAAGACATTTAGTGTACACCAGTAAATAAGTTAAAATTTTCGCAATCCTACCCTTTAATTATGGACAAACGGAAAAGAATAAATCTAACAATCAATCAAAAAGTAGAGTTTATACAAAAGTTGGAGTCTAGAACTTCTGTGTCTCATATGTGATCAATATGGCATAAAAAAGAAAAAAAAAATAAAAGCCAAATATGATTTAGGAGAGAACAGCAATCTCAGAAAACGAATAAAATTGGATCGTGAAACTTCACTGGAAGAAGCAATCGTCAAATGGTACGGCCAATAACGTCCTAGTGGGTTTCCGGTCCGAACAGTCGAATTGAAATCTGCTGCAATTAAATTAGCAAATCATATGGACATAGCATTTCAGAGCAAATGATGGATGGCTCTGGCGCTTTCGCAAAAGGCACGGAATCATGAATAGAAGAAATTGGGAATACCGTTAGAAGTAAAATGTTTGTTGCTTTTAGACAACGCTCCTGCTCACCCCTTTGAAAATAGTCTACGTTCAGAAGATGGCAACTTTAGCTGTATGTTTTTAGCAAAAAATACAACATCGCTTATTCAATCCATGGATCAGGGAATAATTTTGGCAACCAAACGAATATCTCGCAGAAAGTTTTTAGACGAAGTAATGGTTGTATTGCACGATGGAGATAATGCAGAAGATACAAGAGGGCAGTGTACCTTGCAAAACTTAGGTCATAGAAAAAAATTTTTTGTCATGGTACGGGTGTAAGAACCCGACCATTGATTGATGTGAGGAGGTAGACAGAATAGTCAAAAAAAAATTTTCAATCTTTTTAACGTGTCTGTGAAGTCCAGTGTCGGTTTTTAAATGTTTTTTATATGTTTTTTAAGAATTTCAACAACCAAAAAATCATAATTTTGAAATATAAGGAAATGATATCTCTCCATTGTAGTGGTATTTAAAATTGACCATAGCTCTGATGATGGCTTTGTAAAGCCGAAAGCGCTCAGCTAGGAATTGCTTAAAATATACACACGTCAAAAATACTCTTTTACATTTTCTTTTGACGAACAATCTTTTTTCAAGAAATCCATTAGTAAACTATGTTACAACCGAAAATAATTAAAACAGAATAATAATTTCTAAAATAAATTCAAATTACGGGGTAACCCTAATTTTATGCTCGGTAGTGTAGATATTTGTTTAAATAGGACAAATAGTCTTTAACTAAGGCAAAAAAAAACAAATTTGCACCTGATTCTTAAATTCGTAGATACATACTTTGGTCTAAAACCTTAAGTTTTTAGAAAAATCGAAATAAATCAAAACATCCTGTATCTAGATATAGTAAACCTTTATAAATGTACAGAATATTGTTAACCACAATTTAAAAATATCAAATATATGGTGTTCCATAGGAAAAAACTAAAAATTTGATGTCCCACTATTTTTTTGAGCACTCTGTATAATTCACTTTATTTTAAATTGTAGTGGGAATGATCCTGTAACTGTATGTTTGTATAAAGAAAAAAACTTTGAATATTAAGTGGTTTTCCTTACAGAGATCTATAGGATGGTCCACCCTGTATATAATGTAAGCAACAAAGCAACTTAGTACACGTATGCTGCAGTTAGAAAAGCTGTGATGAAAATATACCACAGAAGATAAATAATTATGGGCAATATTATAAATAATATGAAATAAAAAAGCAATATATTAAAATCAGAAAACTTAGCTTTAAGATGCCTAAAAAAATGCCTTATACTACATTTCAAACATGTATATTTTTAGTTTCTTTTTTCTAGTAATAGTGTAGGCTGTAGGGTTACCTACTAGAAAAATTAAGGTGATAATTGACCCTAGTAAAAATATATTATATGGAGAATAGTACTGACTCATTGGCATAAATTACTTAAAGATTTATTGTGGCATTATTATTTTTTAAGTGAATCGAATTGGTAAACATAATCATTTTAGTACGCTACTGATAAATAAAAACTGACAAAAAAACTTACCGTTTGATACCAACGAATGTTTGTATGCTAACGTAGATAAATTATAAATATTGGAGGTAACTAGATAGTTAATTACACAACTTGGGACACAATGGACTTTATAGGCGCCATTATGACTTTTCGCTTATATACAAAAATAGCAACAGGAACTAATACATATGACATTTGTCAAATACTGATAAAATATATCACCATAAAGATAGGAAGTAGTCGATCAAAATATTTATCATAAAATATATCTTATCTTACATGTAACATGCATAAACTAAATTATTGTTTTCATTTATCAAAACATTTTTTATTGCAGTTACTAAGCTGGAGGTCACGCCTACTTGTAACAACTTAAACCTCCATTATACCTACATTAACATTATACTTCAAATTAAAAAGTCATTATACTTACTTGCAATCAAAATAAGAAATATATTATTGGTTCAGCTTGTCTTCTACAGTTCGTAATTTGATAAAACACTATAATCAATGATAATGTAATTACACAGGGTTTTCACGCACTTAATATTTCTAAGCAATCTTGATCAACTTCTCCAGTTCCTCCAACTACAAACTGTAATCACAAAATGTCAATGGATTTCATACGAATCTGTATATATACTTATGATTCGGGGAATCACTCAATAATGTTGGGTAAATTTTATTGAAATATCCCATTGGATTCATAATTTGTGTTAATTTAAAATAATCTTCATAAATATTATTATATTAAAAGTACGTGGATATTAAATTTGAGTGTTATTTGCATTACGCTATTGCGTGCATTATTATGGATTAATCGATTATGTAGCAATTAGGTTTGACACTCGTGTTTAAACAAATGTGTTAGACGGACAATTAATCTACCAATACAAGGAAATAAAAACATAAATATTGTTTTACATGTTTTGATCTTATTATTGCTAAATAATAGGTATATAATAGATATATTATCAAAAGAAGTTAATAACGTCGATCGATATAAGCGAATGATTTTAGTTTCTCGATTAAAATTTAAAATTGAACTAAATTCGAATATGGAATATATAGGCAACACATAATACAAATTCGTTGTGTCAATCTAATGTAAAGTTGCTTCCATCTATCTATCGTATGTCGACTAATTCAAGTAAATACCACCTTTAGTCCAGACAAATTAAGATATTTATTTACCACCAAAATTAAGATGTTTTAACTAAATAAGGCTTCAAATATAATGAGCAGAATAATTATTTTGAATTGGGTTCCGCTAATGAACTTCCCTTTTTTTTCCCTTAAAAGTAGAAAAAAGATTCATTTCTCTTGCTTAATCTTTGTCTTCCAATAATTTGAACGGTACTAATATGTTAGTGTTTACCTTGTTCTACTGCTTATTTTTATATCGGCAACTGCTTATTTTTAATTAAAGAGACTGGACTTACAAATTTTTCGTTTATTATCGGTGCAACGAGGTTATTTATTAATGTGCATTGCTTTAATTTTGAGTTGTGTTGAAATTTCGTTGTTTTGTGTTGGTCGTTATAATTGTAGTATTTTTTTGTTGTTTGTTCTTCTTCTTCAAGTGCCGTCTCCATCAATGGAGGTTAGCGGTTATGGTGGCAAACGTTTGTCTATCTTCAGCTGCTCTTAAGAGTTCCTCAAATCCAAGTCCTGTCCAGTTTCTGATATTACGTAACCAGGACAATTTTTTTCTTCCAATTCCTCGCTTTCCTTCTATTTTGCCTTTTATTATCAACTGAGGGATGTAGTATTTCTCGTTGCGCAACAAATGCCTAAATAACTGGTTTTCTTCTTTTGACTGTTCTCAATAGTTCTTTTTCTACATTGAGTCTAGCTAGTACTTCTTCGTTTGTTTTTCGTGCTGTCCAAGGAATTTTTAAAATTCTACGGTACACCCCACATTTCAAATGCCTCGATTCTATTCAGGCTCTTTATTTTTAAAGTCCACGTTTCGACTCCGTAGAGAAGAACAGACCAGATAAAACATTTTACAAGTTTTAATCTCAATTTAATATTTATATGTGTATCGCAGAATAGAACGCGCATCTTAAAGAAACTATCCTAGCTTGAGCAATTCTCGCTTTAATTTCTTGTTCTGGGTCCAGCTTGCAATTAATCCAACAGCCAAGGTATTTGTATTGGTTTACCTGTTCTAAAATATTCCCATTTATTTTTATAGGTAAGGGGATATTCTGTTTTCTTTGGATCACCATTACTTTTGTTTTTTTTTTCGTTGATTGTTATTTGAAAGAAAATGTTCAGACCCTGAGAAAAATCACCTATAGTTTGTTTTTCGTCCATTGGAGCAAGAGAACTTAAGTAGTAGTACACAAAGTATAAAATTCTACAAACATTTAAGTGATATAAAAAACAACGACACAGACTGGAACTGTAGAAAAGTGTTTCCACGACTTCCAAACAAAAGGATTGTTTAGAATAAACAATCCAAGAAAATTTGTATATGAACGTTTACAAAAATCTGCAAAATCATCCTGAAAATAGTTGTAAGGGCAATAAATAGAACGAAAAAAGCAACCTGTCTAACAGGTATTCCGTATTCTACCCTACGCGATATTGAGAAGATTGATGTTAAAACGAGAAAAACAAGATCAGATGCTGGAAAGGTCTTAAAGAAAATGCCAATGGATCACCTAGTAATTTTTTCCGACGGGGTGGTATTATATTGATAATTTTTTTCATTTCACTTTTAACAGTTTAAAAAACAAAGAAATATAACGTTTTGTTTTTATTGCAAAATCAGATTTCTCTGCTCTTTGACTATAACATATTACACTTGTTATTTTATAATTTAATACAGACATCGACCAAATTTGTGTCGGTGAAATAACCAATATCGCGAATATGTACTCGAAGTTCTTTTACACCATTTACACCGCCGCTTCTTTCGATGGGCGATAAAAGTATGGAGGTAACTCTAATCTAATGTAAACAAGGATATCGCTACAGCACAGTCAACGTCAACTCATCATATCAAAAAGGTACCCATTGCCATTAATCAGCATTAATCAATGTGTAAACATAACATAGCAACCAATTAAGACGTTGTTTATGATCATTTAACCGTGAGGTAGTAATATAATTACTACCTCACGGTAAATTAGCAGAGAGATTTTAGTTTTGTTATGTGATAAAAGAAATATATAGTTAGATTTTTTAAACAAATCAGTTTTTTAAATGGTTTTTAAGATAAGAGGGTAGTTTGTTTTGTTTATAGCGCTGTATCCCTCTAGAGCAATTTTTAGGGTGTCGGCTATACTGTTTTTTGTCTTTCATTAGTGTCACTTTTTCTTTTCTATTTTTTATTTCCCGTTTCCAAGAATGTTTTTGGTTCTTGACTTCGTACCGCCAGTTGGGACTGCTGTTCCAAGTTTGTTGATATATGTTTTAAATATGATTCCATTTTTGTTTACGGATTATAAATAAAATAGCATCCGATAAAGATCTTTTGATTATGTTTTTTTTTTTTCGATGAGTGCACTTTCCATAATAATGGACTAATCGCCAAAACTTTCATCATTACAGTGATGAAATTCCCCCAAAAAACTTATGATTTTAGATCAGTCAGTAGGAGAGGTAGAAACTGTTCTAGACCCAGTGTTAATCTGAATATTTTTAGTTTCAATTCCATTCTTTTTCTTTCTAACAAGAAGCAGCAGATGATTGTGACATTGCAGTTATTCTAATACGGTTATTGAACTTAAGGAGTCAGAGATTATTGTATATTTATCTTTGTTTCAGTCTTGAATTAACGATAACGCTGTTAGGATGACGAACAACTCAGCTCAGCGGTAAATATGGTAGTGATTGATGGTAATTTGTAGTTTGTGGATAGTTCTTTGAATATATTGCTGCTCAAGTTCCATCTTCGTTTTTTGACTCATCGGTGTTTACCGCATACCTACGTTGTAAGCATTGCTGTACCTAAATAGATACAACCAAATGTATTTTGGATTACATCAAAATTATTTTAATTGAATTTTATTAGAAGAGGTATATAGATATAGCTATATGTATACAATAGATCCGTAATCAAGTTTTGATCTTGTTCTTTTCATTTATTTCATTGATCATCAGTTTCATATCATCAAATATATTGCATTTGCTTTTGACATTAGGTATTATAATCATTAAAAAAATCATTAAATATGTTTCATCACAACCTTGGTTGATTTCTTTTGTTGTTCCTAGTTCTATTGTGTATTAAGAGAGTATTCAGGATTTCCTAATATTGGGGATTTTGCAGCTAATTTTATACAACGGCAAGTATTTCTGGAACCAATTACATTTTTAACAAAAATAATAAAAAATTATATTAAACAATTACGTAACGGTATTCCCCTATATATTGCAAAATAAAATTATTAAACATTGTGAGTAAATCACAGAGTGGAGTTGAGTGAATCACCCAGTTGATTTAAGTAAATTACACGTTGGGCTTGAGTAAATCGCATGGAAAATACCAAAGAAAGCCAATTTAGTAATAAAAATTATACAGTGATGTTAAAAAGCAAATATCGGTAATGGAAAAATTCTTATAGGTATAAAATATTTTAAATTGCCTCTATCTAATATTTCGTATTTTTATAAAAGTTATTTTTTATATGAAGATGTAGGTATAAATAAGTTTCAATTGTTTAATAATACATAGGAGCTAAACACTGTTAAAGCTACAATAAATGATTTTAATCTAAAATCAATAAATTTTTGATTATTGTAATATACATACGTACTGTTTTGATAACAAATAACATCTCACAATACATTAATAGTATCTAAAAAAAAATAGTTATTTGTTTAGTAAAAACCGTAATACACACAATATTCGTAATGCTCTAATTATAAGTACATATATCAATAATTAAACATCAATACATTATTAACAAAATTAGTTTTATGTAGCTAATTCGCAAATGGTGTGTCAAATGTAGGCAACTTACATTTACCAGAATAGTTGCAGGTTGTAGAGTTGCCCAAGATTCAATATTTTCCTAAAATATAAAATAATTCTCGATATGTCATTTAATACTTTTAGTTTATAAATGATAATATTAGATCCAATATCATAAATTTTGGTGACCTTATTATTGTTGATTGTAACAGTTAATTTGATTAGTGGTATATAATCTAGTTTTTTTGTTGTTCTTTCTCTTGACCATTAACAGCAACTTCTTAAACCTCCGTTAGATTTGACCTTCTCGCATCAGCTCTACGGGTCTTGAATCGGTAAAATTCCAGTTGATGAAAACGTCCTAGGCATCCATGAGCCTCCTAGTTACTACATGGTCGTGTTTCTACCGATTTCTAATTTTTATTTGCATTCAAACGAGTGTCTGTCTTATTTGTAGGACTTAAAAACTTTTTCTTCACTTTTTCTCTATGAAATATTAATGTATATCTACGTAGCTGATTCCATACAAACCATATTTTGATAAACAATAACAATAGCAAGAAGAAAAAATAATAAATTGGAAAGTATTAAATTAGATTTTAGTAAAATATGTATATGTATATACAATTCTAAATTTAGATTTCTATGTGACAATTTATTCTTTTACTAAAGAGCGCATATTTTTGGCTACCTCTCTAAGGTCTTCCTGATTTATAATTTTGTTGTCTCCCACGTTAGTTGTATGCTTTATTTTAGCTACGAGAAGAATTTGAAATAATCCACATATCCCCGAACATGCTCTGACCGTTTGGACTGATGATATCAGTTCTCAAGTCCATCTCCAGTACTTTTCCAATAATAGAGTTGGCATATGTGGTACATCAGGTGTTGATGATAGAGTATTTGTTGGAAACAGTGAATTCAATTAAGCAGTCTCCTCTTTCGTAATAGGAAATTTAAATAATTATTAAAAATTAGTTATAAACAAAGAAACTGTTACGCTGTAAAACTGGAAATTCTAGTATGCCTTTCGTCATACTGCTGTCTCTGTTTGATGTATTCTTTTGTAGACGAGTGGAAGGGGATTAAATATTTAGAATTTATTAAACATTTTATGGTTTTTAACTTCTGTGAAAAGTTAAACTAATGTAACTAGCAAATAGAAGTAAATTAAAAATATTTTCTGAATAATGTAATAAACATCCATCCATACATCCAATGGCACTACAGCCCAAATCGGGCTTTGGCCTCCTTCAACAAGCTTCTCCAATCATTTTGATTTACCGCTGTTCTTTTCCATGAACGCGTTTCCATTCAGTTCACGGCATCCTCATCGACTTCGTCTTTCCATCTCTTTTTAGGTCTTCAAACAGGTCTTTTTCCCTGCATTCTTGCATTTAGTAATTTTCTGGGGATTCTATTCTCATGCATGCGGACCACGTGCCCTGCCCATCGTAATCTCTGCAGTTTAGTGTATTGTGCTAGAGTTGGTTCGCTATATTGCTCGTATATTTCTCTATTATACCTAATTTGCCAGTTGTTGTTTTCACTTATTTTTCCCAGTATCCTACGTAATATTTTTCTTTCAAACACATCTAATGCATTGTCAGATTTCTGTGTCACCACTCATGTTTCACAACCATAACTTACTATGGACCTGATTATTGTTTTATACACCCGGAGTGTTGTTTTCCGGTGTACGTATCGCGATTTGAATATGTGGCCCATCGCGAAATAGGTATTATTTGCCAGCAAAAGCCTTCTATTTATTTCCGGTTCTTCTTCATGCTTGCGACTAGATCCATTCCTCAGTATATGAATCTATTCACATGTTCTATATCGTCAATAAAGTGTTGTTGTGCCGATCTATGTGATCTCGTTTGTATGAGTAGTTTTGTTTTATTTGTATTTATTGCTTAGCCCTATTGCTTCTGCACTCTGTTTCAACTCAACGTAGGTTTCTTCCGCTGCATTCACTGTTCTGCTCATTATGTTTATATCATCTGCGTATGCTGCTAATGGGTAGATTTGTTTGTTAGTATGTTATTTCCGCTCACCATCTAATTACATATTCAAGAACACGATTAAAGAGGGTTGGAGCCAGTCCGTCGCCTTGTTTCAGTCCTTGCGTTATGGTAAACGCATCAGTGATTTGTCCTTGAATACATACATGTGCTTCTGTTTCTGTTATTGTCATTTGCACTAGTATTAATTTTGATGGTATGCCAAATTCTTCCAATAAATTAGGTAGAATTGTTCTATCCATTGAATCATAGGCTTGTTTAAAATCTACAAAGAGATTGTAAACGTCCATGTTATATTCCCATGCTTTGGCTAGTATTTGTTTAACTGAGGTTCAAGTCTTCGATTAATGATGTTTGTGAGTATTTTGTTTCCTAAACAAAGTAAAGAGATGCCTCTATAATTTTGACACAACAGTTTGTCTTCTTTTTTATGAATAGGGCAGATTATACTTTTCTTCCATTGTTGGGGGATTTCTTCTTCTATCCATATCTCTCGTATTAGCTGGTACATCTGTTGTGTAAAATTATTTCCTTCTTGCTTGAGTAGTTTCGCCGGTATTTTATCTATTCCCGGTGCGTTATGGCTTTTTTGTATGTGGTTGCCGTTTGGACCTCCTCTAGCATTGGGGGTCTAGTTAATTCATTTTCTTCTCCATCTTCCCCCAGCTTTTGTTGTTGTGCCTCCTGCCGTGCCTGCTGCTGCCTCTGTTGTTGTAATGGTGGTTGTGTCTTTTGTTTAGTACTTCCTTAAATGTTTTAATGTAATAAATATACGTGCAAATAATTTTCAAAATTTATTAATAACAAAAAATACGTATAACAATAATAATGAACACAATTTAATAACAAACCATAAAAATACTAAGATAATATTAGTGATATATTCGTACTTGATATATTTCTTCTAATTAAACTTAAATACCAGTATTTTGACACATTTTATTTATTGACTAAATCCAGGTCTATTTGTTCTACTTGCTCATCTGTTCCCTAAAACATATTTTTTATAAATTTTGACACAATGCATGAACTAATTTCTGTGGTATACACAATTAATGCAAAGAAAATGGGGAGGCAACAAAGAGGAATGGCATCGTACAAAGTGAATTACAAATATTTTTTTCATTTACTTGAGTTCCAACATCGAAAATATTATAATATCCATGTTCGTCCGTCCAAAGATCTGGTCTACTGGCAAGGATCGATCCCACCGTAAACCGATACGCTCAACGAAAATAAGGGCTCGTGCGACAATCGTAGTGAACTACGATTGCCTAGTACAGTCACATTGTTTTGAGCCTTTCGACTTTCGGAACTCCAAGAGATGTCGTTGCCACCTTTGACTAGAAAGGATACGGTCTTAGAGGCGTTCAGACATAATCCACGGATGGTAGCTTTGCACCATTACCCGCTCGAGTCAGCGCATCAACCAAATGTCCGAACCTGCGGTTCCTCTCGTACTGAGCAGGATTACTATCGCAACGACGAGTCATCAGTAGGGTTAAACTAACCTGTCTCACGACGGTCTAATCTATCTATCTATAGCCCAAAATCTAGTCATGTGTTGAATATAGGCCTCTCCCATTTGTCTCTGTCTTCTGTTTGTCTTTTCCACATTGGACCTGCGCTTTGCTCAATGTCATCTTTCCGGTCTAATCTATAATTGGGATAAATATGAAAGAATCCATACCTCACACCACTTTTATAGATATTGAGAAGACATTTGGCACTCGATTATCTGTCACAAATTACGGATCGCATTCAAAGAAACAGTTACAAGTACCGTATACAAAATCTTTAATTCATACAATAGAGAAATTCAAGCGACGGTTAAAGGCACAAATAAAATTTCTGAGGCCTTCTGAAAGACTTGATAGCAACAAGTCCTCACAGAGACTTCGTTTAAGGACTAGCAACCTCAAGTGGAGTCTTACGTTGCCTGTAATCTATTCCTGTTGTAACTTAAACATCATGTTTTATAATTTTAAAAAATACAACTCGAAAGTTAATCTACCGACATATAAAGGGGTTTTTACCCATATATTTTTTTGGCTTCAAACATGTAGGTACATCCAGATAGCAGTGATGATAGAATATTAATTCCGAAAACGTTGTGTAATGTAGCCCAATAGGGTTTTTATTATTTTACATTTTATAAAGGAATTTTTTAAATAGAATTTTTCTGATAAAAAATAAAATGAATGATATTATAACACTATCAGAAGAACAACAAGGTTTGAAATTGAGAAGATCATGCACCGACGCTATATTTATAATGAGGCAAGTACACTGATCAATACTTGCTTCAGATGCAAGAAGAAGCAAGGTAAATCGCTAGAATAGTGGAGATTTATGCGACACTGAAGCTACTGACAAATCAGGAAATTACTTCCAGACTGGTGTGGGACTGCATCGAAGAACTAAATAAACTGGGAGACAGAGACAAGGTTGAGCTTGTCTGGATAGCATCGAGGTGAACGATCAACGAAAGCGAGTAGAACAAACGGATCAGCTGTGACCCTGGGAGAATCAAAGGCTGCAGTCCGAAGGGCTCCTACGGACTATTCGAGAAAGTAAGATAATTCCTGAATAAAATATGCATTTACAATAAGACCTTAACTGAAAACTCTGCGATAAGGAAGACAAAAACTATATGGGCAACAAACTAGAGACCCTGGTATATTTAGGAAAAGCTAAGTAAACGTCTCCTACAAACTTGTACAGGGTACAAAAATGCTAGACAGTTGTAGGAAACAAGAATGGGCAGCAAACACAATATGTTTAGCTTTAGTGATAACGGAGACCTTTTGGACAAGTCAGACAAGTCCAGGGAAAAATATCTTCCTTCCACTACTTTGACGGTAAAAAAACATTATTGTAGTAACTTACCCAAAATATCGGACTGCCTTCATCTTAAACGCCGTTGAATTTTCTTTGCACTTATATGCTAACACTTGTTTTATCCTACTTATTTCTACCATTGGAAATCTATTCGCTACATACGCTACAAATAAAAAAGCAAAATCAATATATCAGAATGTCATTAAATCTAAACGACTTATATCATTTTCTTTTGTTTTGTAATCTTTTACAGAACACTGGCAGGTACATGTATGATATTATTGCATGTCAAAATACCTCTCTTTATAATCTAAAATATGGTCTAGAATGCTATAATAACTGTCTCTAGCGTATTTATTTTTTTTATCGTATGACATACAATAAGAACACGTAATTAAAAATCAACATAAAACGTTACATGGAGCATAACGTAACGTAAAATATTTTCGGTGGCATTCAGGAACTCATCGAAAACTCCAAATAATCGCCTTCGGGGACATGTACTCATCTATATAAGTTGTCAGCACATCTACCGCTGCTTGTTTTTATTCCCTATAGTTTTCTCTATTCATCTACCAATTCCTTACTCTTAGTTGAGTCAGGAAACGCCATCATTTCAGTATATTTTTTTTTCACATTGAAGAAGGTCTTTTCATTATTATAGCCTGAAAAGATTTTTGGGCATAATGCAACAAAGTGTTTGCTGTGAAGGTTTTCTCCACACCCACTTACATTTCTCCCACCACCAGGAGGCACGTACTTTATATGGTATATTATATAAAATATTGTAGAATATTATGTGTAATAATAGAATAGCATCCTTCCCCACTCAACAACTAAATTGTTTTGAAGGAATTAAAACTGATTAGCTTAAAACTGAATTGAGATTTACTCATACATGAATTTCAGCATTATTTGATATACAGTGCGTTAAGTTTTGGATTAGGTATACACTCTATAAATGGCAACACTGCGCGTCGTCGACTTGCTCGTCGCCCGTCGGCAAATTTGTCATATTGTCATTATACCGTGGTTGTTTAAAGGTATAACAGCGTAGAGTTTTAATTCATTTTTGTAAACATGTCTGTTTATATGGCCGCGGAAAAAGCTCAAATAATAAAATGGTTTTATAGTGGCAATTCTGCGCAACAGTGTGTAGATTTATTTTCTGTGTTTTTTGAGGGAAGACCAATTCCTTGTGTACAGTCAATTTATAATATTGTTAAAAATTTTGAGAGTTGTTATTGCCTCAAAAATTGCAGAAAATGTCACGCTCGAGAAGTGTTACCAGAAAAAGTTGAGGAAAGAGAATACCGGGATACACAAATTTGTGCAACAATCGAGGTAGATTCAACACGTTCAAGTAGAAGCGTTGCTAGAGAGTTAGATGTTAGCAATGTTACTGTAACGAAAGTATGGAAAAAGCACGGTTACAAGAATTTTAAATATTCAAAAACGCAGCAGCTTTATCCAGACGATTACTTTCGAAGAATGGAGTTTTGTGAAACTCTAATAACGAAGGCTAATAGTGAACCAAATTTTATTAAAAACATTTTATTCACTGATGAATCTTCTGTTTCGTTAGTAGGGAGACACAATCCTTCCATTACGAGGTATTGGGCGCGGGAAAACCAGCACAGAAGTGTTGTTTACCGAACTCAACGTCCTCAAAAAGTTAACGTCTGGACTGGCATTTTAGGAGACCACATAATAGGTCCATTTTTTATTGAGGGCAACTTGAATAGTAGAGTATACCTCGATTTGTTACAGAATCATGTTCTTCCCGCTATTCTCAATCTTCCTGATGTAAATCTGGAGAATGTTTGGTTTCATCAAGACGGCTGTTCAGTTCACAACGCTCGAATTATTAGGGAGTATTTAAACAATACTTTCCCGAATCGAGTTATCAGTGGAACAGGCGATATTAAGTGGCCTGCGCGATCTCCAGATCTTACACCCATGGACTTCTTTTTTTGGGGACATTTAAAAAGCATTATCTACGCTCATCCTGAGGCTAGAGCCCAAAATTTGGATGAATTAAAAAATCGAATAAGAGAAGTCTCCAATTCTGTTACAGCAGAAACTCTTTCATCTGTTCGCAGAAGTTTTTATGACAGATTGGGGTACTGTTCAGCCGTAGAAGGTCAACTATTTGAACCATGTCTGTAGGTCATAAAGAATTATTTTTTATTTTATTAGGAATAATATTTTAATTTTCAATAAGAGTATATTTTTTATTTTATCTTTTTAAAGAAATACGCTTTTATTTTTAATTCAACCACAAAAAAATTTTCACATTAATAAAAATCGATAACAATGCACCGATTATTTCAGTGCATTTTTATCGAATTTCCTACTATTAAAATCGGCTTTACGTAATGAAACATGAGTTCGGACGACAGAGAAGTACATCCCTAACGTTGTTGTGAGTTACTAAACTAAAATAAATGATTTTCTGTCGGTGTAGATTTTCGGGTCGGAGAACGAACATTTGCAACGTTGCCGATTTTAGCGCTCCGTATAGTGTGCAATACCTAATCAAAAACTTAACGCACTGTATATAACATCATACAAGAGTGCAGAGATTGGCTTTTTTATACTACTTCACCAACTTTTTCAAATTAATAAAATACTTACATATTATTGCTTGTACTTTCGCTCGGTCTAAAGCTGGTTTTACAGGTCTTTCTCCACTGCCAGCTCGACTCCATCTTTGGCCGGTTACGGAGCACGTCGCTAACTCTGCTGGGCTGAATAGAATCGTCGCTAAGCCTCTGGTCAACTTTCTATAATCACTCCATTTAACACTACGTAGTTGGTCTTCGTACACTTCAATTCCTTCCCCAAGTTTTATCTGAAATAATACTAACATACTAAATATGCGAAATTAACTTAATAATGGATTTATTAATATTTACAAGTGTGATACAGAGAATCAAAGCTAATCAGTATTGAACGAGGCGTAAGACAAGGCTGTATACTATCTCCCACCCTCTTTAACGTGTATTCTGGGAATCTATTTAGGGAAGCTTTAAAAGATCAAAAAGGAATTATCATAGGAGGAGAAATAATTAACAATATACGGTACGCCGACGATACTGTGATTCTAGCTGAAAACATCGACGATCTGCAGGAGCTAATCAATAGAGTTGACATGGAATGCACAAATTGGGGACTGTCGATAAATATCGATAAAACTAAATTACATGGTGACCTAGATACCTAAATACAGGGCGTCACCCTAGAAAGGTGGTTTATGTTTCTTATATTGTTTTTCTAATTGCTCATATACATATATCCATAAATCTCCAGAATGGGGTACCCAACAAAATAAAAAATATTTATAAACTACGATTAATGGCAAACAATCGAATAATTCAGTTTCGCTATACATACCAGTCTATTCCTTCTTTCACTTTCGTGCCTACTGTGAAGACTAGGAGTTATATCAGAATCTTCATATAGATTTATTGGCTGATCATTATTATTCGAAAACCAATTATCCATCGACTTCCTCCTCCTATACCTAAAACCTATCATCAATATTAATTTACTAGAAGAAACCAAAATATACAATATTTTAGATTTTAACTAAATTATAAAATATTTTTGAAACATATACTTCGATAATCATTTTTAACCCTTTACCGCATCGTGTGCCATAAACCCTTTTACCGGATTATGTGCCATAAATGGCACAAACAAACAAAAAATTTAATGTTTTAACTAAATTTTTGTCGTAGATGCATGGCAGCCCATATCTGACACGTACTAATAGTGTAGATATAGTGCAAATACTCCTGACCAGGGCGCAGTAGACGAAATTTGGTTTAGTCCCCACTTCCATGCCAAACGCACTATATTATGCAACGTGAATGGTAGAACGTTTCAGTTTTGTTAGCATAATTCCACTTAGAACAGAACCTTTCTGCCTTTACGTGAATTTTTACTCCGCCTTCGCGCAGCTCAATGGTCAGTAGTGTTTGCACTATCACTACGCGAGATATGCGGCATAGTTCTGACGGCGAGATAGGCAGCCGTGCTCAGTTTCAAGTTAATTGAGCCAAATCAATATCGTAAATTCCGTGAAATTTCTAGGTATTCTCATTGACAGTGATCTTAAATGGTCCTTGCATACTGACTCCTTAAGAAGAAACTAGCCTCAGCTTGCTTTGCAATAAGATCTGTTTCGAAGGAACTAAATTTATCTTCTGCCAAAATGGCATATTTCTCATTGTTCGAGTCCCATCTTCGATATGGGCTTCCATTTTGGGGTTCTAGTACAGCGGCTCAATTTGATACTATTTTTAAGTTGCAAAAAAGAGCAATCCGTTATCTATTTGGTCTCAAACAAACAACTCATTGCAAGACCTACTTCAAAAATCAGGAATTTTGACGCTTCCCTCTTTATTTATTCTGGAAACGGTTTGGTTTGATTCGAAAGCATCTAAACATTTTTCCCGATAGACCTGACCATGGCTACTCCATTAGAAATTCGGATTGTAACGTTTATTTGACGATCCCGTCCACTCAGATAGTAAAGAATTCTATTCTATATCGTGCAAAGAAACTTTATAATCACTTTCCAAGAGAAATTAAATCCGCAACATCCTTCATTAAGTTTCGTAAGGTGACAAAAATCTATCTCTCAGAAAGACCATATTAATTCAGTTGACGAGTTTCTTAATGTATAACAAGGAAACAAAATTAGTATTGTTTATAATTACATTTGGGTGTCTCAAGCAGTGGCTACAATTTGTCTCATTTGTTGTTGTCTGTACAAATTATGTAGGTTATACAATAATTTTACTAATTTAAAATTGTGTTATTCTGTTTTTTACTATATTTGTTTTTGTTTTATACTTTTTGTATTATTTGACTGATTTATTTTTTAGCTTTGTCCATAAAATTGTTCAATAATTTTCAGTGACAATAAAGCATATTTCTATTCTATTCTAATTCTTGATGAAATTCTGAACCACGTGAAACAGTGCTCGAAGTTAGAGGTTATTTTTCATAGTAAAAACGTTCTTTACGGCGAGAAAAAATTGAAATTTATTGTATTGTGATATTAGGTATCTGCTTAGGTAAGTACTAAAAATTATGAATGTTAAAAATCTCTCGAAAACCCCAAAAAAGAGTGTGTGCTATATATGGCACACTATGAAGTAATGAACTCATTAATTGTTTTTGTAGATATTGATCCGAAACTCTTTTATGGTACAATGAATACAGTTAGAATTCCAAATATACCTAATAGTGAAGAATCAGATCTACACGATGAAGACGGCACAAATGAGATGATATTGTGTCAAGATAGTGACAATGAGGAGCGTGAAAATTTACCAAGCAACGTCAAGGAATCTGTCATTATAATGTTTGGAGAGGTTTTTAAACCTCGCCCATTGCGACGTCAGAGCTTAGGTCCATTAAATACCATTTACCAAATAATCTTAAAGACATTTAATAAAGTCAAAAAACAATATATTATATAACCTACTTTTGTTTTTACAAGACTTTATTACTAAGCAACGTGTAATTAACTGTTACTGTTACCGATATGAAAGAAAAAAAATCGTAAACTACAAAAACGTGCACGAGATAAAATTATAAAAAAATAATATAACCTATAGTCCTTTTCCATCATATTGATAGCACATTATGTATACAAATCCTCAACACGTCAAAAAACCATAGGCGTCACCCTATACTTGTTTTGAAATAAATAAAAAATAATAATATTTTAAGATCCCGTCAACAATTCATTATCTTTTAAAAAATCTTCTGTAAAATATGTGTCCACTAATCTCACTATACCTTTTTTGTGCGTAAAAAAACGTCGGTATACCGGGTGGTGAATCGTCAAACGGACCATAGGAAACTCAATGAGAAATTTTAAATTGTTGAATTGCTGCTTCCCTAATTATTTTAGATCAAAAGTCATAAAAAACTATTTGTAGAGGACTAAAATCTGAATTAAAAACAAATGTTAAAAACCGTTCTACGACTCAAATGTACTTAAAAAATTTTGCAAAAATTTAATACATTTTTTAGGCCACCCTAAAAGTTAGGCCACACGTAATGCAAGAATATATATTAGCACGTTTGTGTTTTATCATATTTATGTCAGATGTTTGACAATTTGAATTGTCAATTTTTTTATTTTATGATTAAATTATAAACAATGAATTTTACTAAATACTACTACTAATGAACATTATTACTTTGTGAACAATAAATTATTACAAATCGATCAATATAATGAAATGTACTCAGTTGACGAAAAATCGCATAATGTTGTATTCAGGCAATAGCGCGAACCTTTTTCTGCCACTACCGGATCTTTATTTAACGTATGATATTCTAATTCACTAAAATTTAATTCCATGTTAAGTTAAGTTATACAACAATTCAATGAATTCCAATATACTGTTACTGTGATCTTTTATTCCTAATAATAATATGATAATTTCTAAACATAAAACTATAACAAATGTTATAATAAAACATGAATAAAACATTTTTATTATTGCTTTTTTCTTCTCAACTGAGTACATTTTTTAATCAACTTAATTTTTTTTAACAATAAATCACAAAATTTTGGCCATTTAAATCATAGATAAATGTAATATAATTGATTTTTGTCAAATATCAGAAACAATTATATGACAAAACGCAACACGTAATACACATTTTTTCACAGAAAAATGTATTATATTTTAGTAAAATTTTGGAATACGTTTAAGTTGTAGAATAATTTTAACAGCTGTTTTCGATACATATTTGAGTCCTCTACAAATAGTTTCCATGACTTTTGGTGTAAAATAATTAGGGAAGCAGGACTTCAACAATTTAGAATTTCCCATTGAGTTTCCACACGATTATTGTTAATTATACACGGGTGATTAACAAGAGAATTCAATGTTTCACGAAATAAATTAATGTAAACAGTAATTTAAAGGTGATTATTGTTTTCTATACAAGTTATTGCCTGACACAAAAAGAATACCTTCTTTGAACAATTACCTGGAATTACTGATAAGGCTTCACTAATGATAGTTTAAGTAGTTTTTATGCTACATTACAGCTTATGCCAATAATATAAATTAGAAATTGTTTGCATCTTCCATTTAGTTTGTAGATGTACATTGTTCATGTCTTACCTACCTACGTTTTTGGTGTCGATATTTTGTTATTTGCATTTAAAAATGACGTCGACAACAGGTTTTATCCCGGTTAAGTGTAGTTTTAAAGGCGCCTTCAGTCTAAGAGAGAAAAATATAATATTAAATGTACACGATGCACTTGTACCGTTCCCGTCATAAAAAACTGGTACAATTCTTATAATCAAAAATCGTGTTTTTTAAGTTGTGTAAGTTGATCTTGTCAGATGTGTCATTCTAATTTCTAGGGCACCATTGCCAGTTCAACGAAAATATTATATAAAACCAGCTAAAAGCAGGACTGTGTGACAGACCGCCAGTTGTGACAATACTAAAAACTAAAACATTATCGAGCATTCTCGATCAGTCAGTCACATTAAATTTGTTTAAACATGCATCCTAAAAAATTCTCATATTAATTTTGTAATTTTCCATCATCTCAATTAATTACCATTGATTTGTAATTATTATGTAATTATCATTGATTTGTATTTTATAACAATTTATGAAAATATTTCAATTCAAAAATAATGACAGATAATCAACCTAGACAAACTTCAAATTATTATAATAAAATATTACAGTGAGATATTGGATTGAAACTGTCACGTTTTGAAAAGCGTTTTTTCGCCACGGATATTTTATAGTTTATAATACGTAGGATAAAGTAAAATGTTATTTTTTTACATTTATTGTTCCTGTAATAAATAATAATTTAATCTTGGTAGTTTGTTACTAAACTTATTGACACAAAATACAGTTCGTGTTCGGTAGGTAATTGAAGTATAAAATTACAGTAGGTGCATTTTAATGTTCCCTGTGCCCTGTGCCAATACTACAGGTTTAAAGATCCTGCAAACATTTTGGACAATAACTCAACCCTGTCTTTGCTTATTTAATTTCTTAGATACGGTTTTTTGATGTTAATGATAAAAATAATACCTATCTAAAAATTTTATACATTTTTTAACGTTATTTTTTTATTTAGATTTAGTGCAATTCCGTTATCTGTATTGGCAACAACGAATTGATTTGTGAACACAGGTTTACATTGGGAAAAAAAAGTGTACCAGTTTTATATGACGGGAAGTGTACATCGACGCCCTTTAAGTAATGTTCGTGAAATCGTTAACATGTGTTCAAATATGACAGGGGTTGGAGAAGCAACAATTTATAGATTCCTAAAAGAAAGAAAAGGAGGAATTGTTTCATCTTCCAAGAAGAGTGGAGGGAGTAAACCCCTGGAAATTGAAGAAATACATAAAAACATGATAAGACGCAAGAGAATTCGACAAAAAAGGAATTATTACCTATTTTAAGGCAACATAAAGCGGCTTATAAAAAATATATAATTGAGGAAATAGCATTAAACCGTGATGTAATTATTTTACGTTTACCCCCATACCACTGTGATCTGAATCCGATAGAAAATGTATGGTCTCAAGTAAAGGGTGAAGTCGGACGCAACAACAAAACATTTAAATTAGAAGACTTACAACTATTAGAATATTCCTTATCAAAAGTAACTCCAGAAAATTGGAAAAATGCTGTTAGTTATGCTCACAAGGAAGAAAATAAAATGTGGAATTTGGATAATATGACTGATGCAATGCTGGAACCGGTAATAATTAACATTGGTGTTGAAGATTCCTTAGATTCTGAAGAAACCAGTGAATCTGAAAAGAAATTTGATTAAAATAATATTCATTTTTTAAAAATCGGCCCCTGTTACGGCCACAAATTATTTTATATATAACCAATAAAATAAACATCTTACATTTCTTGCACATTCATTAGTACCTGTTAATCTCCATCACTCTGACACTGGCAACTTTATTTAGGGATTAGTAACCCTCAAAACTATTGTATTCTATTCTGCTTCAACCTTTATTCCTGGTGGTCATACTCAATTTAAAATTGTTTTCCTATATACTTCTGTAAACTTGTTGACAAATATCTATTTTTCATTGAGTCACCCGTATCAACAGTTTAGGGATTTGCATACATAATGTGTTATCAATATGATGGAAATGGACTATAGATCAGATTGCTAGACACCATACAAAAAAAATTGCAGAAATATTCAAATATGGGGGCAAATCATGACAGGAATGTTTTATATTATTTTATTGTCTAATCTATAACTTTAAATTACAATAAATAAAAAATATCAATTACAATATACACACTTTCATCTGGATCAAAACATACTTATTTTTAATTTTATGGCATAAAAGATCATGAGAATTTGAACATTTTTTACCATGACCAAAATTATTTATAATTGTTGACTAGAAATGGAATAATACAACTTAAAATATTTGCACATTTTTGGTCAATCGTTCATGGATACTCGTCTGTAAAATACCAATCATGAAACGACTACATTTCCATGTTTGGCTACTAATTTTTACAGGTAAGAGTAAATTTATAAAAAAAATAATAATAAAAAAAGAAATTTTTGACACGAAAAGTAGTATGCCCTGGAAATTTGAATAGACATTTTAAATTATGTTCCGAAGTATATCTTTTATTACATTACTTTTAAAATAAAAAAAATAGTTAAAATCAATTACCAACTTCAAATTTTATAGAGGTGTTTCCAATCTAAATGGGTCATACTGTATACAAGTGGTGCAAAAATCCGTAAACGCCTAATTATCTCCTAAATGGATAGTCCGAATTCTACAAAAACCAGGGTCCACCTATTCTGTCACTTTTGGTTTTTAAATACAACGGTCTGTATTATGTATTATTGGAATTCTCACTTCAATACGAGCTCAACCATAAATGTAACATTTGGAATTTTGTCTAGCCATGTAGGTCTTAAATAAATATTACCAAAAATGTGCATGTATTTTATTTAATTTCGCAACTGTCCTGCTAACAGTAATTAATGCCTCTTAAACTCCAAGTACAAACTAGTTGCCACGGACATTATTTGATATTCAACAAATAATTTGTTCAGAGCTGCCTAATTGAGATGAATAAGGTAGTTCTATGCGAGATAATATGATCAACACAGACATTAAATTACCAAGTTATCTGCGAATATTTTAAAATAACACCTGATGTAGATACCACATGGATTGAAAATTTTTATGAATCAATGTGTAAACTAATTGCAATAGTGTTAATAAAAATATAATTTGACGAATATTTCATGAGTTCACGATTTTAAAAACCTTAGACAAGGAAAGAGTGAGGACAAATAAGTGTACTGTGCCTGTACGTTGCCCATTACTACCTCTCGCAGGGTTACCAGGTCTACTGATTTCAACTTCAATTTACTAATTTACTGTAACACTATATCGATTTACTAAAAAAATGGGTTCAATTTATGTGATATGTGTTATATCAGTGTTCAATTATACATTCTGAAAAAAATCTATTTATTGATATATATCCATTATTCTCAATCTACTGAAAAAATAAAATATGACCTGGCAACCTTTCTGATGCCTGTCAATTCTGACGCCGGCTTCATTTAAATCCATACGACTACGCATTCCCTCTCTTTCCTTGTCTAAAGCCGGCCACTCACGATACTGCGGTGTCGTTCGACAAAATCGTCAATGATATCAATTCTGCAGTACTGTATCATAGAAACTAGTTTCTCTGTGATAAAATTGTAACGATTTTGTTGGATGCATGGTCAAAGACGATCAAATTCGTAGCAAGTTGGTCACTAAGGCAAGTTGCTGCAGATTTAAAAGTAAGACACATGCATATTGTCGGCATCATATGAAAATTGCGCAAGTCCACTTTTTAAGAAAATCCATACTTTAATGCCATTTTGTTAAGTACTTCGGACTGTATAATACTAAAAAATATTTTAGCTATTACTTACTAGATGGTACCACAAGATATGGATTTGACTGTTGCCTAAATTCAATTTTATCTGAAGCTACGTGAAGTTCGCGTAAGTCCGCACATTCTACACTGTGAACGTGTTTTAATAACGTGCATTAAACAATGTTTAACAATTATATTTATTAAAACTGGTGATTTTTAAGATTGTTTAGGGGTAAAAAAGTACACAATATCAATTATTTTAATTTAAAATACTTCAATTGAATAATTTAACATGATTTAAATCCATAAAATGCTTTGATATTAACTTTTTCATTTTTTTCAATAAGAGGTGGTGTAAAGAGCTCACCTAGCCCATATACAACTTGCGAAGAGAGGGATGAGATAAACCTAATTCGAAACTTTTAGCAAAATCGATTTAATTATAAAAAATTTAAAGACCTGTATTGACAGGTATTGACCTGTTTTTTGCACATTAACTCGATTAATTATGTTTATATTTATTTCAATTTTCGTGTGTAAAACGAAGGAAGCAAAAGAAGGAAGACATATTCCACGTCCCTGACAACTATTTCGCACTTTAACTAGAGTAACTGGAAATTCTACATTAACATTTTTAAATTCTAATACTGTGTTTTAAATAATCCAGTTTTTAGGTAACTGTCATTTTTATTATCCTGCCCATCAACATATTTGGAATTGGCAATTTTGTCACTTTGTAGGCCGGGTCTATAGTACGCTCCATTAACGTTGTTATGAGCACTAATGACATGTCTTCTGAGATAAAGGTCTGTCTTGAACTGTTTCTGGCAAAAGACGCACTGCACGTATGTGGGATAATGTATTAGTCTCATATGTTGTCGCAAATTAGAAAGATTACTGTATACTTTCCCGCATTCGTCGCACGGTCTGGGATCCAGCGAGTGAAGTTTTCTCATGTCGTTGCCTGCAACAAACCAATTTTTACATTAAAAAATAAGATCGTTGCAAACAAGACATTTCACTAGCTTATCCACAATGTCAAATTTGAACAAACAATAACATTTTTTTGGTAATATAGAAATATTACAATCTGCTTTCTTTCTTTTGCAATAGAGTGATTATTTAGATCGTAAACAGCAAGGAAGTTTTTCTACACAAATTATAATGCTGTTACCGTTCATAACTACAGGACGATTTTTCAAAAGCCAACTACACTACTGCCTCTAGCAAATGTTATTTTTTGTCGTTGTGAATTTAACATCTCAAAACGAATTTATCTTTATTTTTGCAATTTAAAACTTAAATTCATTCTGTAATTTCCCAATAATATGTCCACATTGTATGAAAACTAAAATCACAATGTTAGATTAAACAGAAAGCAAATTTTTAGTGGTAAACTGTAAGGAAAACTAGAAAAAAGATAATACTATTTTCTCGACATAGTAAGTATTTAGTCTTATTTGAATTTCCCGCAATAATGACATCAAAATCTAATTTGACACGCTGGAAGTATTTTGAAAATGATTTCTGATTTGAAATCTCTAATGTAAAATAAATAATTTGCTTTCCCATTGTCATTTTTCTCGACTATACAATTGGTTTTCTATGTTTTTCGGGTGACCACTTTTAATAAAATTTTAATTCCGAGCCTGCATTATAATCCCATTCCCTAAATGTGACCAACAGCGATCTTAGTTGGATACGCAGTTTCTTGAATTAAATTTAAGTTACTCTACTAAAACAACTTTCAATTAAAGGTGACTCATCTGCAAACTGAGAGCTAACGGCAACAATGTTAAATGTCAGAAATAAATTCTTACCGGTACTTATCTATAGGCCATTTTTATTGTGTATGCTTCGTCAATGTGAAGAAGTGAAAACTAAGATAACAATATACTTTTTGCATATCGGTGCGATTAACGAGTGAATAGTTAAATACGTTCATTGAACACTTTGAAACATCGATAAATTTCATCATCAAATGTCAACACTTAGCTGGTCTATATATTTACATTCATGGAAAGAATGGTAATGAGATAAATATAGTCGTTCCACATTCTATATCTGCATAGGCGGGTCGATGTGAAGATGAATGCCGTATTGGATCCAACTAACGTACAAATAAGGCGGAAGTTTATGTCTGTAGAAAAAAAGCAGATTGTCAGCAGAGTGTATTAAAATTTAAAAAGTACACTTCGTACAGTGGAAGCTGTAGCTCAGTGTTCATTTTTAACGGGAGTATGCGTGTCGACAATTGAACGCATTGTACGGAAAAAAAATATGACTGGGATTAACAGGCTCCAAAAGTACATTGTCGTGGTAGAAAACAATTGAATAGGACGAGTACCAGAACAATTTTGTACGCACTACTATATATTCTTTCTTTTTTGAGAATAAAGCGCCAATCCTCGAATCCATGAAGACAAAGGTAATGTAGAATTATCTCATTCCAAAAATAATCAAAGAGACGTTAAGGATAGTAAAAGAAGATTTAACATTTATATATACCAAACGATCCCGTATATATATATCTTAATAGAACAAGGTTTAGTCTCATGACGACGAAGATATTTTCGCTCTATTAGAAAGGTTCGGTCTGCCCACAAAAAGATTTATTATCTGGACGAAACGTGGGTGAATGCTGGTCACACAGTATCTAAGATCTCGCAAGATACTACTGTAACGAGCTATCGTTAAGCATTTGTGGACAGTTTACCAACAGAGTTACGAGGACCAACGGGTCCTCGACGCAACGACTGATTATCGCCCATATAGGTAGTGAGAGTGGTTTTTGGACGATAGTGCACTAATTTTTTTATCAAAAAAAAAACAGGGGATTATCACGAAGACGTGGACGTCCAATGCTTTGAAAAATGGTTTGAATCCCTTCTTTCACGAGTCGAGCCAAATTCGGTAATAGTGATGGATAACGCCTCTCATCACAGCCGATTACTAGAACATCTGCCAACTATGGCCACCAGAAAAGCAGACATGCAGAGTTGGTTAGGACAAAAAGGAATTCCATTTTTCGACGACATGGTTAAGACTGAGCTTATAAGTGTCATTAGACAGCATCGTGACGGATATCGCCAGCATGTTATAGATATAATGGCTCGTGCTAAAGGCATCACTATTTGAGTATCCTCCTTACCATTGCGAGTTAAAAACAACAGAATTAATCTGGGCTCAAATAAAGTGTTACGTAGCTCTTGAAAACATGACATATGAAATTTCTGATGTCCAATGGAACGGATACGGAAAGAAGATAGGACGAGAAATGTGGAGATTGGACGGAATGGTAGACACTGTTTTCGACAAAATAATAATATCAAAACACACATGATAATTTAGTAACAATTATATCGGTCTTAGATAATTAAAATATTATTTTAGTAGGTACGCCTCTGCAAAGTTAATAAGGGGAACATAGTTTAGTCTCTTTAAGTGCGATGTTGCCAATTAATCACCTTCAATTTAAAATTGTTCTAGTATATTCTTTTTTTTTCGTTTTGATTTCTAATACAGAAATTATTTTCAAACAGTTCCTCCTAAAAATTGTAAATATTGACTTTACCCTATAAAATTTGTTTGTAATTGGCGATAGAAAACAATATAAATTTGAGAGTTAACGTACTTGGCCCCGATCATGACTTATTTGTAAGGTTTTAAAAACGTCAACTTGTTGTATGATTTTTAGAGGTTCAGTGGCATTTTCGTCTCTGACTTGTTCAACTAAATGTTATTTCTTTATATTTAATAAATATAATTCGTTAACATAAACCTTTATTCGCCACTTTCAAATTTCTCCTTGTAAAATTTGCATTAAGACTTTCCCATTGTCATTTTTCTCGACTATACAATTGGTTTTCTATGTATTTCGGGTGACCACTTTTAATAAAATTTTATTCCGAGCCTGCATTATAATCCCATTCCCAAATGTGACAAAGGATCTAGTTGGATACGCAGTTCTTGAATAAATTTAGTTACTCTACTAAAACAACTTTCAATTAAAGGTGACTCATCTGCAAACTGAGAGCTAACGGCAACAATGTTAAATGTCAGAAATAAATTCTTACCGGTACTTACTTATCGGGGCCATTTTTATTGTGTATGCTTCGTCAATGTGAAGAAGTGAAAACTAAGATAACAATATACTTTTTGCATATCGGTGCGATTAACGAGTGAATAGTTAAATACGTTCATTGAACACTTTGAAACATCGATAAACTTCATCATCAAATGTCAACACTTAGCTGGTCTATATATTTACATCCATGGAAAGAATGGGAATGAGATAAATAGTTAGTCGTTCCACATTCTATATCTGCATAGGCGGGTCGATGGGAAGATGAATGCCGTATTGGGTCCAACTAACGTACAAATAAGTCGGAAGTTTATGTTTGTAGAAAAAAAGCAGATTGTCAGCAGAGTGTATTAAAATTTAAAAAGTACACTTCGTACAGTGGAAGCTGTAGCTCAGTGTTCATTTTTAACGGGAGTACTCGTGTCGACAATTGAACGCATTGTACGTGAAAAAAAGATATGACTGGGATTTACAGGCTCCAAAAGTACATTGTCGTGGTAGAAAACAATTGAATAGGACGAGTACCAGAACAATTTTGTACGCACTACTATAAATTCTTTCTTTTTTGAGAATAAAGCGCCAATCCTCGAATCCATGAAGACAAAGGTAATGTAGAATGATCTCATTCCAAAAATAATCAAAGAGACGTTAAGGAGAGTAAAAGAAGATTTAAAATTTATATATGCCAAACGATCCCGTATATATATATCTTAATAGAACAAGGTTTAGTCTCATGACGACGAAGATATTTTCGCTCTATTAGAAAGGTTCGGTCTGCCCACAAAAAGATTTATTATCTGGACGAAACGTGGGTGAATGCTGGTCACACAGTATCTAAGATCTCGCAAGATACTACTGTAACGAGCTATCGTTAAGCATTTGTGGACAGTTTACCAACAGAGTTACGAGGACCAACGGGTCCTCGACGCAACGACTGATTATCGCCCATATAGGTAGTGAGAGTGGTTTTTGGACGATAGTGCACTAATTTTTTTATCAAAAAAAAAACAGGGGATTATCACGAAGACATGGACGTCCAATGCTTTGAAAAATGGTTTGAATCCCTTCTTTCACGAGTCGAGTCAAATTCGGTAATAGTGATGGATAACGCCTCTCATCACAGCCGATTACTAGAACATCTGCCAACTATGGCCACCAGAAAAGCAGACATGCAGAGTTGGTTAGGACAAAAAGGAATTCCATTTTTCGACGACATGGTTAAGACTGAGCTTATAAGTGTCATTAGACAGCATCGTGACGGATATCGCCAGCATGTTATAGATATAATGGCTCGTGCTAAAGGCATCACTATTTGAGTATCCTCCTTACCATTGCGAGTTAAAAACAACAGAATTAATCTGGGCTCAAATAAAGTGTTACGTAGCTCTTGAAAACATGACATATGAAATTTCTGATGTCGAATGGAACGGATACGGAAAGAAGATAGGACGAGAAATGTGGAGATTGGACGGAATGGTAGACCACTGTTTTCGACAAAATAATAATATCAAAACACACATGATAATTTAGTAATAATTATATCGGTCTTAGATAATTAAAATATTATTTTAGTAGGTACGCCTCTGCAAAGTTAATAAGGGGAACATAGTTTAGTCTCTTTAAGTGCGATGTTGCCAATTAATCACCTTCAATTTAAAATTGTTCTAGTATATTATTTTTTTTTCGTTTTGATTTCTAATACAGAAATTATTTTCAAACAGTTCCTCCTAAAAATTGTAAATATTGATCTTTACCCTATAAAATTTGTTTGTAATTGGCGATAGAAAACAATATAAATTTGAGAGTTAACGTACTTGGCCCCGATCATGGCTTATTTGTAAGGTTATAAAAACGTCAACTTGTTAGTATGATTTTTAGAGGTTCAGTGGCATTTTCGTCTCTGACTTGTTCAACTAAATGTTATTTCTTTATATTTAATAAATATAATTCGTTAACATAAACCTTTATTCGCCACTTTCAAATTTCTCCTTGTAAAATTTGCATTAAGATAAGACGAACCTACACCCGAGAAAGAGGTAGTCGAAGCCCTAACAATAAAACTGGCATCTTAAGTGTCGTTTTATAGTTACACGATTGAGCTGTCGATTTATTGTTAAACAATTGATACCCAACGAACTATGTAGTTGCTTTATTGTTACATATTGGCGCCCAACGTGGGCGCGAATGATAGATAATGTGTCTTTGACCTGGTGTTTACTCATTAGAGTTGGTATATTCCTAGTGGTAACTTCTTCTTTCAGTATCGGTAACTACATCTTGCTGCATTATATTGATGCGCTTAATATACAATTTGTTTCATTTAGTAGGATAAGTGCTGATTCCTTGAATTTCCTCTTAATGATATCTGCTTCTTTAATAATTATTGATGCATTGTTGTCTGTGTTCATTGTCACAAATATGTTTGCATATCTGATATCTATCAAACTCTCTATTTGCAATCTAAAATTCATCCTCTTTTACCCTAAGCAATCTTAAAGTTTGGAAACTTAACACTATATGAAACAGTTTTGACATTGTGAATAAAAACTAGAACCCAGACAGAAGAAATACATTTAAAAAATGTGGATTATATTTAAGTTACAGAATTTTAGTAAATTCTGTAACTTTTTGCAGCTTTAAAATAACGCTGCAAAATATTAGTTTCATATTTCTACAAGTTTATAGTTAGAACACAATAAAAAAAAATTGTAAGTATTTGAATAATATAAAAAGCTTGTGTATAATACGGCTTTAACAATGTTTGAACACAAATCTCACAAATCGAAAATGGCTGAAGATATTTTATCAACACCTGATTTTTTTAAATTCCAGTTGTTTTTCTAAAAAAAATATTAGAGCAATTTAAAATACAGATTCGACACTAGGAAAACTAAGCCAGTGTTAGGTAAGTTTATTGCTAAGCTAGAAAAAGGCCGAGTCAAAACATTAATATAATTCTGCAAAGAAGAAAATTTCGTCATAATGAACAATTGGTTTAAGCTTCCAGCCCGCAGACTTTCAAGTGTTTTCAAGTCTCATAGCTTTTAAATATAAAAATTGTATGTTCTATTTCTATTGTAAATTCAATATGACTAGGGAGGGACTTTCCACCACCAGAGAAAAAACCCAACAGCTTTTGCTATACAGCAAAATATCTACAAAACAGCCAACCACATAAAAAGAATGGTCACCAGCTTCCAGAACAAACAGTAACTTAAGCAATTATATTAAGAACAACAAAGCCAAAAGAAAAAATATTTACACAGTGGTGTGTACAAACTTACGTGAGATGGCTGCTCAAAAACTTACATCGGTTAAACTGGTAGAACTCTTTAACAAACGAATAGCATAACACAAAAAAGGGGTTTTAGAAATTAATAAATTAAAAATTACAAATATAATTCTGAATGACCGACTTGAGATAAACAGCTCTCTCCACCTCTACTTGTTCAGTTAAAGACGCATAGTTAAAATATATCACTTGAGAAAGGCACTCTGCCGAATCAGCTGTAGTGAAATAAATTATAATAAATTTTGTGGAAGTGTAGAAAACAAAAGTTTTCAGTGTGTTTTTTTGTTAGATAAAATAAATTTAATGAATCCATCACTTAAATGGTGTATATTTGATTATATTCTATGATATTAAAAAATACTGTTGTTGTTTAAAGTTTTTTTTTCCATATTGAATGTTAGTTTTTGGAATCTCTTTCATGCAGTGCTACTTTTGCTTGAGAACAGCTCCGATAATAATAAAGCGATAAACTAGGAATTTTATCTTTCATCTTATATTAAACATCAATACTATGTAAAAAATATAGGTACGTCTTTCACATATTAAATCAGATGCAAAGACCTTGTAATCAAATATGAAGTACTTAACCGAAAATCATAAAGTTATATTGCAATCACGATCTAACATAGAAACAAAAGTCAAAATACAAATAGTATGTGCCCACAAAACATGAACATCTTCAAAAATGTACAAAAATTTCTACATCCCTTAAATATTTCAGCGATTAGGCAACGCAGTATGATCTTGATATTCGCGTGACATAAGTAAACAGTTGATCAATGATATACATTTAGCAAGAAAAACAATATATCTTACCTGGTCCTAAAAATTCCTGTTTACACTCCTTATCCAGGAACCCCGAAGATTGGGGTATAATTTCCATTCCGCCTAAAATATGTTTGTAATTAGGTTAATTGTTATATACTTAAAAATATAAATAGAGGACAACATAAAATTTAAGACTCGATTTAAATTTAACATTAAGAAATATTGGCTTTGGTAAATTAGGAACGTCGAAGAGGTCAGACTGTAGGTCCTTATGGTCTAGGACAACCTAACGATCGAGGGCAGAGATTGTATGAATTTTGTAAAGAAAACGATATAATCATTGCAAACACCTGGTATAAACTACCCAGCGACGACTATACACTGGAAAGCCCCTTTGATGATGGCAAACCTGAGTCTTCGAGAAATTAAATAGACATTACTTGAAATGAGTGTTTCGAAATACATTAAAAAGTCACTACATTTCCTGGGGCAGATATTGGATCTTATCATCAACCACTTGTAGCAGATATTAAACTAAGGTTAAAACGAATTCAGCGACAAAAACCAATGTACTTAACTTTGACGATATAAAAATAAAACATAACATTAAAAAAATATTTAACAATAGAATAAAAAACATCGGAGAACAACTAGAAGATCCAGAAGAACTATGGAGTGAATTTAAAAACCAAGTTAACGAAATCTCCACAAACAATAATTATAGAAAAAACTTAATCAAGAAAAATAAATGGATGACAGGCGACATCTTGAAATTAATGGAGCAACGTCGACTGATAAAATCTAATGAAACAGAATATAGACACCTGCAGAGAAGAATAAAAAAGGAGATCAAATTAGCCAAAGAAAAATGGATGAGAGAAAGTTGCGACGAAATGGAGGATGTAATATCTAAACACGACTTATTTAATGTGCACAAAAAGCTAAAAGAAATAAGTAACATATTTAAAAAATGAGTTCCTCCTGTACTCGTTGACAATGGCAGGTGTATATATCAGATTTGTTTGAAGATGACAGGAATAATATTGCCGAATTCTACCAAAACTGTACTGAGGGCCCAGAAATTATGAAATGCGAGGTAGAACACGGTATAAATAATGCTATTATTATATAATTATATAATAATACAAACTAATTTTTGTATTTTGAGACATTTCCGAAGTGGAAATTGAAACGTCAATAAACGTATTTTAACCTTTAATTGTGGCTTATTCCCATTTAAATAGTAATCATTGATACATATGTTATGGTTGGTTGTACCGCCACGTTATATATTCAATATAACTACACTACTGTAGTAGTGCAGTGACGTGAAGTGATCTGGGAGCTCAGAAGACTGAGACCACAGAAGCACTGATGAAGACTTCAGAGAAGAAGTTGACGAACTCCACGTCGTATTTCCACTGCTTCCGTCCTGTTCTGACCAATAACCGATACAACCGGAAGTGGTAGGAGGTTCTAAATATTTTAGATAAATTGAGCATATCTAATAACCCCAAATCATAAATTTTAAGATATTAAGTCGTTTCTCTACAACGTCCAATTGGAACTCTTAAAGAATCACCCTGTATATCCCTAAGATTGTTATTCAATCAATATTATGGTTTAATCTGACACCCCCTATAACAAATAAATAACTGTAGTCAAATGTTACCTGTAATAATACAAACAAAAAAACACATTTTACCTGACAATTCCTTGATATCCGTGGACGGATACAATCTGGTTGCCAGCCCTTCGATATCGTTATCATCTCTGACATCGTCCGCATCGTCACTTAAATAATCGGGTAACTCAAGTTTAGGTTCAAAATTTTTGGCAAGCTCTTTTGTCTTCTCTTCGCTTACGATATCCTTTATTCCGTAAGAATTCACAGCCTCGTCTTGCCTTTCAGAATTTAATTCCGTATCGTCTTTACAATGCTTTTTTGCTAAAATAAAATACAGAAGTCTTTTCATTATATTTAAGACATTATCGTTTAAGAGTGCAAAATAAAAGACACTGGATTGATTTGGGGGAGGCCTATGTCCAAAGTTGGATTACTTAAGGCTGAAGAAGAAGAAGAATCGTTTTAAGACCGTATAAAAAAACGGATCTGCTGATGAAATAAACGTTTCTATAGATATACTCCTCCCAAAGAAATATTCCAGGAAAATAAGTTTTCCAAGAAGCGCAAATTAGAATATTGTAATATCAACCCTTAATATTAGAATTCACATATATAAAATATTATAATTCATACCCAGTGTAACATTTAACATTCTGCTTATATAAATATATTTAGTAATTTGAATCAAGGACATTCATAAATAACATACTCTAATTAGAATTGGTAGTCAGCACTATTGCCGATCACCACATGCTTGGCATAGGTCATGAATAAACTTGACATACTAATAAGTAAACATTTGCTGATATAGCAAGGACTACTATAAAAGTCCCAACAATCATTCTCTCAAAGATCTTAATTAATGTAACGTCAAGATGGCAAGTTAATGCCGCATATAGTCAGCGTCAATTAAGTACTAATATATTTAAGATTAAGTAACATTAAAGAGTGTACAGTAGTGTTTAAATAAATGGTCAACTAAGTACAACAACAAGTTATTTACCACCCTACAACATTATATATTACATGGCGATCCTGAAGTGGTAGAAACCAGGAATCTTCATCCAGAGATGTTGAGAAGAAAATCCCACTGGAAGTTTAGATGGAAAATAGCATACTAGATGTTATATGGAACCAATGCATTTCGAAATGGGAAAATGCATCAACAGATAAGGAAATTCCGGACCAGACCAGCCAAGAGCCCCGCGACAGCATTCCAGCTAAGGACAATGGACAGTAAATGGAAAATCGATAAATGGAATATGGATAAAGGTGATAGTGATAAAGACCATATTATTAAATGTATTATGTAAGTAAATTTATTTTTTATCCCTTATATATAAATAAGTCTAACAAATTGAAATTAATATTTATTACTGAGAAAGTTATTAGAAATATAAAGAATTTAACTAGTTCAGAATGTTGAATATACAATTTTTTATTACTTTGAAAGTAGAGTTATATAATTTATTTTTAAGTTTTCACTAATAACTATTTATATTGTTTTAACGAAACAAATGTGTCATACGTTTTTATTTGCTTAAGGTATATTTTTAAGATTATTTATATTTGACCATGAAAATACACCGACAGATCGGAAATATTTGATATAACGATATACGATACGATTATAAATTTGCTTGGATGACAAATTCTATAAGTAATATACACGAAGAAATTTAATATGACCTTTATTTAAACTATTTAAATATAGGGATATTTAGAATTATTGTTACATTTATAAGGAAAGGATATATTTAGAAGAACTTTTAAAGACAATTGACCATGGCGTCAGAAAAAATTTTCATTGCGTTGGAACAATTTCCACGAAAATATAAGTTCAGGAATAAATGCAGTTATGAAGAGTCAAGATTTTGTAGACGTAACGCTTTCAGCACAAGGAAAATGCATAAAAGCCCATAAAATGGTTCTTTCGGTTTGTAGCCCATATTTTAAAGAAATTTTTAAGTCAAATCCCTGTCAATATCCGATAGTAATTTTGACAAACGTGACTTACGAAGCACTATAGACTTACTACAATTTATATACCATGGAGAAGTACAAATTAGACAAGAAGATTTAAATACCTTTATTGAAACGGCTGAATCATTGCAAATACAAGGACTCACAAGGAGAGAGGATAAGTTGTAAACGATAATAACATTATGGAAATTTAGATAAAGAATATACACAAAATGTAGAAGATTTCAAGCCAGTTTCTTTACCTATGACAAAGAAACAACAGATAAAGAAGGAAGAACATAGCGACATAGAGCAAGAAATAAGTATGGCTCTTACAATCAACGAATTTTTAAATATCGCAAGCAAGGTGTTACCCAGCGCGTTTGATGGAAAAAAGCAGGTAAACTGCAGTCATTTTTAGATGCACTAGAACTACTTGAGAAAATAGCGATAGGACACGAGGAAACAGCGATAACATTAATAAAGACAAGATTAACTAATAAGGCCAGAAACGTTATAACTACAGAAGATACAATCGCAAGAATAGCAGAGGCACTGAAGAGAGAACTGAGAGGCGACAGTCCGAAGACGATAATAGCTAAATTGGCGAAGAAAAGACAAGGACATAAAGATGCAGAGGTCTATGCATCTGAAGTTGAAGAATTAGCGGAACAGCTACAAGTTGCATACGTAGAGGAAGGAATGCCATTGGAAACTAGCGAAAAAAATACACAACAGAGGCAGTAGTAGCTACATGAAACACAATGCCAGCACAGACAAAGTCAAGATAATATTAGAGGCAGGCAACTTTACAACCCCAGAAGAGGTAATGTACAAATTTTTATCAATCGACGAGACAGAAGATAGCACACAAGGAAGAGTGTTAAATTACAGGAAGAAATACGATTTTGATATGAGGAAAGAAAGTAAGAATGCAATATATAGATATTATAAAAATAGATTCGAAGAAAAGAAAAGAATATAGAAACAAAAATTATAGAAATATAAGTGAATATGAAAGACATGATACGAGGATATATCGTAATAGAAACAGAGGAGATTGGCAATCACAACGAAGAAGAAATAATAATCAATGGACACAGGTGAGATGCCACAGAAATAGAGGCATAGCGAGAGCATATTACGCACCGCATGCGAATACGAATACAGTGACAGAAGAATATTTTTTTTAACAGAAATGTAGACAAACTGGATGTGGTTCGACCTTAATGGTTGGAATCTACGTCGAGCAGGAGGCTGCTAAGAGGATAAGCTAGGGTGGGTACTTGAATCCCAACCGCTGAGAGTCCTGCGGCTCCAGCACGACAATACAGTAACTACATAATGAATTAAAATGGAAAAACGAATTTGGAATTATGATTTTTTTTTAATGAAGTAAATGGAAAATTATTGAAAAAGAAGTTTGCCACAATAAAGAACTTAGAGGAAATTATATTACAACATAAAACCCACAAGCAAACAGTAAGAAAGGTACAAAATAATATGGAGGCGCATAGACTACCAATTTTGTCTTTTGGAGCAAACCGAGTCTCACCAAGACTGAGTATTCGGGTCAAAAACAAAATGAAATGGTTAGAAAATGAGCAATAAGATATAGAGATATAATAGGAAAAAGGAAATAAGATATTGAAAAATGTAGAAATATACATATGCGAAGTACCAAAATCGTAGAGGATGAATATAGTATGAATGAATATAAATAATGAATATAATATATACAATTAGTGTATTTATATGCAAGAGAAGAAACGATATTAAATAAAATAAGTACGCACACATGCGGAAAAATGAAGAACAGATTATTTTAAAAAATATATGTCGATATTAGTACATATTAGGCGAAATTAATTTCGAGATCGAACCGATACAAAATACAAAATACAGAAGAAACAGTTATAGTAATATAGAAACCAGAAGTTGCGAAGGAATTTACAGAAGAATTAATAGATAAACCGATTAAGATTGTGTTACCTATAGGAATCATAAATGTAAATAATCGAGAAATATAAATTAGAAGATAGATAACCAGGAAAATTTATATATTTTATATGGAAGGAACAAACAAAAGAGAAAAAAGTCGAACAACTATTAAGCACAGTAAAAACCATCAATAATTGAAGAAAAAAGGCCCATAGAAAATTGCAAAATATGCAGATATTTTTATTTTTTCGGAAAAAGACCCATATATACAAAGAAAATGTTACTTTGCAAAAAGATACGAAATCAAAGAAAAAGCGTACTCATAATATTTTATTATGATAACAAAACGCAGTATTCCTAGTATAAACATCACATAACGACATTAGGTTAATTTTATAGCCGACCTACTATTAGATATTTGATATAGTTGCATGGTAAGCAAGGTCATCAATTATGAAATGAGTACAATATAACTGAACAGGTTGATTATTTATTAATATGACCCGTATATTTAAAATTTTATATACGATGCAAGAAGAACTAACAAGTATGGATTTTATTTTTCGACATAGACGGAAAATCTATATGAACAGAAATATGTTCATATTTTTGCTAGAAGAGGAACTCTTAGGACATAATATTTCGAATAAACAGACACCGCAGAATGCAAAAGAAGCAAAGCGATTGTTACATTTGCAAATCGTTATAGAAAACATGTCATCAATTTTACAGAAATAGCCGCACTACGTAACAGACTATCTAGAAAAAATAAAGTTTAATGGACTACTGAATGTCAAGAAGCATTTATTAAGCTCAAGACATATCTCCGTTAGCTAATAAGCCCCGTTATATAATTCCCCGATTTATCGAAGAAAAACAAATTTAGGGTTAAGAATTTATGCTTCAGAAATAGCATTAGAAGACAAATATGAATGCAGAAGATTATAAAGGAAATGATAATAATGAAAAATTAGAATAAGAAGAGATGAAAAATAAGAATCAGCCAATTCTTAATGAAATACGAAGAGAAAAATAATAATATTTTTAAGAAAGTATAAAAGCTTGTATAGTACAAGATAAATATAATACAATCAATACATAATATAGTACAAGATAAGAAGACCAAGGAGAGTTATAATTACCGACTTCCACATATTAACAGGAAGGTTATGGAAAAATAAATAGGATATATTATATTAAATACAGAAATATAAGGAAATACTATTTCTGGAACGAATTACGTAAGAAATGTTGAGAAATATGTGAAATGTGAAGAGATGCGACGACTGCCAAAGGCATAAGCACGTAGAAGAATATGTAATAGAAAATGAAACAGTAGCCAAATCATTGGTAGAAAAATTTATCTTGAGGTATGGAGTACCCAGAAAATAATAGCAGACCAAGGCACAGATTTTATAGCTAGAATAATTAAGGAAGCAATACTTTGCTACAATTAGAGTCAATGAATATACTCGTAATATATACATGTACTTTTAAATGCAAATAATATATAGAAATATTTTTAAAAGAATATAATGTGTAAATATAGTTTAAGTTCGTACAATACATATGTTTAAATGGGTATAGCAAAAAGAAAAATGTTAGACTGTATAGTAGGTAAAACAAAATTAAATAGGGATAAATGATTAAATAGTTTAAAATGACATATACTTTATTGTGTGAGGGCAAAGGGGTATTTGCGTGTATATGTGGGATAACTTCTCTATTTCTTGGTCTAATTGATGATGGTCATATGTTGGTGGCGGGCATGTGTGTTTGATGGTTGTGTTGTTGGTGGTGTTGTGGGGTGGTGGGTAGTTTGGGTGTGAGGTTGGGTTAATGTGGGTTTGGGGTGGGGCTTTTATTTTGGTGGGGATTACTGTTGTGGGAGGGGGGTGTTTTGTAGGGGTTCGTGTTGAGTTTTAGTGAATAGTTTAGTAAGGTATTTTTGCGTTCGCGTTTTGTCGGGTTAGGGTTGTGGAGTCGGCTCATGGCTGTTGTGTGTACATGTGCTTGATGTGATATTGCGGGTTATTGGTGCGGGGGTTAAGGTGGTTTGTGGATGGGGGTCTGTGGTGGGGTAGTTTGGGGGTTGTTTGAGTGTTGGTGTGTGTAAATTATGGGGGTGTTTGTGGGTGGTAAGGGGTGCTGTCGGGTATTTATGGTAGGTGGGAGTAGGGCTGGATCTTTGGGGAGAGGGGGTAGAATTTGGAGTGTGTGTGGGTTGGTGTGTGGGGCTTTTGTGTTTTGGGGGGAAACGGGGAGGTTTGGGGTTGGGGGTTTGTGATTAAAGGTTTTGCTGCGGTTGGGATATAGTGGTTTTGTGGTGTATGGATCACACGGGTTACTGTGGAAGAATATTGGTAATCTTCGGCTGTTTGATGAAGGTGTGGTTGGGGTAGCATTGGTAATGGGATGATTTTGTATTTCTCTATGTTTAGAATTGGTAGTCAGCACTAATTTGCCGCTATCGATCACCCACGATGCTTGGCATAGATTATGAATAAACTTGACATAATAATAAGGTAAACATTTGCTATGATATTCCCACCCCCCCCCCCCCCCCCCCCGCCCCCCCCCCCCCCCCCCCCCCCCCCCCCCCCCCCCCCACCCCCCCCCCCACCCCCCCCCCCCCCCCCCCCCCCCCCCCCCCCCCCCACCCCCCCCCCCACCCGGCCTACTATAAAAGTCCCAACAATCATTCTCTCAAAGATCTTAATTAATGTAACGTCAAGATGGCAAGTTAATGCCGCATATAGTCAGCGTCAATTAAGTACTAATATATTTAAGATTAAGTAACATTAAAGAGTGTACAGTAGTGTTTAAATAAATGGTCAACTAAGTACAACAACAAGTTATTTACCACCCTACAACATTAATTTATTACAATATCTTTGGTCATGTTATGATGAAATGAACGGAGATATGGCTTATTGCAACCCATTCTTCAGGGCAAAGTATTTGGGAAAGAGAGAGTAGAGTAGAGTAGAGTATTTATTTAACTACATAACATATACAAATATTGTTTGTAGTAAGTCAAAAAAAAAACATAACATAGATAGTATTAAATAATACAAACGTGAAAACATATAAGGCTGTTTTATCGGTGCACCAAAATTTTTTCTCTGTTATTTACCGACGAAATGTCTCGAAATTTGGACATGTTATACGAAATTATGTTGCCTTTAAACTGATGGTTTTACTTTTTTTATTTTTTAGAATTTTCCGTTGAAAAATTGGATTATACTGTTTAACGTTCTATTATAACCAAACTTTTCACGCCCATCAGTTGAAAGAGTTTTTTTTTCTGTAATCGTTGATTCTTTTTTCACCTTTCTGTGTCCAGTAATAATCGAGAAAAGCGTATTCAAACTTTGAAGAAAATTGCTAAAAAATACTGAAATCTAATAGTGAAACGTGTTCCTCATCATTGTCGCTGAGCTTGATCGATAGTGACGTCATATCTCATGAACGTACGGTACGGTCTTATTTTTTATTTTCTATGGGTACGGTCAGTTAGTTCGCTTGAATTAATCCATTTTAGTTCTTTCATTCTTGTATTTTCTTTATCAACTTGCTTAGTTTTTACAGTTTACAGTATTCTTATTTATTTTGAAAACATTGAAATTATTTAGTTTACGCGTATGTTAAGTAATATATTATTAGTTTAGTGGTATAAGTTAAAAGTTCTTTAGTTTACGCGTATTTTTAAGTATTACATTAGGTTAGTGATATAAGTTATAAGAGACAAGATAAAAAATGAGTCCCAGTAAACGTCCTATGTCAAGGAAAACGAGAGCAATTGCACTGCAGTAAGTATTTATTATTTATATTACAACCGTTTTTAAAAGCTTTTATTTAACTTTATATTATATATATATATATTATTATATATATATAATATAAATATATATATATAATAATATATATATATATATATATATATATTTACGGCATAAAGTGAACTCCGCCCATGTTTAAATTTCAGGTTTAAGTGAGCTCCGTGGTCAAGTGGACACCAATATACGGAGCTCACTTGACCATTCCATAATATTGGCTCTGTTGATTCGTTAAGATGTATAGTTTCATAATTCTTAATAAAATTTTGGAGCTCATAAGTACCCCTGTATCATAAATGTATTTCGCTTAGTTCACGTGTATATATTATAGGGGTCGTTCAGATCTTTGTCACTGTATATTGGAACCATCAGAATATCGGTTTAAGTAAGCTCTGATAGTTTGGCAACTATGCAATCAAGCCGTAGAGCTCCAGCGTCTTGATATATACATTTTATATATTTTAAACGGTTTATACGGACTCCTGATTTTTTTATCATTCATACACATTGCAATATGTAATAGATATGTATATCTACCAAATACCTGTTTTGGTAGGTACATGCTGTTCTAAAAATAGCTTTATAAATACAAAAGGATTTCATTACCAAATTGGATGTGTTTTTCATATGCTGAAATTTCCTAATGTATTTTTTTAACATGAGTATGTCTTTGTACGATTTATTTAAGGATAGGATTTATAAGAATGTCTTTTATTTCATCCATTGTTTTACGATATCTTGTATACAGCTTCTTTATTATTTTATTTATGATTTTATCTGTGTACTACATATTATTTATAATTCTGGATGGGTTATCTGAAAATAAATATTAAGTGCTAAAAGTGATATTTTTATGTAAAAATGGGGTAGTAGTGCACAAAAAAGGGAAGAATGCTTAATTATCTAACAAGAATATACCACTTTACCGATATTACATACTTCTGAATGTTTTATCTTTTATTTAGGGGTAATGTAATTAATATAAGTGCAGTTTAGTGTCAAATTTACAATAATCTTTATAAGCAATAGCTTACTGACTGTACTTTATATGTTCAATTCAATTAATTAAACCTTGTCACTTCAGAAAAGAGCGATTTGAATGGCAAAGTCAAATAAGAAGGTGTGATAAATCTTGTACATGGCCTACATTCGCACAGGTTAACCGGTATTTACTAGCAAGAGTCCTCCTCGCAGATTTTACGAAGATAACTACCATAAGGATATTCCTTCGAGCGTTCAGATGGCGAAGGAGCTGCTTATCTTTTTTTTTATTTCTTGCAATGTGTATATGTGTTGATCTGGTCAGTGTTTTCTCGATTTTAGTCATAAATTGGTCTGGTATTTCGTTGAGTGGATGTTGCGATTTTAGACTTTGTATCTTTTATTCTATAGATACTTATCTTCGGATATTAGGTGAATTGATAGCTAAGATATTGTAGAGCTTATGTATGAATGTGTGTGTCTTAATATCCGCTTAATTTGACTGACTAATTTATAGCTGAATCTACGTGTTAAGTATGTGTTGGTATCATCTTTACTTACAAGGTATATTCGACAGCAGAAGCATAGAGTGCAAGCGTCTACGTTTTAAGGATGGAAGGATGCTCTTCTTAGCAATTTAGCTGACAAGTTTCCAGAGATTACTTTTCTGGTCCTCAGTTTACCTCTTAGTTTTAAACAAAGTTCTGTGAATGACAAAGTTTGATTCAAACTATCTTCAAGGTATATATAGCAAGTCCAGAGTTTAAAAATTTCATGATACTATGGATGTTTAGATTTGTAAAAGCGTCTCTGTTAGGGACATTAAAGTTTTTTGTTGTGCAACAATATAGATCGTCTACCTAATAAAAGTTCTAGTATTTACTGGTATCTTCTTCTTAAAGTGCCTATCCGTTCGGATGTTGGCGATCATCACGGCTATCTTACTTTGTTCACTGCAGCGCGGAACGGTTCAGTGGTAGTCGTGTTATACCACTTTCGTAAATTTTGAAGCCAGGAAATGCGTCTTCTTCCCGGTCCTCTCTTACCATTTTACCTTCCCTTGGAGAATTAGCTTAAGAAGGCCGTAACGTATTTACTGGTATGGGTTTGTGTAAATATTATACAGTGTAGGTGCCATTACGCTACCCCAAAGGAGACCGTTCTTCTGCGTTGTCCATCTGTTATTTTTACCATTATGTAATACGAAAAATCTTCTGTTGTGTAGGCATACGCGGATAATACAAGTGAGTTTATTACCCAAGGCAATGTCACATAGATTTTGGAAATGCCCTCTAAATTTAAGGTGTCATAAGCGGCATTTAGATTGACAAATAACCACTCCTCATACCTGATATCTTTCGTACCCGTTCTTTGATGTGTTGGGCAAGATTTAGTATTTGTGACGTACGTGATTCTTCCCTGTCTATTGCCACTTTAGTCTTTTAATTTGAGTTTTTCTTCTATTATCAGTAAAATTATATTAAGGATCACGTGCAGAAGTATTTTTTATAACTGACAGAATAAATAAATATATTGGCCGATAGCTTTTGTGGAGTTTTTGCCAGGTTTAAGTAAGGCAATAACTTTGTCTTTACTTTGCTTGTCTACAGACTTTGGATATCAGCAATTGTTGTATTTTTGATCCAAATTTTAGAGTTAGTTTTGTGCTCAGATCCTTAGTTAGGAGCCGTAATATTGTTTATTATATACATAGATAGCAGATCCAGCTCAACATCGCACCCTTGAAAGGTTCCCTCGGCTGACTGGTTTCCCCTCTAATTTTAAGTTTTTCTTTGCTTCTTTATCGACATTTTATTATGCGATTTTTAGCGAATCAGCTTAATACCAAATACAATATATTTGGCCCTCAATATGTTTCTTCTTCTTCTTGCAGTAAGTCTTCTATCGGAGGTTGGCTACCATCACAGCAATCTTTACTTTGTAGGCTGCAGCTCAGAACAACTGTATTGAACTGCACCCATACCACTTTCTTCAATTTCGCAACCAGGAAATACTCCTACGTCTTATATTTCTCTTTTCCGAGATTTCTCCTTGGATTATGAGTCTAAGCAGAGGGTACTATTCTCCTCTCATTATGTGGCCCAGATATTCAAGTTTTTTCGATTATATGGTTTTTACGACTTCGTTATTCCTTCCCCATCTTCAGCAGAACATCTTGATTTGTAACTCTTTCTGTCCATGGTATTTTCTACATTCTCCTGTAACACCACATCTCGAATGCCTCAATGTTTTTTATGTTTATCTTTTCAGTGTCCAGGCTTCCACGCCGTACAGCAGATCGGAGAAAACATAGCACCTTAACATTATTGTTCTTAAGTTTATATTTATGTTCCGGCTGCATAGGAACTTTTTCATTTTGACAAACGATTGTCTCGCTATCTCTATTCGCCTCTTGATTTCTCTTGTCTGGTCATTAGTATTATTGAAGCAAACCCCTAAATATTTGTAGGACGTTACTCTTTCAACTGGCTGATTATTTATGGTTAAATTCACATTAGTGTATAGCTTATTTGTTACAATCATGAATTTAGTCTTTTTGATGTTCAGTTTTAGACCATACTTATTGGTATGAGTGTTTATGTTTTCCATCAAAAACTGTAAATTTGCTATGTTATCTGTTACTATTAGCGTGTCATCAGCGTATCGTATATTGTTAATTAACTCTCCGTTAATGTTCATACCAATGTTTTGCTCTAGGAGCGCTTCCTGATATATTGTTCCGCTATATATATTGAATAATAGTGGAGAAAGCACACAACCCTGACGCACACCTCGACGAATCTCAATTTCTTCGGTTAACTCATTATCAACTTTGATTTTTGTTGTTTGTCCCCAGTACAACCTGGATATGATGTTAATGTCGCGACTGTCGATGTTTTTGCTTCTTAGGATTTCATACAGCTTTTGGTGTCTGACTTTATCGAAGGCCTTCTCAAAATCTATGAAACCTACGTAGAGGTCTTGGTTTACTTCCAAACATCTTTGTATTAACACACTCATACCAAACAAAACTTCCCGTGTTCCCAGTCCACCTCTGAATCCAAACTGTGATGTCCTCTTCTAATTTATTAAATATTCTTTTGTGATTTATTTTTAAAAACAATTTTAGTGTGTGGCTCATCAATGCTATAGTTCTTTGGTATGAACACTCTCTGGCGTTATTCGTCTTCGGGATTGTGACAAAAGTAGAGGGAGAGCCATTTCTTTGGTATGATGCCTGTTCTCTAAATTATGTTAAAGGGTTCACTATTATTTCAAGTGCGTCGTCGTCTATAAGTTTTAACAATTCTACAGGAATTTCATCTGGTCCTGCAGCTTTACCCCCTTTTGTGTTCCTTATAGCATATTCTATCTCGCTCTTTAGGATTTCAGGCCCTGTTGTGTCGTCTGTAGGTTCTGTCACTGTTATTTCTGGTCTTTCGTCTGCAAAAGTTCTTCAATGTATTCTGTCCATCTTGCTAGTTTTTTATTGAAATCTGTAATTATTTTACCTTTTTGTCCTTTACGATGGATGCTTGTTTCACTTTTTTACCTGTTATTTCCTTGATCTTGTTATTCATGTTAAAGCTATCATACTTTCTATCATATTGTATCTATTTCCTTGCAGTGTCCAGAACCCAGTTCTCTTTGGCTTCTCTAATTTTTCTCTTAATATCACGGTTCACTTCTTTGTATTTTGTCTTGTTTATTTTATTTCTTCGCCTTTCCTCTATGAGATGCATAATTTCGTTTGTCATCCATTCCTTTTTCTTAATTTTGCTTGGAGGTAAGGAGCCTTCACCAGCTGTCATAAGGGTTTTTTCTATCTCCGTCCATTTATTCTCTACATTGCCTGTGTTCCTATTTTTTGCAGCGATGCTTCTAAGATTGTTGTTTACCTGTTCTCTTGTCCTTTCCAGTATAGTTGCGTTTTTCAGTTGCTTAACGTCTATCTTTTGTTTAGCTGCACTTTTCTTTATTTTTCTTGAATCTTATATTTACTACCGCCACCACCGGATTGTGATTCGATTCTATATCAGTGCCTGGATAGGTTTTTGTAGACGTGATGGAGTTTTTAAACCGACTTCTGATTATTATATAATCGATATGATTCCTGACGATGTTGTCTGCATTATCCCTTGGTGATGTCCACGTGTACAATCTACGGTTGGTAATCTGAACATTGTGTTCAATACTACAAATTCTTTTTCTTGGTAAAATTGTACGAGACGTTTACTTTTCGTTGTCCAAGTCCAAAATTCACCAGTGCATCCATTAGTTTTCACTTTACTAACTTTAGCGTTGAAGTCGCCCATGATACAGTGACCTCTTCTCTTTTGGTCGATTCCAGAATGTATTCAAGTTGTTTGTAGAATTCTTCTATTTCCTCAGTATAGTTTCCAGTATAGTTGCGTTTTTCAGTTGCTTAACGTCTATCTTTTGTTTAGCTGCACTTTCTTTTTTTTTCTTGAATCTTTTATTTACTAACCGCCACCACCGGATTGTGATTCGATTCTATATCAGTGCCTGGATAGGTTTTTGTAGACGTGATGGAGTTTTTAAACCGGCTTCTGATTATTATATAATCGATATGATTCCTGACGATGTTGTCTGCATTATCCCTTGGTGATGTCCACGTGTACAATCTACGGTTTGGTAATCTGAACATTGTGTTCAATACTACAAATTCTTTTTCTTGGTAAAATTGTACGAGACGTTTACTTTTCGTTGTCCAAGTCCAAATTCACCAGTGCATCCATTAGTTTTCACTTTACTAACTTTAGCGTTGAAGTCGCCCATGATTACAGTGACCTCTTCTCTTTTGGTCGATTCCAGAATGTATTCAAGTTGTTTGTAGAATTCTTCTATTTCCTCATCCTCTTTCTCATATGTTTTCTGCACTAGAAATACGTCACATTTATGTTAAGCGCATATGTCTGATAAAGTTAAGTAAAGTAAAGTGTCTTTATCTCTAGATATTCCCTTAATATACATAATTATGATAGTTAGCCTAAAAAGGACCGATTTTGCCGATCTTAAAATCCTATAAAAATGGTAAATCTTTTACTTTTTATTAAAAATTTAAATTTTACATACTGAAAGCTACCTTTATGAAAAGTAGAATCTATGGAAATTAGCAAATTAAAAAATAAAGACATAATTCTGAATGGCCAACTTGAGAAAAACAGTTATCCCCTCCTCAACTTATTCAGTTACAAACTATAATATTATGTAAACGCATACCTCTTTTATTGTTAGATAAAATGAATTTTCATCAAGTAACGTTTGAATCCATCACTTACTAAAAGAGTAGAAAGAGACATGCTTATGCTTTAGAGTACGTCTACTTTAGCACACTCACTATCTCATCGATAGGCCTTTTCCTCATCAATAATGTTCTCGCTCGTTATAGTTATTCTAAGATATTCAGATTTCTCTACATGCTCTACATTTGGTTTTATCTCCTATAAATTTACAATTATGACAAAATTTTTATAATATTTTATGCATTGATATTAAACTGGAGTAGAGTACTTAGTAGATAATATTTATTTATTTTGAGTATACTTATTTTACAACATAGTAAAAGAATAAATATTTGTGTTCTCAGTGTTTTCTAAGTCTGCCAAGCATAAACAGGCGGCCCTATTAGATTACACAATTATTAAGAATGTCCAATCTCTGAATTGAAGATTTTATTTCAAAATATGACTGTACTTTATACAAATATTATTCTTTTCTGAGATACCGGTATAAATATGAAATTTGAATTACGCAATGATTTTTTAAAATTATTTTCTTGTGACGTTATGTCACTGTTGGAGAATAATGCTGGGAATAAGGTTCAATAGGTTTTTATATTTTATTTGACGTTTTAATATTTAAATCTGAGTTCATTTTTCGAAAAACTATAAACTTATAACAACAAATTGCTATATACCAGTACGAGGCAATATTCTTATGCTGTGGCAAAATCATCATATTTGAGTTACATTGCCGTTTTTCCTGCCGTATCATATTTTAACATAGTTTTCTAATTTATTTTATAGACAGGAGGTAATGGATATCCACAATTCGTCTAATAATATTATGTTTTAAAAACAGCTGTGCTTTTATGCTGATTCGTTGACCTTTCGTAAAGCAACCTGAGTTATGAATAACTACTTTTTTGTATTTTTGGGAGGCAAACTTCTACCAGACAATTTTTAATATGTGAATATTAGGGATGTATATAATATTTTTGTGTATATAATGTGTTTATTGATTTTACTTTCATTTGGTTTGTTTATTCATATTTTCTTATCTTTAGAAAACAGATGTGTTATTGTAAATCATCTGACCATTTTGTAGCAAATTGTTCATCCTGTAGAAATCCAAATCAAAACGTTACAACAACAGTGCCAACTACTACTATAAATACAGTAGTTAATACTCTTCCACATGACGTCACGATCACATCAGCATCTTCAGCGAATTCATTTTCCTTACAATCCTCGACTATACCTTCTTCATTAATTATACCAATATGAACTGAATCTCAAATATCATCCTCAACATCATTTCCAAGTTCTCAAACTACATGCACAGATACAAATATAACAACTACCGAGTTATCAACAACACCTAATCTTTCACAACCTCATATATCAAGTCCAATCTATTCCTCAAGACTTGCATACCCTATCAATAGGATATTAATAGATACCACTAATACACTTAAAATAACTAATACACCTAGTAAAAAAGTAAACACGTAGCCTTGATGAAATGTTAACCCCACATTTACAAGAACCTAAAGAAAATTTTACAAAAACCAATACAAAAACTTAAAAATCCAAAACTATTGACAATTCTGAGACTTGCTAACAGCATGTAACCCGTAAAAGATTTTATTACTAATAAACTTGTAACACCGATATTAAATTTTGAACAACTATCTCCCAAAATCTATTTTTATAGATTCCCAAATCTATTTTTATACAATTTTCCTATAGAATATAAAAAAGAAATAAAATTCCTAGGGATGCAACTGTACTCAAAATTAAGTTAGAAAAGTCATATACACTCGCTAAGCCTATCGTGCCAAGCTGGACTAAACATTATGAAATCTGTATCACATAAAAATTGGGGAGCAGATTTTCCAACTCTAATAAATATATGTAGAGCTTTAATTAGATCAAAACTGGACTACGGATGTGTTGTGTATAACACACCAAATCAAACATTGCTTAAAACTTTGGATACTCTTCCGAGTTCAGCCGTTAGACTTGCTCTAGGAGCATATTGCACCAGTCCTGTGGACAGTCTACTCTGTGAAGCTGGAGAACCACCCTTAATCCTAGGAAGTAAATATTTAAGTCTATCGTATGTCTCGAATATAAAATCTAACCCAAAAAATCCAGCTCTTCATCATGCTGTTGCTAACAGGTTCTAGGAGGTCTATCAAAAAAGAAATAGGGGTCCTGTACCTTTCTATGAACGAGCCAATAGATACTTATTCGATTTTAATATTGAACTACCTCCCATTTATCCTACCTGTGTAATAAATTTATGTTTTCCTTGGGTTGTTCCCTCTCCGCTTTGTAACCTTAAACTTACAGCATATTATCATATGTATATATATACAAAATTCGTGTAAAGTTAGTGTATATAAAATTACCATTTTATATACACGAACGCATCAAGGCCATAAATCGAGTAGGAGCATGCTTTGTAATATCACATGAACATTCCATCTATAAATTGTCAAATTGTCTCCTAAGACAAGTATTTTTACAGTAGAACTATTTGCCATTATTAAGGCCCTAACCTTTATTCTAGAAAAAAAAACTTCCCAAATCTCTTATAATATCTGATTCACTTAGTTATCTGACATCCATTTCTCAGATTTATCCCTCTCATCCAACATTATGTACAGCAGATTAAGTTAGCAAACAAAATTATATACATGATGACGGTATAAAAGTCGGAGATGCCACACTGGACAGAGTAGAGAAACTCGTGTATCTCGGCAGTAATATCAATGAGAGCTGGGATCCAACCGCAGAAATTAAAAGCCGAATAGAACAAGCCCGAGCTGCCTTTGTAAAAATGAGAAACGTACTTTGCAGTCATGATCTTAGCATTGACCTTAGAGTTCGTATGATATCTTGCTACATCTTTCCTGTCCTGCTGTATGGAGTAGAAGCGTGGACCCTAACTGAGGCTATGCTTAAACGCTTGACAGCCTTTGAGATGTGGGTATACAGACGACTACTGAAAATAAGCTGGGTCGACAGAGTTAGAAATGAGGAGGTCCTTAGACGGCTGAACCAAACAACACAACTGGTCAATATAATAAAGAAACGCAAGCTGGAATACTTCGGTCATATTATGAGACACCCTGAAAAATATGATCTTTTACATCTGATCATTCAGGGAAAGATCCAAGGTAATCGTGGTCCTGGTAGAAGAAGAACATCATGGCTGAAAAATCTAAGGCAATGGTATGGAAAATCAACTACATCGTTATTTAGAGCTGCTGTCAATAAAGTCACGATAGCGAATATGGTAGCCAACATGATATCCAACGATCGATAACGGTCATGGAACTAGAAGAAGAAGAAGAAGATTAAGTTAATGTTGTACCATATATACCAAAACAATTTGACAGTAGTTCCTCTGGGTACCGTCACACGCTGGAATAGATAGTAACATAAAGGCAGATAGTCCAGCTAGTTCCGCACTAACCAATTCAGTCGCATCAGTCGAAAATCTAACGGTGCATTTAGATTTAAAACCTTATTTAAAAGTAAAATTGCACAATGTTTGGCAAAACCAATGGAATAGAAGCACAACTAAATTGACAGAAACAAAATCTTCCTTTCTTCCATGGAACTTCTAGCTTTGAAAGCAACAACATTAAGTCCTTATAACACGTCTCAGATTATAACACACTTCTACAATACATAAATACTTGTTGAAGAGAAAAGAGGAACCAGTGCGTTTTGTCTGTGAATGTAAAGTGACAGTGAAGAACATTTTGATTGACTGTCCAATCTACTTAGTTGAAAGATTATATTACCACATTCCAAAAACATTACAAGAACTTCTAGGAGAATCTAAATATGTAGCTGACTTGATAGAATTCTTGAAATCAATAACTTTTTTAATAAAATTTAATACAATACATTAATAATTTAAATATATATTGTATACATTATTATGTAATTGATATTTGGTTTATGCCTTAAGTCTTTATCACTTTTGTATTTTTCTTATGCTAATAACCCTAAGTGGTTGAAGCAAAATAAATAAAAAATAATACGACAATTTTTAACCTCATTATCATATCACTACAAATCCGTATCGAATAAGAACACATACTAAATTAAGAAAGCTCTTATAACGATATTGTCCAGGAAAAAAATCGCTTAAGGTAGATCGGACACATGCATAGACGCCAAGATGTCAAACTTGTAAAACTGTATGGAAGGAAGTTAGCACAGAAGAATGCCACTTAAACATCTCAATATACAATGGAGAGACAACATACAATCAAATTTTAAAAAATAAACATTTCATTTGATTGCAGATCCGTGGGAAGATCGGTCAACTTGGAGAAAAATAGTAGTTAGCGAAGACCCACCCAGTGTTGTAGCGCTACGTAATGATGATGATAAAGAGAAAGGAGAAACAGTGACAAAAATCAACAAAAATGGACTAATGGAGCAAAGCTGCTTCAAAATCTTTGACTGGAGAGGATTAAAATAAAAGTATAAGAAATGCAATGGCTGATTGATGGATTCGAGATACTTGAGGCTTGAGAAGAGCACTCTGCCGAAACAAGCTGTAGTGATAAGATAGAATTAATTTTGTCGAAGTTTTAAAAATAAAGTTTTCAGTGTTTTATTGTTAAATAAAATGGCGTTTACGTACGACATTATATACGCTATAATAACTAGACAACTTATATAACACCGACATATAAGGAGAAAGTTTACTGAAAACAATAAACTACTCAATATTTGTTATGAGTGGAAACGATATAAATAAACAAAATGCAGATAAAGAAACAGAAGACAACAAAGAACGTTTTAAATTGATTAATGTATTCAATTTTTAACAATGTATATTTAAAGGTCATTGTCAGAGCCAATGTGCTAAATGTATGTAAAATAAAACTGTTTAAGGTAGATATGTTACTAATACATCTAAAACTAAAAACAATCGATGTTTATATGAAAGATGAAACCGTATGACACACTACCGTGCAATGTCCAGGATCCGGTATCGTAATAAGAAGTAAAATTTCACTTCCAGGCCATTGAAATGTGTTAAATTTTACTTTAGATATTCTTTTTATGAATATAATAAGTAAACAATATAGTAAGCTTCATCTTCTTATTGTGCCGTATTCTAATAAAGGTTGGTGATTACTTCTTTAAACACTTCACATAAATTATTATTGTATAAATTTAACTACTCTATGAAACAAATATTGCACGTCATAAACTACAGTAATTGAAAAACTATAAAGATCTGTTTTCAGAGTTCTCTTTAATCTTATGTAGTTTATTGTAATCCTACCGAAAGGCTTCTACTTTCTTCAACTATTACAAGATAACTCTACTCGATATTCGTACATTTAGAGACTAAATGTTTAAGTGCCCATGCATTTAAAAAAAAATAATATATTAAATGGAAACTAACCTTTTTCAAGTTTATTATAGTTACTTTTTTAAGTTTGAAAATAATTGTAATTAATAAAGTAATTGAAAATAATAAGCTCCAAAATGTACCGGCTATAAAATTTTAAAATCTACTACTAATACTAATATTGGCAACATCGCAGGAGTTTAGAAGTGTACGCGAAAAGTTATATACGGGCCCCAAAAATGTTTTATCCTATTACAGAGTCCACTTGATCCGACGTGTTGGTCGGAGTCTACATAAAGCGCTACTTAGATAATAATATACACGGCGTATATTCTCCTGGAGTTCGTATAATACCCTTTTATTACGGAGCCTACATTAACCGCTAGAAGTATATATATATATATAATATATATTATAATATATATACATATATTATATATATATATATATATATATATATATATATATATATATATATATATATATATATATATATATATATAATATATATATATCTGACATTCGAAATGTCAGTTTTTTGTATGTGTCAACAAATAATCTTTAATAAATAGTTTGGAGATATCCTTATGTGTACAATTATTGTAATTATTGAACCTCTTAACTTATTTTCGTCTAGTAATTTCATTACAGAATGCATACAAATCCCATTTAACTTTAACAAGAATTCAAATTCTACTCTCCAATGACAGCATGCGCGAACACGACCGATTTTGTGATACGGGAAGAGCCTATCTTGTTATTCATAGTATCATGGTTCAATCCATCAAGAATTAGCAGAAACATCTACTTTACCTAGTTGTAGTGTCGATTCGTAAGTAACCCTTTTTACTTTTTTTTTATTTACTTACCGTAAAGTAAGTAAATAGAGGGTTCATGACCTTACATATTATTTGTTTATGGTCAAAATATTACCAATGTTTTACTCTTAAATAATAATAATAACAAATAATATCATTTGCAGAAAATACTTTAAGTTTTATCGTTATTTCTAGTAATAGCTGTCATTCTCAGTCAGTTGAGATTGCCTCTCCGCAAAAACCATCTTTTTCGGTAGAAGACAGAAGAATAGTGGACATAAACTTTTTCATTAAATCTATTCAAGGTTTGAATAATCATTCTCCATTTTCATGCAACTTTTCTAATATGGAGATTATCAAAGAAAAAATGGACGGATTGATAAGTACATTGACTTTTAAATGTTAAATGAGGAATATTGAAAAGGAGATAGCAACATAGGATTCTGGTAACAATTCACTGAACTTGAATGGTTCTGGTTATTCAGACATACAGCAGCAGCACGCTGCATTAAATATACCTGTGATGTCCTACAAACAGTATGCAAAACATACGGAAATAGTTGCAGATATCATCAGCCAAACACTTTGTGATTCCTTAGAAGAGGCTGGACGGGAGGAATTAGCTTTAGCCAAAGAAATTGGTGAAGTAGATTCCGACGGAAATGGGTTAATAACCGTTATAGCTGATGGTGCTTGGTCAAAAAGATCGTATAAAGTAAACTATGATGCTTCTTCAGGTGTAGTACCTGACGTTGTAAAATTTATTAAATTAGTACGCCTTTGATGGATAGGACATGTAATTAGGCGAGATGAAGATGAAAACGATCAGAAAAATTTTCGACCGAAGAGGACCAGTGGGAAAACGATCCAGAGGAAGACCAAAACTTAGGTATCAAGATAACATAGAGGATGATCTAAAATCCATCGGAGTTAAAGCATGGAGAAAGTTGCCAGAGGCAGGGCGAATGGAAGATTGTTCTGAAGAAGCCTTTGGCTCATGACGAGCTGTAATGCCACTGATGATGATGAAATAACTATCCACGATTTGTATTTTATTCATCAATTGGATACTTTTCTTATGTAACTGCAACCTATAAATATATTAAAATAATGTATATTCCATTCAGAGAACTTTTTCCTCGCAGTGCGTCGCCTCGAAATACTTGCCAAATAAATACATTTACTATTATGATGGTTTCGCAGGTACCAATTTTTTATAGATAAATAAAAATATTTTTTGTTTAATTTTTACTACGCTAATATCAGTTTTCTCTAACAAATAAATAATTTATTGAAATAATTTTCAAGCTATAACTGCGAAATTGTTTATTTGTTTGTGACAACAAATTGTAATTTTTTTGATAATAATATTCGTATGTTCTTTTAAATTTATTATAAATAAACACCATGGTGTTTTTTGCAGTCACGTTTCACAAATTTTTATTTAATACTATGTTTAGCTAAGACATATAAATTAAAAATGTGATTAATTCTTTTAAAACATTATCGACGATAATTAATAAAAAAAAAGTATTCCGACAAAACTAATTTGAATGGAGAATAATGCATTTATTATCATTAAACAACCCGTCGGCCGGCGCACTGAATAAACATCCAAACTTTTAAATTCGGTACGGCACGTACGGTCTGACATAAGCAAGTACATATTAGAAAAGTAAGTGATACGCCCACTTCAAATCGCAGTATGCTATAACTGCGAAAACAGCCATTTATGGCAAAGTTACGGTAAGCAGTTAAGTGGATGTTCTGCAATGAGTCATATATTCTTCTGAGCAGTAAAAACAATGTTTTAAAAGATATTTTTTTATAACTTTATCGAAACTATTACAGCTTAGCTCTTTTATACTTTTTGGTAAAATATTGTAATAGTTATAATTAAGACTATTTTTTTCTGAAAGACTTAATCTACAGCGATTTGTTCGTAGGTAGTGACAGTTTCGCGTATTGTGAACATGGACATCAGACTGCTTTATTAAATGGGCACGTTTTCTGTGAATTTGAGTTAAAACTTGAAATATCAACAGAGTAGGTAGCGGCATAATTTTGAATTTGATAAAGAAAGGTCAGCAGTGTTCTAGATAACTACCCTCTGCTAAAATCCTGACAGCTTTCTTTTGTATTCTAAAAATTTGAAGTGCATTTGTTGAATTGCCCCATATAATTAAACCATAGTTTAGGTGAGAGTGGAATAAAGAAAAATATGTCATTTTTAATGTTTCAAAGTTGACAACCCTTGCTAGTTGGCGAATAACAAATAATGAACTTGATAGCTGTTGATAGCTTGATAGAGAGGACTAGGAGAAGAAGAATATCTTGGATTCAAAACCTAAGGAAGTGGTTCAATACTTCTACAACCGGACTACCGTCTACTATTCCGAATAGCTCCAAGTAAAGTTAGGATAGTTATGCTGAACGCCAACATGCGGAACGGATAGGCACCGTAAGAAGAAGAGACAGTTGTATGGAGTATATTAGGGGCTGTATTAGGGGCTAACAGCAGCAAGAGATAATGGATTTTCTGTCATTCAGAATAGCTTTGGAGAGAGTTTCTGATTGGAGGTTTGAGACCTAAAAGAAGTAATAACACAGAAAGTGCAGTCAGCGAAGATGGAGAAAATGAAGAGAGTTTGGGAAATCTTGAGAGGTATTAAATAAGGAGATAGTCTCAGCCTCTTGCTATTCATAATAGTAATGAACGAATAGAAAAACTAAAAATTGAAATTAAAGAGGAAAAAAGTAAGATAATGATAATCAGCGACAAAGAAGATAATGAAATTAAGATAAAATGTAAAAACTCAGAATTGGAAATAGTTACAACTTATGAATACTATAGGAAGTATAATTATTAACGACTGAAAAATAGACTGGGAAATAACAAATAGAGCAAATAAGTCAAACGAGTTATCCTATGCGTTAGCCCCAATACTACAAAAAATAGAACTTACACAAGATAAGGATAAAAATATATAACACAATAGTGATACCGACTGTGCTCTATGCAAGTGAAAACTGCACAATTCTGGAAAAACATAAGAGCAGGATAAATGCAATGGAGAAGCAACGAGACTATTAGGAGAATGGCCAACTAAGAACCAATAATGAATAAAATAGCAAAGAGACAAATGATCTGGTATGGGCATCTTATGAGGATGCAACCCAACAAAATTACAAGAAAAGTCTATGAAGCAAAGAACATTGTAAAAATAAAATGAGGCAGACCAAGAAAAAAATGGATACAGCAAATCGTAGAGGTGGGAAAAGTTAAACAAAAATCAGTCGAGGAATTGAAAATAATGACAGGAAATAGAAAAGAATGGAAGAGATGGGTGAATAGAAATTAAAATAGCTAGCCCAAATCCGACACTTTGATAGGGTAAAGAAAGAAAGATTTAAATTCGACAAATAATTTTTGAAGACAACACTTTTATCTAGCCTTTTTAGTCTCGTGAATTTATATGCAAGAAAATATTTCTCGAAAGAAAGAAAGAAAAAAGAAAGATAGCTTTTAAGTTTGAATTTTTATTATAAATTATTTGTAAGAATGTGCCATATATAATGTTCACTAATGTCTTCACTGAATAAACTGTACTTATTTATTGATGTGCTAACTTACCTGGAGGACTAGAAACTATAGGCAAAGCCTCGGGAACATCTTGACTAGAAGTAACAGTACTATTTGGATTTGGAGACCTATCTAACTTATGTTTTGCACTTTTCTGAGAATATACAGTATCTTGAGTATCTTCTTCTTTGGCGAGATCAGATGAGGTATCAGTTAGACCTCTGATTTTTAATGATTCTGCTGTTTTAAGAAATGTTGAGAGATGAGTTTGAGCTACATTTACTTCTCCAGCATACATAAATTCCATCAAAGCTGTGATATGCCGAGCTTCTACATCTCTCATAAATATGATTGGATGGGGACAAGGGTTGCTCTAAAATGATTCCAAAAAATTTACTTTTTATAATTATATATGATTTAAATATGATTTGAGTTAAATTAAATGACTAATTTTGATAGCAAAATTAAATTTTAACTACAGGAAATACAAGAATACCTTGATATACGTAACAGATTAAACAAAAATGTAACCAAAAAAGAAAGCGTTTCTAAAATATAAAACAGAAAAAACGAATGAATCATTTCAAGATTATAAGAGAGTTAAAACTGAAACTAATCGATTTGTAGTGATAACAAAAATATACTATTGAGATAGATTCATAAAAGGACTAGAGATGGATGAAATGAAAGGACACTTTCATTACTATTTAAAAAAATGAGACAATTTTTATTTGAAAAGAGTTATCACACTGTATAGTGTAGGACTCGATTTTAAAGATATTAAATTATTTAAAAATATCACTACACTAGAAACGCTTTAACATATCATCTGCATTTTCATTACCTTGGAAACCTAATCCACAATTGTTTAAATATTATGGTTTTACTCAATAAAAGTGTGAATATTTCAACAATTAATAACTTGAGGCATATAAAACCTTGCAATACAAACTCTTCATAATTTTAAAAAATATATTCACATCTAAATGCATTAATATACAGGGCGTTCCATTTAAAAAAAAACACAACTTTGATTAATTCTGTTGTTCTGACTGACCCTGTATACTCAAAAATAATTTTAAATTATAGACGTCTTTCTTATAGATTAGTTTTTGTTAAACATTTTTTTAAATACTTCACAGTTTAGCCATAATTAAAGGCCATAGTGCAATCTCACATATAACCATTCTGTCTCAACGATTTTTTTTATGTTTCAATTTTACTCCCACTTATAGGATTCAAATATTAGCATAGTAAGATACATTTTATGAATTATTGTTTGTCATTTTAGGACATCTTATTTAGGATAATGATTTGAGTTCTTCAAATTCAGATTGTGTGTATTGGTTTTCAGTTTAGTCTGCCTTTTAAGTTCATTGGATTTTCGTTGTACTACTACATTTACAAATGTAATATGTTAAGTGATCTCTAGTTGGATGTTAAACAGTGTCTAGGATATATGAAATTTTTCAAATCTAAGAAATTTGTCATTAGTCACAAACATAGCGAACAGCAAATGAATTTTTATTCCTTAGTTGCCATATAGCGAATGACAAATGAATTTTTATCCCTTAGTTGTAGGGTCTGTTGTTAGAATTTTTCAATGCAAAAGTTTGCACCAACTGGTCTTAACAGATTTCCAATTGGCATCCGTCTGTTAGTAAAATCCACTATTTCACTGGAAATATATTGTGATAAGACAGTGGCAGAAGAGGATCATATCTTCTGCGAACTGTGGATTAATAACACTATAATAGACAGTGGAAGTGTATAAAACAAACGAAGTATATCAAGAGGATCTAGAATATTGTTTAGGTAGAGTTAAAGGAACTTCATCATGAATTTCAACAGGAAAGTGCCTGGGTCCTTCAAAGTGCAAATCAAAGAACAGAAGTCAAACGAAAATTTATTCTCACCAAAAGATCAGGTGAGTGAGATGAAATTGTTAAAGCTCTGATTGAATATAATAAAGCACTGAGAAAAGCAAAAAAAGAATTGTAAAGAATGGTAAGATAGAAGTATACCAACTCATAACCCTCACCACCAAAAAGATGGTGAAGAGAACTTTTCTGGGTGCACTTTCCTAAGTGTGCAACAAAACTGATACCAGTAGATACACACCAACACAGTAGAATGAAGACCATTAATTATGGTTCTGGGTGCCTCTAGTAAAAAAGTTGAGCTATATAAACTGGACCAGGTTTTGTCAGGATGAAGAATGACCTTTTCTACAAAAAATTTAGTATGATACTGCAGGTTAGCATAGATCTTATACACAAACCTTGAAAAATTTCACAGGAAAAAGCATTGTTCCTGAGGCCAATAGGCCAGTATGCATATGGAGGTGTATCATCCTTGGTATTCTTTGATGACTCTGTTTTCATATTTCAATTAATATTTTGCTATTAAAGTTTGCTAGTATTTTATACACCACTTCTAATAGTACTAAACTCTATTACTACTATTTACTATTAGTACTATTTTCTCACTCAGTGTTGTTGTCATTTTAATAGATTGGACAAACGAGTAAGTATCTCTATTTTGAAACAATAAAGTTGGAATTCAACTATTCTTCTGAGAGATGATCATATAAAAGTGGGATGATCACTTTAAATTGTAAAGATAGGCAATATCTGGCTTAGAGTAAAGAGTTTCTATCTAGATTTTGTTTTAGTACTAGGGTAAATGAAAATTTTAAGCCAAAAATATAAAAACAAGTATTTTCCATATACACACAGCTTCATACAATAAATATAATATAATCATTGTAAATAAGAAAGCCACTACTAGTTATAATGAGCATGTGTTAACTTCTTTAAAACCCTTTTTATAAAATGTAGATGTGAACACTATCAGAACTATCTTATAGAATCCATTCAATTGTATACAAAAACATTCAGGCAACATGTGCAAGTAATTACGAAGCACCATTGAAAATTAAAGAGATATTAGAACTACTTAACATAAAACCACAGAAAATTTATATATGCGCTTAGACACCTCTAAAGATTTAAGGAAAAAAGTATCTACAAGTAGTTTAAATATATGTATTAAAAGAGGGACTACAAATAAGTGTATATACTCAAACCTGATCTATGAACAATTAAGAAAATGTTTCTTTATTTGTTTTGTCTATTCTGATATCATCCAATGATTTATCGAACACAGCACATTTAAAATACAACATATATAGTAATCATAGACATATAATACTCATGGCACAGATTTTGATTTAGTTTCACAACAATAAAAATAATTGAAAACAGAAAAAAACCTAGATTACATAAATAATAAGTCACAGAGATTAGGTAGGAACATTAAAGGACAACATTATTTTATCTTTTGTGTTGATTATGACAAAAAACCGAGCAAACTACATAATTACAGAAGGATCAGTTGTTTCAAACCATCTTAACTGGATGAACTATGTAGAGATTCTAAGTATTAAGCCTAATCAATTCATTTAAAATAAACTGATGGTATTTTTTTTAAGCAGTTTTAATTTTATAAATATTACAAAAATTAATTTGAAATAAAATAGTTTAAGATAATTAAACTTACCTTAAAGAGTTCTTTGAAAAAATGGACTACAGGCTGATAAAACAACCTTATGTGCCTGTAGCTTTTGCCCTTCACAGGCAATTGTAACATCAGTAAAATCTTCATCATCTCGTAAAGTCTCAAATTGCGAAGTTATATTTGCCTGAAAATTATTCCATTTCAAACAAAATTGTTGATCATCTGTTACAGCCATTACTTTTTCTGAAATAACAAGATTAATTTAATAATATACAAAGGTAGTTACAAAGTAATTCGCCGCAAAAAGAGACATTTCAGACATAAAAATAAACTACTGTCTTGCCTTTTAATTTTAATCAATATTAGTATTTCTTTTGACCAACCAAGAAAAAGGGCTTTTCCCTGTTTTGTCTGGGAAATTTGGAAGTTTTTCTTCGAATTTTTTAAAACTCCTGATCATTTTATGTTCACATGATACCAGCAAATAATATATTTTTGACATTTTACATTTTACAATAACAAAAATTATTTTAGTAAATTTTGATTTTATTAACATTACATGTGACATTCATTTAAAAATTATTCTTTTTGTGTTATAGAAACCCACTATTTTAGCAATATGTTATTTTATTAATAAAAATTTTAATATCTGTTAAGTTACATAAATTTAAACAACAATAAAATGTTAATTCAAAATATAAAAGAATCATTGTACTGCAATTTAAATCTAGTTATTTATTCTGAGCAAGGTATCGGTTGGCAATGCGTGTCACACAATTCACTGTCAAATATTCTACTTCTACGCCCAATTGTAGGCAACTATTCATTCAGGCAAATAAAATAAAGTTCGATTGAAAATAAAAATTTATATTTTTTTATTGTCAATTTGACACATTTCTTTATTCTTGTTATTATCCTTATATTTTTGATTATAGCTTGTATAAAATAAAATAAATATGTCTCGGAAATCGAAAGGTAATTAAAATTGAAAATACTAATTTAAAATTATTGATCGATATTTATGTTTCATTTAGATTTAACAAGCTCTAAAAGGAGACGTAGAAAGAGTGAAATTTCTAGTTCAATGGAAACTGAATTTATAGAACTAGAAATCCGAAAATTTTGTCCTAAGCGAATATTTGACGTTATTCTTATAAATGGAAACGATGAAGTGTCTACGAATACTCTAAAGAACATTATAGAAACGGCAAAAAGTTTCGAAATGATGATTTCTTTAACTTTTATACCATATGCAGATGTTTTAAATGTATTACAGAATTTTGATGATAGTGTTTTACCAGACAACACGAAGAGTCTCATAAATGAGTTAATAGATGATATCAATAAAACCTTTAACTATTTAAAACCAGAAAATTATCCAGCTTCCAGGTAAATATAATAATAATTAGAGTAAACTTAGTTTGATAGCCATAAGTAGTAGGGAGTTTAGAAAGTTTACCGCTTTTTTTCCCTGCTGCGTTCTGTTTTCGATGTCTCTTTTGGTAGTGCCTTCTTTAGATATTATAGATCCAAGATATTTATATTCATTACATGTTTTTGTGTTTCTAATTTCTAACTCTGGATCTTCTTCATTATCCTCCTATTTTAAGATACTCTGTATTTGACATATTCATATTCAGCCCCCACCTATACTTTACTATAGGTAAATTTGTATAAGTATATATAAAAAAAACATCAGAGGACAAAAAAATCACAAAAAACAAAACGGCTTCGGCCACCAAAAAAATCAAAAAAATACTAACAAAAACCGGCTTCGGCCACCAAAAAAATTAACAAAAACCCCAAAACCCGGGCACGTAGGGCCCAACCCCCTTGAGCACCAAGTCGCCGAACTGAGCCGGGACTCAGAGCGGAGACTTGAGGCCCAAGTAAGCAATTTTAGTTCGCGGATAAGCTACATTAAGATAAACAGGAATAAAGCGGAGATGCGCTGTCCTGAGTTTTCACATACGGTTAGGAAACCATGTTGGGGTTCAATTACCCAGACCTCCACATGAAGAGCACTTGGCTGATTGTTGTGCCTCTATAGCGAATCAGATTGCTATAGGGTGGAAAGGGATGGTCTAGAGCATTGGAGCACGGTGGGGTGATTCCTGTTTTTAAACACGAATTAAAACAACTTGCTCCAATGAATTGTTACACCCGATCGTACTACCTGGGTGAACATTTCTCATAGGCTGGGTTCAATCAAATTGCTTGAGAGGATGTCCAAAGCTCGGTGCGGTAACAATTAACGCGGTTCAACCCGGAAGCCTGCTTGTAAAAGTATTAATCTTAGCTTGAGGTTTAATTGTACTAACTTAATGTAGTTATTTTTTTTATTATTTCTCAGGTTAGCAATGTTAATGAAAATTAAATTAATTGAGGTAATGTGTCGTCATCGAAAAAAAGAACTGGAGAAGTTAGAACAAAGATCTAATTTAAATAAGGCATTAGAAATATTGACAAAGGAATGCAGAAAAGGAACTAAAGATAACCATTTGGACGTTAGAGATAAAAAAAGCTTAAAAGATGTTCAAACTTCAAGCGGTTTCTTAAATACAGAAAGTGAGGTTGTTTTTGACGACGATATATTTAACCATGTATCTTTTTATGTATTTGAAGGAGTTTTTAATGTTAAGGTAATGATCCCATTTTATATTATACAGGGCGCGCTACTATTTCGAAGCACGATATATCCGTTATCGCAAAAGATTCCAAAAAAACTTAACAAATATGTATCATCTATTTTCTTTAGACACTGAGACATAGCAGATTCGGCAGCTATCACTCGACAGTGTTAGATGAATAACCCTTTTCTTCTTCTTCGTATGCCTCAATATTACTAGATAGAGTTTTCAGTGCTTCGATGTTACGTGTTCTCTACTCTTCTTTATGGTCTGGAAGCTTGGACACTAAAACAAGTTCATCTGAATAAGCTGGCCGCCTTTGAATTTTGGTGTTACAGAAGAATCCTACGAATATCATGGATTCAAAGAATGTCAAACATGGAAGTAACTAGAAGGATAGGAAATGAGGCGGAAATAATATTAACTATTAAAAGACGAAAACTTGAGTACTTGGGACATATGATGAGAGGGCAAAAATACGCATTATTACAACTTATTATGCAGGGCAAAATCCGAGAAAAGCGAAATGTGGGAAGACGAAGAATATCCTGGCTTAAGAACTTAAGGGAATGGTTTGAATGCAGTAGTGCAGAACTTTTTAGAGCGGCAGTCAACAGAGTCCGCATAGCCATGATGATTTCCAACCTTCGATAGAAGATGGAACTTAAAGAAGAAGAAGAGTTTTCAGGCTTCAGTTTTCTAAAAGGTCCATCTCTCCTCCCTTTACCCTATGTATTGTATTTTTTTGTTTACCGACGTATATTTTTTAGACTCTTATAAACTTTGTGAATTTTACAAGACAATCCATAACAGCCGTAATAAAATTTAAAGATGATACCAGACCCCAGATTGATAATTCCCAAGCATATTCGCATAGAAGGTTTTGGGCAGACCTAGACGACTATCTCTACGGCCACGTTCGTTCGGAACCACTAGAAAATACAATGTTAATGGCTTATAACGTGAATGACGATAATGATACTGCAATCTTTGAAGATCTGTGGCACATGATCAAAACTATATCTGATATAAAGCTACAGCACTTAAATTATATCAGACACTTAAAAATGTATAATAAAGCGAAGGAATATGATTATTTGCCATTGCAATGTTTAAATACTTATAATAAAATTATGCATAATATTCCTTTGGATTTGTCTAACGAAGTAGTTGTTTTAAGTGGTATATTGGAGGAAGTTTGTGTAAGAGCAGATGATAGTAATATAAATGATAGATACAGTCTCAAAGATATTACGTCTAAAATTTCAATTCCATATTCAGCTAGAACTTGTGTTGATCCTCGCAATGTTGAAGATCAATATACAAAACCTATAGGTAAGTAAATCATTTAACTTATCGATTGTTTTTGGTGAAAATATACGAGCTCCTTCCCATATGAGTTGGCCCAACGTTAGATTGATAAGAAAATTAAATTTTAGAGAACAAAAATAAAAGCGCACCGAAAATTTTAGAAGTTTTAATGCATCGAACAACATTTTCGAATTTCCTAATTATAGAAAATATTTTATAACGTAAAGCAAGCTATTGATTAAACAGAATAATAAAAAATTAAAAAAAACGCATAGCATATCTAATATTAACAAAAGAAAAGTGAAAGTTTGTAACAAATATATTTGACTACCACATGGGGTATTACTACAGGGGTAGAAAATTGGGAACTGAAACTATGGGGTTAAAGATAGGTCAAGCAAAATAAATCGATACTTATGCGAACGGCACTCAGGGTTTGTTGGGAGAGCTGGGGTCGTGGATAAATAAATGGTAAGGGGTCGGATTGGGGCAACTACAAAAAATGAAACAAAGGAGTACTAACATGAATCTCTTGGGACAAACAAAACAAGACACAGGAAGGAAACACCTCTAACAATTTAAAAAGGACGCCGCTTTGAGGTGCCAAATTATAACGATTACAACAATTAGTTGTGTTGAAATATTTATTGGAAATAAAAAAATATATCTTTTTACATGAAACTCAAATAAAAGGGGTTAGTGAGAGAAATAAACAAAACGGTTAGAAAAAAATTAAAAGATTTATTGTGTCTCACCACAAATAGTTACAAAAATAAGTGGCACAAATAAAAAACACTATATTAATAGTTACATAAGTAAATACAAAAATAAATTATTACAAATAAGAAATTTTCTTTTTAAATGAAATTATGTTGAGAGGTTAACCTTATTTAAAAATCCAAAATAAATTATGTATATAATAACGGATTGATTACGCCTGTCGCCGCTTCTCCGCCCCCAATTTCCATCTTTTTCTGTCATACTCAGTTGCCTCTTCTAAGTCTCGTGTCGCCATTGCTTCATCAATATCGTTGCGCCAACTTCTCCGTGCTCGTCCTCTCTTCTTTCAGGAGGGATCCATTCCAGTACTCTTCTAGGCCTTCTGTACTCTGGCATTCTTTTAACATGTCCGAACCAGATTAATTGTTTTCTTTCTATGTCATCATTGATATTTGGCTCCATTTTCATTTCGTTTCTTATTTGTTCGTTCCTAACTCTTTGTAGTTTCGATCTACCACAGCTTCGTCTCAGATAATCCATTTCTGTCATCATAAGTTTGTTTTTATTAGCTTTGGTGACGTCCCATACTTCCGAACCGTAAAGTGTAATACTTTGGACTATACTACCGTAAATGTGTTTTTGGTTTCTCGTCGAATTGTTTTTTGCCAGAGAAGAGAGTTTAAGGCACGGTCGCTGCTCTACCCTTATTTATTCTTTCCCTGATTTCATCTGCGCTATTCCCCTTCTTATTGAAAATGACCCCCAAATATTTGCAGGATTGTACGCCTTTGATTTTATCGTCTTCCAAGACTGGGTCACATATTTCATATGTTCCCACTGATAGATATTCACATTTTGTCATATTCATGTTTAGACCTCCCACCTCATATTCTTCTTGCAGTTTTCTTACCATATAGCTAAGATCGTAGCTATCTTCGGCAATTACTACCTGGTCATCCGCAAAGAAAAGTGTATATAGTGTGTTTTCTTCCACCGTTATTCCCATGTTTCTACATTTTTTTACCCATTTCACTAAGGATCTGTCCAAATAGATTTTAAATAAGGTGGGTGACAGACAGCAGCCTTGTCTTAGTCCCTTTGTTGTTTGAAAAGGAGAGGTGATTTCTTGTCCCATTTTAATTCTTGCAAAGTTTTGTTTGTAGTATTTTTGAGTGGCGTTAATTGGGTTTATTTTCAAGTTATCCGTTTCTATCCATAGTTGGGAGATCGGTACACTACCATATGCTTTTTCCAGGTCTATTAAAGCTATATGGGTTTCTCTATTTCTCTGCACTCGTTTTTCCATTGCAATTTTTAATGTGAAATATTATCCATAGTGGAGCGTCCGGTCCTAAATACCGCTTGTTCTTCGGGTTGTTTATCTTTAATATCATTTTCTATCAGGTTTCTCAGTACTTTTGAATATAATCGGCCTATAGTAGCAATCACTGCGATCCCTCTATAGTTTTTAGAATCCGTTTTTGTGCATTTCTTGTGTATTGGAGAGATATACGATTGTCTCCATTCTTCTGGAACTTCTTCTCCATTTAAGCATCTTTCGAATAATTTTCGGATCATTTCAAGCAGTTTTGATGATCCATATCTAATCAATTCTGGATGTATTCCGCCTGGGCCTGGAGATTTTCTTAATTTCAAAATAAATTAATATAAAAAATAATAAAGCTAGCTGTCATATGTTAACATTCAATTTTAAAACAGAACAATTAAAATGACAGCTAACCACGCTCTAAGACATATAATTTTAATTATTACAAATTCTTAAATTTTAATGAAAGCAATTATTACTTTAAAAAAAATGTCTTTTAAAAAATCTTTTATTTTAAATTTTAACACAACAAAGTTACCTGGATTTCATTTTATAACTTTAAATTTCTGGAACCATAACTGGAAATATAACTGGGACAAAAACTATATCTTAGACTGCGATAGGACTGACTATTTGAGGTTGAAGTCGGCACTGAACACAAAACTTGGAAAATCGGCTTCTTAAAAAGCAGGAACAGGTAGAATTAGACTGCAACTACACATTAAATTTGAAAAATTTGGACCCTGAATAATATCTGCTGCCTCTGGTAGCGATCCTCGCGGGAATGTCGTAATTATCTTGCTGGAAAAACTTGGCATAAACAAAACACTTAACCGGAATTGAAACGCAATATATTAATTTGAAAACGCATCGAGCGTATCGAGCAGTTAAATGTGACATAAACGAACAACAAAATGGTTTATTATCGACTTGGCGACTTAAAAGGAACGAAATACTATTTGGGTTTTAAAGATGGGAACTGAGAAACTTAAAAAAATTCTTCGTTATTTAATTCATATATGAGGGGATTTCACTATATATGTATATATATATATAATAAATATATATACATATATATATATATATATATATATATATATAAGTATATATATATATATATATATATATATATATAATATATATATATATATATATATATACATAAAGCAATCAAAGAATTTGCACATGTTTCAACTTTACCACTGAGTTACAACCCCTTTATTTTTAATGACATCCACAATTCTTCGAGGCATAGTTTTTACCAAGTTCTGACAACGTTCTAATGTAAACGAATTCCATATTTCTCGCAATTTTTTCTTCAATTCGTTGACGGACCTGGCAGATGATTTCTCAAAGCTTTCATTTCGCTCCACAAAATCTCTATCGGGGACAGGTCGGAACTGTTTAAAATCAAATTCCAGAAGTAGCATGTCATGGCCTTCAATCAATTTTAAACTCTTTTTTGTGATATGACAATCTGCACCATCCTGTTAGAATACAAAATCTTCCGCTGATGCTAAACGTTGTGCCATAATCGGTAAAAGAGATTCTTCTAAAATGTTCAAATATTTGTCCGTGTTTACAATTCCATCGATAAAATGTAACTTTCCCATATCTATAGACGACATGCTGCTCCAGATCATGATAAATGCAGGAAATTTGACTTTTCTCTTCAGACAGTCGGGATGGAAAGCTTCATTTTTCCTGCGAATGACGCAACTCTTACTGTCTTCAACACACACTTCAAATTCAGACTCATCACTTACTTGTATTGAATCTCATTGCGACTAAGTCCAATCTTTATGCTCTAATGACCATCTTAGTCTATTTTTTTTCTTGTAATGTTCAAAGTGGCTCTTTCTTAGCCTAAAACAACATGGAATTTATTAAAAATAATTCGTACTAATTTTTTCAACTATAAAACTTACTTTGTAAGTATCAAATCCTAATTAGTGGGTCTCTCGGTGACATATAGATCTAGAAACGTAGCTTCCAATAACGTCACTTCATAAAACGCTTAACTCCATATAATTTGCTCGTCGATTTTTTACTATAATGCGTCTTAATGCCCTTCGATCTGCTTCGGTTAATTAACTTTTTCGTACATTGCTAGGTTTTGTGATAACCGAACCTGTAGTTTTGTATCTTCTGACTATATTTCTTACACTATAGCATAGCAATTGCAACATATTCGCGATTTCCGAATTGGATTTTCCAGAATTAAAAAATCTAATAATGATTGAACAAATTTTTTCATCGATAATTTTATCTCGACCCATTGTACAATCCATAAACGGCAAAAAGCTTTACACTACTACAAAATATATTTGACATTAACTGACAATATTATTGTTTTGATGTCATTTTTCCATAGCTACCTCTGGATTTAACGTAATTATGAAAAAATCAACGTATGTTGACATAAGTTAAATGCATAGCCTGGGTTTAGTGAAATTTTTTTATTGTTGAAAATAAATAAAAAACAATAAGAATAATGTTATTAACAAATATTAATAAAAGTGCTATATTAATTAATATGAGAAGTTATGAAAGCATGCATTTGTTTATGGTAATCGATTTAAACTCAAAATTTCATAGTGGGCCAACTGATATGGGAAGGGGCTCGTATTTAATTGTTTTTATATTCTAGTTTAGAAAGCTCGTTCTTCTTCTTTCTCTAGAGCTACAATCATCTGTGGATTTTGGCCTGTTCAACAATTGGATTTCATTTTCTTCTGTCATTGATGACTCTTTTCTAATTTCGAACTCCCATAATCCTTAGATCATTCTCCACACTCTCTAGGCCAACGTTTTTTAGGGCGACCGCATGGTTTATTTTCGCCCTGTCTTCACTCTTTTTTTATATGTTTTATTTCTCATATTACTCATTCAAATCAAGTGGCCAAGCCAACAAATCTATGAGATTTAACAAACTTTACTCTATCGGTGTATTTAATTAACTCATCGAAGTTCATATGAACTCTGTATTCCTCATACTGTTTCCGGGCAGGCCCAAAAATTTTCCTGAGGACCTTTTTCAACATGTGATTTGTCTGTCTCTGTCTTTTTGTCTCTAATCTCTTTAAGTTCATAGATAAGTTAAGATTATAAAAAAATTCACCGACTACAACCAACTATTGGTCCTGACTTTCGTAGCATTTTGCAAAGCATATAAAAAACATACGAAATAATGCAACCATGACCGTAACCTTAAATAAATATATAAAATGTATAAAAATTAAAAGAAGAATCAGACAAGGAGAAAACGTTATATCCCAAACTATGTACGGCAGTTCTGGAACATGTTTTAAAAAAAAATATAGTGCGACGCCAAAATAATTAATGTCTACGGCGAAATGCTCTCCCTTCCACTATTTGCAGACGACATAGATTTGATAACAAATAACTTAAAATAGATTGGAACTATGCTTACTGAGTTAGACTCCGCCTACAAAGAGTTGTTTTGAATATACATTTTGGAAATACACAGTACATGTCAAATCTGGTACCAATCGAAAATCCAAAAGTCAACCGCAATGACATGATAAGGCCACGATGCATAAAATCCAAATTGCCAGGAACAACCAAACCGCTGAATTGCAAAGAAGAATCACTTGAGCACGGCCGCATACGAAGCTTTATCAGACATGTTCAAGAGCAATATGTCAAATTATTTGAAAAAGAAGACGTTTGACCAATTTGTGTTTCCAGTCATGATGAACGGCGTCGAAATATTTTCCTTAACCCTGACCACAGCAACCAGAATGACAGTCGATCCAAAAAATTATATGTGGAGACCACGAACAGACAGAAGAAGCAGAGGTATACAACATACCATCTACACGATGAATAAATGACACCAAAAGAATCGCTTGGAATTGGCTACAGGAAGCTCAACACCAACAGAACTGGAAGAAATTAGGCTCAACTTTGTACGCTGAAGGCTGGATGATGAACATTACCTAAAGCGTCTGAAATCGTATAATTGTATGTACATAACTTGAGCTTATCAAAACTTTTCTTCTTAGGGTGCCTGTCCGTTCCGAACGTTGGCAATCATTCTGGCTATGATGACTTTGTTGGTTGCTATACGAAATAGCTGTGTTGAGGTCTTTTTATACCATGCTTTCAGGTTAGCCAGCCAGGATATTCTTCTTCGTTCTGGGCCCTTTTTACTTCAATTTTACCTTGCAAAATGCATTGAGGTAGCTCGTATCTGCCTTGATTTCTCATTTTATGTCGCAAGTACTGCTGCTTACGAACCTTCACGACGTTGACCAAATCCGTAGTTGTGTTCATCCTCCGCAGTACTTCTTCATTGATGACTTTTTCCATGGTATCTTCAGGATCCTTCTGTATAGCCACAGCTCAAAAGCCTGAAGTTTTAATAAAGTTTTCGCCTTCAATGTCCTCGTTTCTACTCCGTACAGAAGCTCTGCGTACACATAATAACTTAAGGAGCCGTGTTTTTGTTTCTAGGGTAAGGTCATACACTTTCACGTTGCCTATCTTTGAAACCACATTAAATAGGATTTAATATCGTGTTGCATATGAAAGACGTGAAGTTTGTTATATAGAAAGTGAGATAATACAATTTTTATCAAATATATTTTTTTAGAGAAAAGACGTTGAAATAAAAGTAAACAATTGCATTTCTCTTCAATTTAAGCTTCAACATTGTACTAAACGTGTTTCGAAGTATTCACCTTTCATCAGGAGCACTTGTGGCAGCTTAAACATTAATATTCATACTATTACAACTAAAAAAAAAATTAACAAAATTATCATGTACGTTTACAAAAATATAATGTAATTGCAGGAAATGGAATTACTAGAAAAGAAGCCTTTAATTTTTATGATAAAGATTATCTAAACATGACTTTACATATGTATAAACCCTCTGGAAAAGTTGTTCAAGAACTTGCACTAAATGTTCTGAAGATATTGAAACCTTTTTGTCTCCTGCATTATGAATATCAAAATGAAGAACTAATTCACAAGCACGACTTGGCCCCCTCAGTTAGAACATTAACATCCAAAGATTATAATGCCATAGAGCAGTTTCTGAAATTGATGATAATTGCTGGTAAGGCCAAATATGTCGTGTTTTAACTTATAACTACACTTGTAATACGCAACATATTCTTATTGTTTATATATTCTTATTGTATACGTTACGGACGTAAATCCGGTCAATAACTTTATTAACCGGTCAATATCGACAATTGTCGACAATGGCCAGATATTAACGTTATTGTCCATAGAAACTGGACATTGATGATAATTTTAAATTCTTTAATAACATTTCTATCATTGTCCGGAAAATGTAAACATTGCTTGTTGTTAATCGGTCAATGTTGAAATTTTTACTAAAAGCTAGGTTATGTGTATTTTTTACCTACTTCATTTCTGTTCTCGTGCTGAAATTACTCCTAGTAAATTTATGTAAAAAGTGTTATCATGGATATTAACAATGTGGACACCCGTTTGAATGATTATATAAACTCAATAGTCAGGTCAAAACGTGAAGACAATAAATCATTTTTAAACTTTGATGAATACAATAGCCGAATAACTGAAATTAAAGAAGCGAAAGAAAGCGAAAAAATCACTATAGAATATAGAATGGTTTGTAAATATGATGTAATTACAATAACTGGTAAAGAGCGACTGATTATTCCAGTTGACGCAAAAACTCAATCCAAAGTATTATAGTATGCTAAAACTGATAAATTATTTGATATAATTCATAATCCAATTGGACATGGCGGATGCAATCGTATGGTTTCTGAAATAAATAAATTTTATTGTAATGTACCTAAGGAAACAATAATGGTTTACTTACGACTTTGTGTGCAGTGTCAGAAAAAGAGTTGTAACCCAAGGGTTAGTTAATTTTTTTGGAAAATCTAACTGATTCAATAAAAGAGAAGGAAATAACTTTCAGACAAGCTGCAGCGGAAAATAGTATATTAGGCAGCCAATGTTACAAGCGTTGCGCGTTGTCAAAGCAAAGGTGTATAAGTGTGCATGTCATGCAAACAATAAAATTTGTAATTACAAATACCATGGTACACTATCTTGTCATAATAAAAATGATTAGTCTTTAAAAGTTGTTTTAAATAAAAAATAATACATCATGGATAATTTTATTTATTTATCAACATTGGCCATTTGTCTCTGGCCACTGTCGATATTGACCGGTTATTTATGAAAACTCTAATTTTAAGTTATTTTTATACAGTAATGGCCAATAGCTAATGTTAAAGACAGGGCATTGTCGTTAATAACACAAGTCCGTTTAATTCTGCCACTCTTCAATAAGATGTAGCATATATAAAAATTTCGTATTTATTTTACAGCCATTAAACGCAAACAGGAACAACCAATAGAAGAAAAAAAAGTAAATGAAACTGACTTAATCTGTTACGATAGTAAAGCTTATCAAAAAAGTATGAAAATTCTGCCTTATGATGCAACCAGTACAACAAAATTTCCCGTCGATGTTACCTTTCGACCAAGTCCGATGGACTATTATTGGAAAGAAAAGTATCCTCCAAGTGTAATGATTCAAACATTTTATGAAGTTCAGCAACAATTTGCCTATATGGATGCAGTTTATTGCTCGGAAATTGATCGGCTGCTGTTGTCATTTCACGATGACTTGGATGATTTTGGCATAAACACAAAAGTTTACGATGAAACTATTTGTACTCCTGTATGTCTTCGGGATTTTTGCAGATATATTGTTAAGAGTGAAGCCAAATGGTTCGTATGAATTTTATTCGTAGGTAGGTGAACTTGGGTTATAGTGAAACATGTTAAACAGTGAACCAGCAGCCCCATCCTTACCTATACACTTTTTTACCCAACTCTTATCTTGCCGATTTTACGCAACACCTTACTGCTTTAGTTCGTATCAAGCTAGCATAGTATGTAGATATATATTTCTTTTTTTTTTGTTTCTTGGCTTGGAATATATATTTCGATAACTGCTGAAAGTTAAGTCGAAAGCTTTTTCACATTGTTCTATTTATTAGTTTTGTTTCAATCCTGGTACTAAATTCAGATCAATTACAATTTCAACCTACGTAATAGGATTTTCTACATACTCTTTATGTTGTCGTTCAAATCAATGTAGTTTATTTTTGTTTAAATACATTTTTTAGTTGCATAGGTGGCAGTGGGTAACAGCGAACCATACCTCATATCGAGAAAAAATCAAAGGGCTACTAAAGGCTAGGCCGAGGAAAAATAACAGATAACCAAAACGAAAGGGTAAATCTGTAATAGCCACGGATATCTCAGAAAAAATGGAAATTGAGGAGAGCGAAGCAGAAAAGCAGAGAAAGAGGAAAGCGAAACTCATAAAGAAAAAAGTGTTTCAAGAACAAGAATATACAACAAATGAAGAAGATACGTTCAGTGTTTATTCTGTGGAAGTAAACAATTATGAAAGAAGTAGAAGTAAGTTTTTTAAGGAGGAATTCTAAAATGCAACACACATTCCGTCTGCCAGACGTCAGACGTAAAATTGATATTATCACAACTAACTATCTGTCGAAATATTAACCGAAAACAGTCATTCTATTCATTCAAATTAAATTTTACTCAAATAGACATACGCTAGTCTGTAGTAGTAGTGAGTTATAAAAGGTTTTGCTATATCATGCGTTTTCTTTTCTTCAAGAAACCTGCGGATTCTCTGTACCCCCATTTGGTGTATTGTTGCTCATAGCCTGGTTCACTGCTCACAAGGACAGGTGCACACTGAACCAAATGACGCTTCGAAAAAAAAAATATTTCAACTAGTACCTGTGGTTAGATCCTGTTTCACTTAGACAGTAGAAGTTCGTACCTTTATAGCATTTATCATCCAAATTTCAGACATACAAGCATATTCGTTCCTGAGTTCTATCGCCCCAAATAAAACGTGGTTCACTGTAACCCAAGCTCTCCTACGTGCACAACATAAACGATTTTAAAATTAAACCGTGATATATGAATTTGGTTTGTTTTATATTATTGTAACGATGAAGTTTTTCTACTACATTGGGTATCACTTATAGGGGGTTGAAAGTTGGGACTGAATGACTGAGCTAGAGATAGGGTAAGCAAACAAACCGAAACGTTTGCGAACTGCAACTCTTGTTTTTGATACAGAGCTGGGTCGTAAGTAAGTGAATAAAGGAGAGACTAGAATGGGGTAACTACAAACAAATAAAAAAAATACTTACATGGATTTCCTGGGCAATAAAACACAAAAAGGATTCCTAAGCTATTTGAATTTGGACGCCGTTTGAAAGAATCCTCTTGCTGAATAAAAAGAAAGGCTTTTCTTTGAAGAGGTTTTATTGAATAGCCAACAAGAGCTCTCGATTTAGCTCTCCTGGACTTCTTCCTATAGAATTATTTGTAATGTAAAACCAATAATAGTTACTGTATGATTAAAGCTATATGATCAAAGGTCAAAGCCATAACATAACAAAAAATAAACGTAAATTAACGTAATTTTTTAATGTTAAATATACTTTGTTAAGGTTAAAACATAACGAACATCCTACCTATGTTAGAAAAATTGATGAATATGAGGAATGCCCGGGAGTACAGAAAATCCGAAAGTTAAACATCTTTCCAGAATACAGCGATCTTCTTGAAACCGCTCAAGAATCTGATGAATGTCTCACGAAAATTCGTAGTTATGGCATGCCTCGAGAAATCGACATATCTGAAGACGACATAATCTTGGCAGAAAACAATGTAAGCGATAGTGGCATATGTATTGCAAAGAAAAAACAGCGTGATATCGAAGTAACCTTTGATGAAATGTTAAGTGAATTGGAAAATTATCCCAATAATCGGAATTTGGTTGCAGAATGCTTAAAATCTAATTTTTCTAAAGAATTTTTGGCATATGATATTTCTGGAACAACATACTTTGCTGTTAGCGGAGCTAGGTTTGTATATGACTGTTTTATGTTAAACTGATTTACGTCTTTATGTTATGGACTGTTTTATAAATTTTTATCATTTCAATTTAATCACAACCATACTTTAATTTCACATAATATCAATTAGGCCAAATCGTTTTTAGAACAGTATTTGCAAGCCATGACGGAGTAAAAGTTACTGTAGACAATACCAAATTGGTTGATGAAAATAGTAAATGCACAATCAATTTGCAATATTTGGAAAACAATCTAATTTTACATTCGCACGAAATGTTCAAGAACTTTTATACTTTTCATTGGCTCGTTGAAGATGGTACGAAAATTATGTTTGAAATATCAAAATCTAAGAAGAAAGCCGTAAAAGTAAGTTTCTGTTTCAACAACAATCTTGTTTGCATAAAAATATTTGGACTTATATCTTGTATATTTTATATCAAAATATATATATATATATATATATATAATCGAAAACCTCTCTACCCTAAGTGTGAGGTAAATACAATACAATACAATTACAGGTTACAGATATACATTACATATCAAATCCAATGAAAATATTTATTCTATTAAATTTATTCTATTCTGTGCACGAATTTTGTCCATTCTTTCTTGTTTTTTGCCTTATTTTGAGCTTCTGACCATTCCAATCCCTACTTTTCAAAATATGCCCTACTTCGTCATCCCAGGTTTTCCGTGGTCTGCCTCTAATTTTAAACCTTTGCACTTTAGCCTTCCAGACTTGCTTAACGGGTCGGTTGTCGCTCATTCTGCACAAATGACCAAACCATTTTATTTGTTGTGTTTCAATAGCATGTAGTACTGATTCTGTGCCCAGTTCTTCTCTAACATCTTCATTTCTTATTTTGTCTCGTCGTGTTATTCCTTTGACTCGTCTTAGATATTTCATATCAATGGCTTGTATCTTGCTTTTTAATTGCTTTGTTAAAACCCAGCTCTCGCTTCCATATATCAAGATTGGTCGGAATACTGTCTTATAAACTGTCATTTTGGTTCTTCTGCTGATTTCCGGTTTACCTATGAATGCTCTACTAAGATTATGGTACACTTTTGAAGCACTACTGATTCTTTCTGTTATTTCATTCTGCATGGTACCTTCTTGTCTATTGTAACCCCTAGGTATTTGAATGCATCTACTTGTTCTATGAGTTGTTGGTTAATTTCTATGTTAACATTTCGGTTAGTTTTCGCTATTAGCATCACCTTGGTTTTCTTAACATTAATCTTCATGTTTCTGATTGCCAGCTCATTATTCCAGGTATCTATATTTTTCTGGAGGTCCCTTTCGTTGGAAGCGCATAACATGAGATCATCTGCGAATGCACACTCAGCTATACCAACCGGTCGTAGTTTACTATATCTGATATGTACTTTGTGTATACTTGCTTTTGTTTCCTTAATTATGTCGTCAATAATCAATATGAATAGTGTGGGGCTCATAACACCTCCTTGTCTTAGACCCTCGTTTATTGCAAACATCTCTGATTCCAAGTTATCCTTACGTACATAACTCTTGTTATTTTGATACAGACTTTTGATAGCACCTGTTAGTTGATGGTCAATATTTCTATTTTGCAGACTTTTCCAGACTGCTTCCTGGGACACTCTGTCAAATGCTTTCTCAATATCTAGAAAAGCCATATATATTTCTGTGTTCTTTATTCTAGCTTTCTCAATTATTTGTTTTAACGTAAATATATGGTCTTGCGTACTGTGTCCCTCCTAAACCCACTTTGTACTTCATCCAGATGTGGTTCAACGATGTGTCTTAATTTCTTTTCTAGGATGCTTTCATATATTTTGGAGACGATACTAAGTAGATTAATTCCTCTATAATTTTCACAAGAACTTGGGTCTCCTTTCTTAAATATTGGTAGTATTATGCCAATTCTCCAATCTTCGGGGACTGTACATCGGTTCCAAGCCATGTTCATAATTTTGGTTAAAAATTCAACTCCTTTCGGTCCCATTGTCTTTAACATTTCTGCAGTGATTTTGTCATGACCAGCCGATTTACCTCTCTTTGTGTTGTTAATTGCTTCTTTAACTTCTTCTATTTGAATATAATTTTCTTGCCCATGTTCTCCTTCTACTTCTATCATTACAGTTTCCTCTTTCGGCTGTCTTGGTGTTAGGAGTTCGCTGAAGTATTGTCTCCATCTTTCCATAATCTCATTTGGTCTGGTAATCAGTGCGCCGTCTTTACGTTTCACCTGTTTCATCGTTGTTTCTTTACCTTTTCTTAGCGTCTTTAGTGCCTTGTAAAACAATTTTTGGTTACCCCGGCTATCTGCCTCCATCTTCATTCCAAACTCATCCCAGGCTTCCTTCTTCTTCTTCAGCACCATATCTTTCACCACCTTTCTTTGTCGTTTATATTCTTCCGTAACTACTTTCTGTTCTCTTGTTTAAATATATTTTCCATTTCTGTTTTTTATATTTTATTTGGGCTTTTAATTCATCGTCCCACCATCGTGTTTGCTTCTTATTTCTGTTTACATGGTTTATTCCACACGTTTCTTTTGCTGTCGTCACGATGGTTTCTTTAAATTGTATCCAAGTTTCCTGTAAGTTGTCACTACTATGTGCATTAGTTAATTTGGCTAGTTTTTCTTCTATTTTACTTTTGAACATATTTTACATTTTTGATATAAAATATACATACTGTATATTTTATATCAAAATATATATAATAATTTTCATTTATATATTTTATAATATTTTGACTTAGCCTCCGGTACGTGCTGGGTAGCTCAGTAAATGCCGGTGCCGGTCCCAAGCCCGGATAAAGGAGGAGGGTTGAGGGTTGAGTTGATATTTTGTAAAGATGGGTCAGTGTTATACGGATTTACCTGATATATCTTTGTAACTTTTATTCCAATTTAGGATTTGAGACTTTAAATCGACCAATAATATTAATAAGTTATTAATACTTTGTTTTAGATATCTGAAAGTGAGATCTACGATGCAAACTCAACAGACACAGTACAAAAAGAATCAGAAACATCTAAAGAATTAGATATTGGTAAGATGAAAGTTAAAACTTTAGATGAAGAACATTTTAGAAGTAAACTTTTCGAAGATTTCTTAAGACATCGCGAAGCATCAAATAGAGATAGCAAAACTGAAGAGAGATATGACAGAAACGCCTTGAATAAGTCTAGAGAAAGTGTAACTGCTGATATTTTTGAGGTACTTATATTATTTCTTCTTCTTCTTCAGGTGCCATCTCCGCTACGGAGGTTGGCAATCATCATAGCTATCTTAATTTTTGAGGCAGTAGCTCTAAATAGTTGTTTTGAGCTGCATCCAAACCATTCTCTCAGGTTCTTCAGCCATGAAATTCGTCTTCTTCCGATGCTTCTTCTGCCATCTATTTTTCCTTGCATTATGAGTCGCAGGATGCCATACTTATCGCCCCGCATCACATGTCCGAGATACTGTAGCTTTCTTTCTTTAATTGTAAGTTCAATTTCCTTCTCTTTGCCTATTCTTCTCAGTATTTCATTGTTTGTAACTCTATCTACCCAGGAAACCCTCATAATTCTTCTATAGGTCCACATCTCAAAGGCGTTAAGTCGTCTCATGGTATCTAGATTTAACGTCCATGATTCCACTCCATAATATAGTACACTGTATACGTAACATTTTGTTAGGCGTACTTTAAGAGCTAATGTTAGATCTTTGCCACATAGGACCTTTTTCATTTTTATAAAATTAGAACGTGCTTTTTCGATTCTGACTTTGATTTCTGCCGTGTAGTCATTATTTTCTGTTATAAGTGTTCCTAGGTAAGTGTACTTTTTTACTCTTTCGATCTGCTGGCCCTCTACTATCAAGATTTCGTTAGTATTATAGTTGTTTTTACAAATTTTCATAAACTTCGTCTTTTTGACATTAAGAGAGAGTCCGTACTCCCTACTACACATGACTATTTTGTTCATGAGTCTTTCCAGGTCTTGTAAACTATCGGCTATTATTACTGTATCATCTGCATATCTGATGTTGTTAATTAAGACTCCATTTACTCTTATGCCGACTGTTTCATCTTCCAGAGTTTCTCGAATTACCTCTTCAGAATAGGCGTTAAATAATAGAGGTGATAGAATGCAGCCTTGCCTGACTCCTCTCTTTATTTCCATTTCTTCAGATGTTTCTTTTTCGATTCTTACTATTGCTCGCTGATTGTAATAGAGGTGTGTTATTAGCCTTAAATCTCTTTCATCTAGGTTTTTATTTTTTAGAATTTCCAGGAGTCGATCATGTTTTACTTTATCAAACGCTTTATTGTAGTCTATAAAACAGACGTAAAGAGGACGGTTAACATCCAAACATCTCTGTGTCAGCACATTGAAGGAGAATAATGCCTCTCTGGTACCCATACCATTGCGGAACCCATATTGAGTGTCACTAATATCCAGCTCCAGTTTAGAGTGTATTCTGGCGTGGATAATTTTCAAGAGAATTTTCAAGGTATGTGACATTAAGCTTATGGTTCGATAGTCACTACACTCTTTGGCATTCATCTTCTTTGGCAAACACACAAATGCTGATGTCAACATTTCTCTAGGAATGATTCCCGTAGTATAGATAGCGTTGAACAGTTCTACTATTATGTCCAGGTTTTTCTCGTTGACCAACTTTAGTAGCTCGCTTGGTAATTCATCTGGACCAGCAGATTTATTGGTTTTCATTGAGTTTAATGCCTGACTAACCTCTGATTTGGTTATCTCTGGACCTACATCTCCCGTTTGGCTATCTACAGATGTACTAGCTTCTCTCTGGTCATGAAATAATTCTTCGATGTACTCTTTCCATCGTCGTAGTTTTTGTTCTGTTTCCAATATAATATTTCCATTTTTGTCGAGCAATATATTTGAGGTTCTTCTATTTCCTACTCCGGCTAGTTCTTTGACTTTTTTATGTAGGTTGAAGTTGTCATATCTGTTTTGAAGTTCTTCTATTTCTTTACATTTTTCAGAGAAGTAGGTCTCTTTAGCCTCCCTAATTTTTCTTCTTATTTGGTTTTGAAGCTGTTTATAGCGCGTCTTATTGATGGTTTTGTTTTTTCTCCTTTCATTCATCAACTCTAGAATTTCCTCTGTCATCCATTCTTCTTTCTTATATTTAGTTGTTGTAAGTAGTTTCTTACTTGGCTCCAATATAGAGGTTTTGAAGAATTGCCACTGCTGCTCTACGTTGCAGTTATTTCCTGGGTTTCTGTCTAGATTTGTGTTGATTTCGTGTTTCAGATTTTCTTTTGTTTCTTCTGACTTTAGTTTCTGTATGTTAAGTTTATTGTTATTGCGGCTTTTTTGTGTCTTTTTTAGTTGAAGTTGAAATCTAGCAATAAGAAGACTATGATCAGAAGATACGTCCGCTCCTGGATATGCCTTTACTGCCTGAATTGAGTTTCGATATCTGTGTTTTATTAGGAAGTAATCAATTTGATTTCTGACGATTTTGTTGTCTTTGTCAGCTGGCGATTTCCATGTATAAAGGCGTCGCTTAGGTAATTTGAAGAATGTATTTGCGGCTATAACATTGTGCTCCTGGCAAAATTCTATTAGGCGATCCCCTCTGTCGTTTCGTTCACCAAGCCCATATGGTCCTACATTAGGGTAGCATTTTCCCTCGCCAATTTTTGCGTTGAAATCACCCATGATCACTGTTACGTCTCTAGATGCTGTGAGATGTAATGTTTTTTGAAGTTCGCTATAAAAGTTTTCTATTTCTTCTTCATTTTTGTCAGCTGTTGGTGCATAAATCTGAATTAAATTCATTTTTCCATGGGTTGTCAATAATTGCACCATTATAATTCTTTCAGATATCGGAACGAAGCCTGTTACTGATCTCGTTAGTTTTTCAGTGAGGATCATAGCAACTCCATATCTGTGTTGGGTGTCGCTGCTTCCAGAGTAATAAATTCGTCCATTGTCTGTATTGATTTCGCCAGAGCCGACCCATCTTGTATCGCTTATTCCTAATATATCGATCTCTAGTCGCATCATCTCTTGCTGTATATTTCTTAGTTTTCCAGGTTCATACATACTTCTTACATTCCATGTAGCTATTTTGTAAGTGGATTTGTATATATTTAGTGAACAGGGATTTCGCTGACTAACGGCCTGGGAAGCCCTGTCGTTACTGCTGTTTCTTCCCCTGCCGAATCTTGGCATCCGAGAACCATGATTAGTAGGTTGTTGATTGTCATTTTTATTAGCCATGACGATTTCTAGGGATACTCCAAGAGTCTTTAATGCAGTGGTTTCCCGTTGCCTTCTGCATTCTTACGCCGTTGGCCGTTTTCTCGGCTCGTCCGCCTTCAAGATCGATTTCTCAGTCTCAGGGCAAAAGAGTGCCCTTGTCTCTTACTAGCTCGTCCGCCCGCAACCGTTGGCCAATAAAAGGATTTCTATATCAACCCTAAAATCGAGGGTTGCCACTTCCGCCATCCACACCGTACCGAAGCTCCGCTTCTCCGCCGTGTTTGCCGTTGTGGACTTCATCCGTAAACCTGGACAAGGGACCCTAAACAGGTACTAGTTTCCCGGGTCAGGAAACCCCCGGAATCTGCGGAGGGGCAGGGATTGATTCATTTTTCCCTGATAGGACATATCTTCAAGAGTTTAAAGAGTATCCTACCCCGCTACCCTTATATTATTTATTTATGTTAATTGTAGTTATTCAGAGTAGATATGATTAATCGAGGCCAAGCGTATGATATAATCTTCACATAGATGACGGTGAGTATTCATTATGAATGAGTTTTAGAAAGAAGTAGAGTTCAGAAACTAATCTCACTAAAAATCTAGATTTTAATTTATATATAAAAATTAATTACATACATTATCGTCAACAAAAATGTTTTTAGGGGCTTAACGAAGCAGTGACGAAAAATCTTCCAGTTTATAAAGTTCATAAAGATTACGAAACGCTTATTTTAAAGAAACCAATTGTACACATTCCCATGGTTAATATTCTTCGAAGAGTTCTACATGATTCTAATAAAAAAGAGATATGTCAAACTACTATTTCAAAAGGAAAATCAAAAAAATATACACCGACTCAGTCCTCTGAACAGACTACTCTAATTGAAGACGCTATGTCGTTTCGAATAACGCTTCCAAATGGTCTATATGTGACTTGCTATTTATCTCAGATTAGAGAGAAGTTGGTAGAGATTAAGCAGGAACAGTTATCGACCGATATTAAGGCTTTAAGACTAGAAGAATTTAGACTTTTTACTAGAGAAGGGTAAGTATATCGAGCAAAAGAACTAGTAGCTTTACTAGAGCTTAAATTGAAAAATATTTCAAGGAATTTCCCAAATATTTCAAGGAATTTCCCAAAATCAAAATTTTCACTGGCCTATATCACCTGAATTTGCTGTGACCAAAGGGCTACGTCCAGGTTACCGCATTTCTCCAACGCTACTTAAAATATAAAGTAAATACAATACGTATATCTTTCAAACTATGGTCTGTTTTTTAACCAGGAGGAGTAATTCAAATTTTCCGCGCCGTAATGCTTGTTTGCAATTGGTCCAACCACAGGCAAGTTTACTTCAACTAAATTATGACATTGACACTAATGACATTTGTGAAATTTATTTATTATTATTATTTTCCTCTAATATATAAATCGATTTCTAAAGACTTGTTTACACGGGTAGAGTTGTGAGGAGAGTAGAATAGCTAGTAGAGTCGACTCTACTCGCTACTCTACCAAAAATGGCTTGATACCGTTCACACGAGGAGAGTTACAAGTATAGTACTGATGCTAGTATAGTGTGGAGTGGGTGTTTGTTTAGTGCAAAATGAATTCAAGAAAAAGAAAATTGATTCAAAATTGTTTAGCTACAGTTGCAAATGCATTTGTAACTGAAGTCGCTGAAGCTATCGATGATGAGGTAAACAAACAAAGAAAGGAGTGGATGAGAGAGTGGCTTAAAAGAAGGAATACACACGGGGCCTCAGCTCTTCTGTTAAGAGAACTAGCCTTAGAGGATGAGTTGGAATATAAGATGTGTCTAAGGATGACCCCAGGAAAATTCGAAGAACTTCTGAATATGGTGCATGACAAAATCGAACGACAAGACACGTTTATGAGGGATGCAATAAAACCAAGAGTGAAGCTTGAGATTACATTGAATTTTTTAGCTACAGGCAACAGCTATCGAAGCCTTTCTCATTTTTTTAGGGTTTCAAGACCTGCAATTTCAAAGTTGGTCCCCGAGGTGTGTGATGCCATCTCCGAAGTATTGGAGGAGTCAATAAAGGTAAGTTTCAATAACAGGGTGAATAAACAGGTACACGCATTACAAAAAATAGTTTTAATTGAAAATTCGTAAAATAACAAAATAGTACTTCAGATAAATGTTGAAAAAGGTACACCACAGAAACTTCGGTGAAGCAAGTCCCGTTTAAATATTAAACCTGTGTATAAGTCATTTGCATAGCACGTGTCAGAATATCTGAATCTTCAGGATTCACAGCTGCATCTTGTAGATGGATACTGTTACCATCTGGATACTGTTGCTGTTGAGTAACGAGTGACGAAGACGCCATTTGCTGAGCACTGCTACTCGTAGGACTGCCAAGTGGAGAATTGGTGTAAAATGACTGGTGGGAGTTGCATCCTGATGAAACGGAGTATGCAGGGGTGCTGTGAGACATGTGCACTGGTAAACTTGGTGGTGTGTTGAGTTGGAGTACTGAGCAGTTTGCTGAGGATAAAACGCTTAGTTTGTGCTTCATCAGAATTCCCTGAATCTCATGTTGGGCCACCACAGCTTGTTCCGGTGGTAAATTATTCAAGCTCGCTGAAACAAAATTTCCAAACGCTTCGTTCTCATTGCTGTCCATCCGGTCGTCATGGATATTTTGACTAACCTGTTGAAGGTCCTTCACTGCTTGTGTTAGATTGTCAAGTCTCTTCTTTTTGCCTGCAGGCCGTCGTTTAAATGTTTCCGATGCCGATTGCTTACGAGATGGTGTTTGTTGGCAGCTCGATGTTTGTGGTAGAGTTATATTTTCCACTGATTGATCTGGATCATCGATAGTCCCTTCCTCTTCCTGTGATTCTGTGTTGAGTGGATATTTCGACTCTGTATTGTGTGAAATGGTTGTTTCCTAAAACAAACAAAAAATAAAACAAAAACTAAATTAGTAAATGTTAAGAGGGAATTTTAAATTTTGGTTTCAGGTTCCTTCCAGAGACGAATGGAACACTGTGGCTGAGGGTTTTAAGGAGCATTGGAACTTTCCAAATTGCTGTGGGGCTATAGACGGCAAACACGTTTTAATTAAGGCACCTCCCAACTCTGGCAGTGAATATTATAATTATAAAGGGCAGCACAGCGTGGTACTTATGGCTGTTGTTGATCATAAATACTGCTTCAGTTATATCAATGTTGGTTTCAAAGGATCTAATTCAGATGGAGGTGTATTTCAAAATTGCAATATATATGAAGCATTAGAGAACAGTCTTCTACCCGATGGTCTATTCCTTGTTGGGGACGATGCATTTCCGCTTAAAATGTACCTGATGAAGCCATACAGTGGGTACCGAAGACGTCTTACCGTAAATGAACAAGTCTTCAATTACCGCTTGAGCAGGGCAAGAAGAATTTCGGAGAATGCATTTGGAATATTAGTTAGTCGTTTCCGGATTTTCGAAAGACACTTAGCCGTACAGCTAACAACAGTAAATAAAGTAGTTACCGCAGCCTGTAGCCTTCACAACTGGCTAAGAGAAACATCCCCAGAATCATATTTTGTCAATGGCTGTGTCGATAAGGAAATTACTGACAACGGATCTGTCATTCCAGGGCAATGGCGAAACGAAATCAATGAACTAAGAAATCTTGAACCATATGGTGGCTCTCAGTCAACAGCCATGGCTAAGAAAGTGAGAGATCGCTTAATGACCTATTTTAACAATGAAGGAGCTGTTCCATGGCAATATAAGAATGTGTTTTGACTTGAGATATTACTTTGTATTGTGTATGACATTTATTAACTAGAACAACCTTATGAAGAATTGTACAACTTTTTGTAATTTGTATTTAACAAGATTTGTCATAAAATTTCGGAACTATAGCCCGTTCCCACTTGTCGTGAGTTGGGAAAAATAAATAACCTACACACTTTTATATGAATGCTATTATGTATGTTTAGTCTAGTTTTTAAATATCGTTTGTAGTATAAATTTACAAATTTCCAAGTACCATATCTGAGAAGATTAAAAAGTAATGGGTAAACATAATGATCTTATCGGCACTTTTAAAAATGCTGATTTTCTTATACATACAATTTCGTTTATTATGTACTCTCTCACAGTTCTCTCGCGTATATTGTAAAAATTTGCCAGCTTCCGATAATATAATAATAGGATAGAAATGCTGACATCCGATTAATATACGGATCCGACACACGACAGGTGGGAACGGGTATAATGCTCAGTGTCCGTTTTTTAACTCTATGAACAAACAAAATCAACGTTGCATTAAATTTGTAATTATTGGTGGACAAGTTTATATGGCAGCCAACCGGTTTACTGTCAAATCTGATATACAATCGTTCACTTTTATCTTGATAAGAATACATTTTTTATTTCTTATTGTATTTTTCATTAACAAGTAATAAAAACCTGTAACTTACCCGTGAGCCTTCAGTTTTCTTGTTTCCTTTTGCACCTTTCATGATTGCTTCCATAGGAGTAAACCATTTCACGTTCGGAACGTATACATCGGCTGAACCTGAACCCGATTTTTTTGATTTTTGTATTTTTAAACACTCTTGATTATAGGTGCACCTTATATTCTTAATTTTTTGCTTGAGCTCGTTTACTCCAAAACCCTCTTTTGCCATTCTTTCGACGATTTCATCCTCCGCAGCTTGCCTCATACTTTTATTTCTGTAGTGTACACTACCTAAATTCCATAAACACTGGTATTCTCCATACATCTCTACAAGTTTTAAAGTTTCATCTTCGGTGAACTTCATTTTTAATTTTTACATAAAACACAACTCCATCTGGAATGACAGCGTCCCTATGCACTCTTCTACCTACTCTACTCTACCAGAATTCACCGCGTTCCATGAGTAGAGTGCGCGGGCGAGTGGAAATTTTAGCGGTGGTGGTGGTAGTAGAGTAGAGTTACTTTGCCACATGTTGCTAGTCACTCGACTCTACTACCTACTATGCACTCTACTTGCTACTCTACTTTGCTGAACGTTTTTTCGGGTTTTTACGGGTAGAGTTACTCTACTCTACCAAGTACTTGCTTCATTACTCTACCCGTGTAAACGGGTCTTAACTCTTTAAGTTGTTCGTAATAACTTGGACTTGGTGATATGCGAATAGTATTTAATGTGATATTTTTCTAGATGATATTTATACTAAATATAGTTTAAAGTATTTATAAATTTATAAATGTATGTTATTTATATCTAATTATCATAAGAAAAACGGCAACTATCTTTTAAATTTAGTGTATACCGGTTAAGAATCATTTCCATTTTGTTTTCATCACAATAAAAGAACATTAGTAAAGTAATATTGTGTTTTAGTTTGATTGTATGATACAGTTGGTTTTGTTCTTCCTGGTTGGAGATCATCACAAGAAAACTGCAAAATTATGCAAGAATGTAACATACTAGATTGGATTTGTTGATTATCTCACAGAAATCAGGTATTTTTTGGTAAATTTTATTTGTTGATAACAAATGGGACAAACTCATTGTCAAAATTAAGCAAGAATCCAGCATTAAAGAAATTGTAAGTACACACTTATTTATACAAAGTATCTGGTAAGAAAAAAAAACTAGATTCAAGAAAATTGATCATACCAGAATAAGAATATGGTCTACTATTAAAAGACAAATTTCTGAGAAAAACCTTACTTAGATCTGTAACATTATTGACTCTCCCGATAAAAATATTTTCTAAATTATAATTAAATACCATAGACTCAACTACCAGAGATCTATAAAACTGGATCACCCGATATTTAAATATATATATATATATATATATATATATATATATATATATATATATATAATATATATATATATATACATGGGACCAAATGTGAAAAACGTCCTTTTTTTATTGTAATATATATTGGAAGTGAATTGAAAAAAATATTTTATTACTCAAACATAAATAAACAAAGTTAGGTTAAAATCGACGTGTGAGGTTGTCTAATATTGATTACTCGATTACCGCAAGGCCGAGATAATCAACAAAAAAAGAAGATGTATTTGGTGACTTTTCTAGTAACTTTCTTGAGTGTGAATCTGTCTTTTTGGTTTACTCCTCCTGGTTAAAAAACAGAGTATAGATATAGATAAGATAGGCCATTCACGTTCCGACTTGTGGTCCCACTTAGTAGGACTACTAGTTGGATGTTCGTCTCCACTCACGCTCCGACTTTCTATCCAACTAGCGGTCGAACTTCAGTTCTAGGTTGTTTTTACGATGATGTACATCGCTTAACCAAAAATCTATCGAATAAACACTACGCAAAATATAATATATATTATGATATGTATGTTTAAAAATTAGGTTTTGTTTCTCTAGTTATTTGTCTAGGGCTGAACTAATTAATTTTTTCAACTCTTGATTTTTATGACTTTTTAAGATGTAGGAAAAAATGACAGTTTTTAAAGATTTGTGTAGGTATAAAATCTATATTTTATTTGTTTTAAAACTGGAGCTGGATTTATTTTGTTGTGTGTGTGTCGTATATTTTTAATAGGAATAATTTTTCGTGCAATTGAAAGTTATTTTCTATTATTTTTTGCGAACTAGGGATCTTTTGCTACAACTATGATTTAATTTTCATTGTTTGTTGATAATTCTTCCGTAGCCAATCCGGAGTATCGGAAATTTACCTGTATGAGAATGTCGGAAAAAGATCTACAGAAAGGAAAATGATTTGCCCTAACAAAAAGGTAATTTTCGTGCAATTTTCTATTGCACGTTTATTGAAAGTTTATTTTCTATTAAATATTCGCGAACTAGAGATCTTTGCGTAAAGTATTTCATAGAAATCTCATACATAACAGGTGCCGAAGGTCAACTGACTGAGGAAATTTTCGATCTAACCTGTGATCCGACTTCCAACCTCACCATTCACGCTCCGACTTCGTCGCCAGTCGGAAGTCGTATCTTCAAGTCGTACCACTAGATGTTCCGAGTCGTACCACTAGTTGTCCAACTAATCCAACTAGCCCACTCACGGTCCGATTTCAGATCCAACTGCAGAAGTTGGACCACTAGTCGTACCACAAGTCGGAACGTGAATAGCCTGCTTAAATTGAGGTACAATTCCTACTACAATTACTCTGACAAGAAATAAAAAAATGTGACTAATACATGTAGTACGATATTCTAATTATACGAGGTGTAAATCAAATACGCCCGTTACTAATAAAATCATATTGTTTCACAACATTTTGATAGATCTTCGTACATTTCGTACAATGTATAATATGCGGTCATTTTCAGTGAGCCAGCTGGAACAATAAACAATTAAATAATTATTTAATATACCTAACTATTTTTTATTTATAACTCTGATTTTTAAGCGTAAACATTTGAATAGGATGTGGAGTGAGTAACACTGAGCCGCAAGCCCCTATCTTTTGTAGTACTGCTTATTCATAGGTATATCCGATACACCAGCGTAATCTAGGAAAATTAGCAGACCATTTAGTCTTAATACTGTTACGTAACCCTTTTTTGTTAATCAATTCACTAGATCATTCACAGTGAAGTCTGGGAAGCTTGGGTATCTAACCCACGATTTTATTCTAGTCATAAATACGACTTTTTTTAGAATGCATCAGCATCCTCTACTTCTTATGACTGCATTTATGCGTCTAGGCATGCTTGATATCAAATGTTCAACACATGCTTGCGAAATATTCTCCCATTCTTCAACAACGGCCTCAATGAGTTGGTGTGATTGGCAATAGGGGGTCTACGACATCGAATCTTTTATTTTGAGATAGTCCCATAGATGCTCTATAGGATTCATGTCCGGACTGTTAGGTGGCCTCCCTAATAATGGAAAAGTTTAACTCACTTTTAGTCTAAAACGAAGTGTAATACAAATTATTGTTAAAACAAGACTATTATTAGCTTACATAACAACTGTCACTGTCAAACAAAGTCCATAGGCAACTTGTCGTACAGTAAATTATCAATAAATAAAGATTATTGAGAAAAATATGAGTGGTGCGTTAATTTTGTCCAGAAGTTTATTATTACAGACACAGACACAGATACAAAAACTCTTTAAACTCTTTAAAAATTAGCTATAAAAAATTTTTAAGTTTTCTTCAAAAAATGCAATAACCCTTTTATATTATTTTCCTGTATATTCAACTAATATAGCTGGTGACTGCACTTGCTCTATAATTTTAAAGTTTAGATTTATCTTATGAACAATGCTCAACAAGATTCTTTCCATTATTCTGGTATTTCATGATGCTTATTTTTGCATTCCTGTAAGAGTTGTCGCAGTTGTCTTTGATGGTCTCGTAGTATTTATTGTTACTATTATCTTCCATTTGAATTAGCTTTTCTTCTAGTTTATGTTTGTATAGATTTCTGTAGTCTGGCTAATATAAAGTGAAATTCTTCTTCTTACGGTGCCTTAGGACGTTGGCCATTACATTTGCCCATTTAATCTTATTTGTAGCAGCCCTGAATAGTTCTATGGAGGTCATGTTCGTCCATTGCCGTAGGTTTTTAAGCCAGGAGTTGCGTCTTCTTCCTGGTTCTCTTTTGCTATTGACTTTGCCTTCGATTATAAGTTGGAGCAGTTCATACTTTTGATTTCTTATGATGTGACCAAAATATTGTGTTTTCCGTTCTTTTATTATAAGCATAAGCTCTCTTTCCTTATTCATCCTCCGCAAGACTTCCGCATTTGTCGTATGGCTCATGTAGGATATTCTGAGCATTTTACGGTAACACCAGAGTTAGAATGCTTGGATTCTTTTTTGTGTTGCTTCTGTCATTGTCCAGGTTCAACACCATAGAGCAAGGTGGAGAAAACATAGCACTTAAGTATTCTAGTTCTCAATGAGATGCCCAGCTGGCGGTTGCATAGAACTTTTTGCATTTTGTAAAACATTGTACGTGCTTTTCCAGGCGTATTTTATCTCTAGTGAGTGGTCCCAAGTTTCATCAAGATTACTTTCAAGGTACGTTGTTCTTGTTACTCTTTCCAGATCTGTTCCGTCGACATTGACCTTCACCCTTCTGTTTTGGTGCTTGTTGATGACCATCGTTTTTGTCTTCTTTGTATTCAATTTCATTCCAAATTCTCTACAGGCTGTCGTTACTCGGTCCATTAAGCGTTGCAGGGCTTCAGCATTATCTGCCAGTATGACAGTGTCATCAGCATATCGCAGGTTATTTATACATTGCCCGTTTATAATTATACCATCCGAGGTGCCTTCCAAAGCTTTCTGAAATATCTTCTCAGAGTAAACATTGAATAGCAAAGGTGATAGGACACATTCCTGTCTTACTCCCTTCTCGATATTGATTTTTCCAGATGTTTCGCTTTTTATTCTGATTTTAGCCTTTTGTTCTTGGTAGAGGTTTGAAATGATCCTTAAGTCTTTATCGTCGATATTACATGACCTTAAAATATCTATTAGTTTATCATGTTTCACCAGGTCAAACGCCTTCTGAAAGTCTATAAAACACAAGTATACATCAGAATCGACATCTCTACATCTTTCAACTAGCACACGTATTGAAAAAAGTGCTTCTCTTGTTCCGAACCCATTCTTAAAACCAAACTGAGTTTGACCAGTGTGTTCGTCTAGTTTATTGTATACTCTATTGTGTATTACTCGTAGGAAAAGCTTCAACATATGATTCATCAGGCTAATAATCCTATGGTCTTCACATTTCTTGGAGTTTCTCTTCTTTGGTAGTGGTATAAACACCGATGTCAGCCAATCATTTGGTATTATGCCTGTTTCGTATATTTTGTTAAATATATCTTCCATTACTTCGATGTGTTCGTCTAGTAATATCTTTATTATTTCAATTGGGATATTATCTTCCCCAACAGCTTTTCCGTTCTTTAACTGATTTGCCGCTTTGCTAATTTCTTGCTTTGTGATATAAGGTCCAGTCGATGCCTCCTGCATGTAAATGTTCGTCCTCTCTCGGTCTTGAAACATCTCTTCCACGTATTCTCTCCATCTACCTATTTGATCTTCTATGTTCAGTAGCGGGTTCCCATGTTTATCTTCGATGAAAGACGTAGGAATTTGTTTAAATATTTCAGCGGCTTCTTTTACTTTTTATGTAGATTGAAAGTATCATGTCTTTGTTCCAACTCTTCAATTTCTTGGCATCTTTCACTTAGCCAGGTTTCTTTGGCTTGTAGGATCTTTATTCTGATATTCTTGTGTAGTTGCTTGTATGTTGTATCATTTTTACCTCTGTATTTTCTTCTTTCGTCCATCATGTTTAGAATTTCTTCTGTCATCCATGGTTTGTTCTTTTTTCGTGTATCTTGTTTGAGGTAGTTTTCTGTTACTCTTGTGTGTCTCAATATAGTGCCATTCTTCCTCGGGAGTTTGTATCGATTGTACTGTTCTGTTACTCAAGTGTCTATGTATTTCTTCCCGTATTTTATTACTAGTGGATTCTTCTTTAAGCTTATCTAGGTTAATAGCTATTATTTGCTTATTTCTTCTTGTTCTTTTAAATTCTATCCTAACTGTTGCAAGAAGAAGATTGTGGTCGGTGTGGATGTCAGCTCCGGGGTATGTCTTGCATGCTTTTACTGCGTTTTTGTATCTTTTGTTGACCATTATGTAATCGATTTGATTTCTTGTGATGCGTCCTTCTATTCCATCTGCTGGAGATTTCCACGTGTAGAGACGTCTGGGTGGTAACTTGAAAAAGCTGTTCATTATACTGTACTGATTTTCTTTACAAAACTGAAGCAGTCTATCTCCCCTCTCATTTCTTAGTCCGAGGCCAAACTACCCCACCGTGTCATCTTCTCTTCCAAAGTGAAATTAGTTATCCGAAAACTTTAAGTTTAAGTAAGTTCTCCGCTTACGAAAAAAATCTAACATAACAGTTTAAAAAAATAATCACAAAAAGGACTTTTTTACATATTAAGTCAAAATATAGTGTCTATGCGTGATCTGAAGATGTTAACCGATTTTGATAATATTTTTTTCTTTTTGTAGGCCTATATAATTCGCAATTTTTACGTGCTATTACAACTTCGAGATGAAAAAGGGTTTTTTTGGCCCACGCTATTATATATATTTTGCCTCACTCTTCAATGTATCTTCTCTAGTTTTAATCTAAAAAAAGTGTTTTTTAATTTTAATAAGCTTTTTAAACCTGTTTATTTCAGATATATCCTTATTAAAAAAATCGATGGTACAATTACCCTACTGATGTCAAATGGAAATCAAATAAATTTTGAAAAACCAGACACCAACATCGAAGAAATACGACAATCCACGTTTAAACAATATCATTGCAAAACTTTAAACGACTATAGAAAGAAACTTAACAAGACCATGAAAAATAATGGCGTTGCTAGTGCTTACTATATTAGTAGACGAGCTGCTTTAGAAACAAGAAAAGGTTACGTCACTGACAAAGATCTTAAAAAAGTTCTAGAAAGTTCTAGACTGCCTTATTTAAAAAAATCTTTGCTGCGTTTTGACGGGAGCAGAACCGTCTTATCGCATAATAAAATAAGACAAAAAAAGCTGTATCACATTGTGTCTGAAGAAGATTTCGTCGAAGAAGAAATCTATTTTGAGAGAGAAGATGGTTTTAAAAGTCTTTTAGAAAAGTCTGGCAATCGAGTTGTCGAGTTTTCGGATGGTACCAGAATACATACGTCGGTAGACGTCGCTCCAGAGTTGGTTGATGGTTACGTGTATATAAATCTCTACTACAAGTATGAACATCCTCATTACGTCACTGTCGAATATGAAGAGGGTGACTTAATGCGAATCGTTATGAATAATGATGTGGTCTTAGAAAAAAAGGCTAATGATGATATTACGTTAAGTATCGGCAAAGAAGCTTCAACTTCTGTAAGTACTGTATAGATTATATTACAATTAGTTACACGTCAGGTATAAATGATACGTATTAGTTACTATAATAGTGTCTAATTATAATTGGTTTCAAAGAAAATAATTTGGCGTATGCGTTTTTGATTTGATTTTATATGCTCTCTATTTAAATATTTTCACTTAGTTATTAACACAATATCAATAAAAGCATATTTTAAAAGTTATAACTTTTTAATCATTATATTTAATTAGTTACTATTAAACTGGGAATAAGCCACAATTAAAGATAAAAATACGTTTATTGACGTTTCAATTTCCACTTCGGAAATCGTTCTCAAAATACAAACAGTAAAATTAAACAAATTTTGTTTTTTGTTACATAGTGAAAAATTCTTCTAATAATTTAATTTTATCTGACTCATTTATATTGACAATTCAGACATACATTATGCATTTTAAAGTAGACGACTTTAAAATGATATTGCCAATATTGTTGAGTTGCGCTCCTGGGACGACTTTACGTATAAGATAGTTCATTCGATTACATGAAATCAACTTTAACTTGAGAATATCCGTCAGAAAAAAATCATAGCATGTAATTCGTCTTTAAAAAGACAAACACATGACATGATGACAGTACAATTCTCCTGTTAGTGATTCCACAGTAAATTATGAGGGAAAAACCAGGAAAAAAACCTCATAATACTATCCCGACATTGTAAGTATTTGGTCGTGAATCTAGTTTATCTTCAACAAACATCAAAATTCTGATTTTATATCTTACGGTATTTAAAAAACATAAATGATGTATCCTCTATATGTTACTGACTTACTAATATATGGTATTTTCTTATTAATAACTTCCTCTTTCAATATTGGTAACCAGATCCTACTACATTCTGCCGAGGAATTTGCGACACAATTGGCCTCATTTAGCATAATTAGAGCCGCTTCTTTGATTTTTCTTTTTTTACCATCCGTTTCTTTTAGGACTACATTTGAATTATTCCATTGAACCCTATGTTCATTATCCCATGCGTGTTTACAGATTTGAGATCTATCAAATTCCCTATTTTTAATATAAGATTGATGTTCACTTATTCTAACATTTAATGGCCTTGATGATTCACCTAAATAAAACTGATCGCATTCACAAGGTATTTTATAAATGCAATTCTTTGTCCTTTCTTGTTCATTGTTAGGTTTGGTTTTGGACAAAATAGATCTCAACGTGTTTGTAGTTTTGAATGTTGTTGAAATGTTGAATTTATTTCCTATCCTTTTAAGTTTTTCTGATAGTCCTTTTATGTACGGTATTGTTATTTTCCTCATATTATTCCTTATGTATGCTGTAGGATCTCGTTCTAAGTTGTTCTGTTCTATTCGATCGATTGTTGAAAATTCCTTATTTATAAAACGATAAAGGATAATCATTTTGTAATAAAACAGAAGTTAACAAATGTTTCTCCTCCAAGAACGAATTTTCGTTAGAACAAGTAATTTTGGCTCTATCGTATAAGGATTTAATTATTCCTTTTTTACATTAATATTGTAATTTGATTTGAAATTTAAATATCTATTGTGTGTGTTGGTTTTCTATACACCTGAGTCTCATATCTAGTATCGTTCTTAGAGATTAAAACATCCAGGAAAGGTAGCGTGTTATTATACTCCTTTTCCATGGTAAATGTTATTGTCTCTTCTTTATCGTTTATATCATTTAGGAATGTGTCCAACAACTCTGATCCATGAGGCCATATTGAGAATACATCATCTACATACCTCCACCATACTGTGGGTTTGAAATTTTGTTTAGAAATGATATTTGTTTTAAAATCTTCCATAAATATATCGGCTAAGAATGGAGATAAACTAGAGCCCATTGCTAGACCAAAATTTTGTTTATAGAATTCATTATTTAGTTGAAAATATGTATTATCAGTACATAATGTTAATAACTCCATTATAGCCGATATGTTTAGTCTTGTTCTAGTTGCCAATGAATCATCACTCTCTAATTTTTTCTTGACTATACTTAAAGTCTTATTTAATGGCACATTTGTAAATAAACTATTTATGTCAAAACTTACCAAAGTGTGATTTGAATTAAATTCAATATTTGATAATTTATTTAAAAAATGTTGTGTATTTTTTATGAATATGTCATTTTTATTTGTAAATGGTTTTAAAAATATTTAATAAAAATTTTGATAGTTCACTACAAGGAGAATTCATGGTACTACAAATGGGTCTAAGTGGTATATTCGTTTTATGAATTTTCGGTACTCCATAAAAATGAGGAGTCTTACTGTAATGATGGTGTAATTAATCCTCTCTGATAACTTGTTAAAACATCTTTTTAACAAGTTTCTGTTTTATTAAAAAATGATTATCCTTTATCGTTTATAAATAAGGAATTTTCAACAATCGATCGAATAGAACAGAACAACTTAGAACGAGATCCTACAGCATACATAAGGAATAATATGAGGAAAATAACAATACCGTACATAAAAGGACTATCAGAAAAACTTAAAAGGATAGGAAATAAATTCAACATTTCAACAACATTCAAAACTACAAACACGTTGAGATCTATTTTGTCCAAAACCAAACCTAACAATGAACAAGAAAGGACAAAGAATTGCATTTATAAAATACCTTGTGAATGCGATCAGTTTTATTTAGGTGAATCATCAAGGCCATTAAATGTTAGAATAAGTGAACATCAATCTTATATTAAAAATAGGGAATTTGATAGATTTCAAATCTGTAAACACGCATGGGATAATGAACATAGGGTTCAATGGAATAATTCAAATGTAGTCCTAAAAGAAACGGATGGTAAAAAAAGAAAAATCAAAGAAGCGGCTCTAATTATGCTAAATGAGGCCAATTGTGTCGCAAATTCCTCGGCAGAATGTAGTAGGATCTGGTTACCAATATTGAAAGAGGAAGTTATTAATAAGAAAATACCAATATTAGTAAGTCAGTAACATATAGAGGATACATCATTTATGTTTTTTAAATACCGTAAGATATAAAATCAGAATTTTGATGTTTGTTGAAGATAAACTAGATTCACGACCAAATACTTACAATGTCGGGATAGTATTATGAGGTTTTTTTCCTGGTTTTTCCCTCATAATTTACTATGGAATCACTAACAGGAGAATTGTACTGTCATCATGTCATGTGTTTGTCTTTTTAAAGACGAATTACATGCTATGATTTTTTTTCTGACGGATATTCTCAAGTTAAAGTTGATTTCATGTAATCGAAAGAACTATCTTATAAGTAAAGTCGTCCCAGGAGCGCAACTCAACAATATTGGCAATATCATTTTAAAGTCGTCTACTTTAAAATGCATAATGTATGTCTGAATTGTCAATATAAATGAGTCAGATAAAATTAAATTATTAGAAGAATTTTTCACTATGTAACAAAAAACAAAATTTGTTTAATTTAACTGTTTGTATTTTGAGAACGATTTCCGAAGTGGAAATTGAAACGTCAATAAACGTATTTTTAATCTTTAATTGTGGCTTATTCCCAGTTTAAATAGTAACTAATTTACAATGTCACATGAAAATAGCTTCAGAACAATATTATATTTAGTTATTCGGGTAGCGGGTAGATACTTTTCTACGATCCCGGTAGAGAATAGGCCTATTTTAGGGAAATAGGCCTATCCACAAAATCAGTCGACGAAGACGCCATTGTCAAACTCCAAATTTAAATTCGCCAAAAGTTCGTAATCAATTGCCTGCTTATAAAGCGACAAATGCGGTCAACTTAACCTTCGCTTCTCAGTGCATAACCTGGGTTATTTTTACATAAGGCAGGAGAAGCAACTCTGAACGTGGATTATCCCGAAATAACTCTCCAACCTCCAACGCAGAATTACGAAAAGGAAAGCTAAGAAGGCGGGTCGATCTCTTGTCGTTCTACATAATTCTCGTATGCAGCTTAAAAGGCTGCTTATATGTGTGTTGGTTTAAATGATTTTTTGTTAAATATTCTCAATTACTCAGCTAGTACGCTATTACTACGGAAACCTAGGGAAGCAATGCTTCCCTTGCTTCTATACACCTCACACCCCTGATAGGGATTAAACCCTTTTAAAATTTAAAAAATTACATCTAAGTACATTGCAATTTGAAGTTCTTCATTTAATACTGTATCTTCGTACTATTTTTTATAATTTTTTTAGTTACCTCTTATAATTAAATGGACTATTTTATTGCCTGTTCTAATTACTTTTTGTTTGTTTAAGTAATTTGTATAGATCCATTGTTATTTTTCTTTTACCTTCCTCTCAAGAACAATCTCTAATAATATACGTAAATTTGTGTAAAATTAACATATTTGGTACATTTTCATTACAGGTTACCTCAGAGGAAGTAAAATTTATAAAAAAATGTAATGACTGCAAGTCTCAGTACACCTGTTCATTCAATATAGCTCCGTTTCACACAAACACCTTGAATTTTTATGCCGAATTTGCTCATGCCGAAGATAGTTACCAAAAGCATTTTTATATAGATTATGCAGGTCACTGCAAAAACAATGCTTCGTTTACGAGTGGACCAATAAATGCCTTTAATTGTAACCACGGCGTTAGAAATACTTATAAAAAGTTATTCTCTCTGAAGAAAACCTTTTCTGGGGAACAGTTTTTAACCGATAGTATGGTAGACCTACTAAAAAGTCAAGAGGGATCTAAAGAAAATACCGTTATAGAAGAGAAGAAGGGAGATGGGAAGAATAATAATAATTTAACTTTGCAGTTTAGTACAAAGCACTACGAGAGTTTTTCTGAGAGGTACTTATCCAAATCTGTAGTAAGGTCTGAAGTGAACTTAACAAAGTATAAACAGGTAAATGTAACTATATATTTATCGAATAAAGTTATATTTATAATAATATTGCTCATCGTCATTATCATCATTGTGAGCTCTATGATGATGATGTCGGATTCTTGATCTTATGATCCAATTTTTTGCGAGGATCACTCCTCCCTGTCTTTGTTTTCTTGTTCTCTGTCCTCTTTCTTCACAGGTAGCTATGTGATTTTGCCAGTTTACTGATTACTTCTGTTCCTTCGTTCTCTTCATTCCTTCTGTTCTGCTCTATTTTCTATTTTTGTTCTCCAGTTAGATATCTTCAATCTCTTGATAATTTCTCTGATCTGATCTTCCCATCTGCACTTCCCTCTAGGTCTTGTATTTGCAAGCTCCACTGCAATATTTTCTTTATTAAAGTATTTCTTTAATAAAGAAAGTATTTCTTTCTATTATTGTTATTTTCTCTTCGTATCTATTAGTCAGACACATTGTCTCTACTGCGTAAGTTATGACAGGTCTAATTGATGTTTTATATATTTTGGTGTTTTAGCTGATATTTCTGTCTTGTAGTAGTTTCTGGTATTTCCAATATGCTCCATTGCCCGCTTTTACTCTTTTAATTATCTTCGCTCCTGTTGTTTGAGCTGTCTTTTGTTACACCTAAATACTTAATATCTCTCTTCCTTTTAAAATATACATTATTCAATCCTCTACAAATTTTTCTTGATATTAGCATACACTTCGTCTTTCCTTCATTTACTTGTAGTCCTCCAAGATGCGCTTCTTCTATCAGAGCCATCAGTGAGTATTCTAAGCTTTTTTTGTCTGTTGTGGCTATTACCATATCGTCAGTGTATCCTATAATTTGTGCAAGGTTGGTATGATCATCTTGATTGCTGATTCCAGGCTTTTTTAATCACTCCATCCAGTGCTATGTTAAAAGGTGTTGTAGACAGGTGTAACCTTGTCAAACTCCTACTTCTATATCGATATATATATATATATATATATATATATATATATATATATTATAATACTTTGCAGATAAGTTAAATAGTAAACTCTTAATATATGAGAAATCTGCAAGAAAACTATAATGTGTATCAATATTTCGCTAACATTTCGCCAAAGAGAATTAATTTGGCTTCTTCAGGCTGAAGAGAATATATATATATATATATATAAATATATATATATATATATATATATATATATATATATATATATTCTGTATTTCACTTGTCTGTTAGCTTCAGCTACAGAGTTATCCATTGTCATTTTGGCTAATCTAATCATTTGGCTGGTATATTAATGTTTTGTAGAGTTGGTGTCTATCTACAGAGTCGCAAGCTTGCTGAAAGTCATGTATTCATTTATATGTTTAAGCTTTTGTGATTCTTTTTTACCTACTGGTTTCTGCCTTATTGTTTTTTGGTATTTTACTCAGCTGCGTTCAAAATGACCCTTCTCTCACCTCGATATAGATCCAACCAATATAAATGTACGATTTTCATTTTCGATCTTGGTAGCCTGATAGGGTAAGGTTCTATATCACGGAGTATGGATCATTCCATTACTTCCTCGATATGATACAAATAACATTAATAATTTTGTCAATTTCAGGTAACTTGTGGACCCCTTCATTACCTAACAAAAAAATGTTTAATTCGAATGCTTACCACAGAGACATTAGTAGCTTTACTAACAGAAATGCAAAAATATTTCATAGAAAACAAAATAAATCACAATGTAAAAGATTATATAGATTCGTTTGCCAACGAAAATCAGGGTAAAGTTTCATTAAAATCTAAGGAGTCTTTAGAAAGACACGCAAAACTTTTGGCCGAAGAAGAGAAAAAGAGTAAATTAAAGAAACATAGAGCTACCTTTGCTGAAAAGATTTTGAAATGGAAGGAAGAGTGTAATAAATATAGAAAGTTAATCAGAATGAAACGTTGTCCATTATATTTTGATTCAGAGTTTTATGCAGTTAATAAATAAAAAAGATTTATTAAAACTGTTTTATTATATTATTTTATTTGTTGGGCTTTGTTAGTTTTCTAAAACTCTAGCTAGAGGATTTAAGAAATGCAAAAATGTCTTATTCTCGACTAAGGAAAATTAAGAGCGTTATAGAGTTAGTAATTAAATAATTTAAAAAAAAAACAGGAATGCCATAAAATTTAATTAAATAATTTTACCCGAAATACATTTTAAAAGCAATATTCACTTTGAGATTCATACGATAATCTAGCACTTTCCGGCTGTAAATTTTTTAGAAATTTTTGAAAAGCTACCGAACTGCTCACTATTTTTCTCGGAATCCTTATATCACTTAAAGATTCCTGCGAAGAATACTCTTCTGCTTCACTCTCTCCTTTATCCTTTAAATTATCAATTAGTGGTACTTTCCCGTTAACTTTATTAGCAATGGTCTGAATCTAAAAGAAAAAATAATTTGTTATGAGTTAGTAGTTGTGGTAAGCTTGAAGTAGAGATGAATACTTTAGAATAGCAAAGCTAATCACATGTTACTAATTACGTGTAGATATGACAAGATTTTTATCATAATGCTTAAGTGTTTAAGAAGTTAAGAAAAACCAATGAAGATAATGCGAAAACTCTAACTATTCACCATCTTTTTCTTCTTCTTTTTCTTCTTTCTCCTCAGCTTTAACTGGTAAGGGGTCGCTGTTCCTTACTCTTCGACGCCAATTATTTCTGTCCATTTAAGTCTTCTGCCACACAGTCTTTACATCTGCTCCCCAGTTTCCTCTACTCCTTCCATCAACTTCTAACAGCTTATCCTTTCTTACATAGTTTTTATTTCTACGTCTGACATGACTAGCCCATGAACTATTCACCATAAATGTGGAAACATTCAACATGTCATTGTGTCAGTTGAAAAAGAAACCCTCAAATCACTTGAAGAAAAAAGAAAATCTTGGAAGACCTTGTTCAGAAGTTCTTGAACTTATGGAAGAACGAAGAAACCACAAAGCAAAAGAGCTGAATAAATACAAAGAAATTCAGGGAAAAATCAGAAAGTAAATTCGAGAGGAAAAAGAATATCTCTCCGATAGATGCAAGAAGGAAATAGAAGATCCGGTCTGATGCCCAAGAATAAATATCCTTAAAAATAATAAAGGGGATATTATTACTAATGTGAAGGACAGATGGTTTCACTGAACGAATTACATCCAATAACTATTTAATGATGAAAGGGAAGAACTGTCATTAAAAACCACAGAAGATACCAGACCACAAATATTAGTCATCTATGCCATCAAAAACACAAAAGATGGCAAAGCTACTAGACCAGATGATGTGCCCATCAAATTATTAAAACTCATTCATGGATATGTTATATTCATGACCACCTTTGTAGCTATTGTCAAAAAGTCAAGTGCAAGAACCTGTTCAGATCAAAGAACAATAGCTTTAATGAGTCACAAACTTAAAACATTTTTGGAAATAATGCATAAAATATTGAATAACTTACGTTTTGCAGACGATACAATAATATTGATGGATACCAATAATGATTTACAGAGCGTAATGCAACGCCTTAACGAATGCTGTCATGAATATGAGGTGACGATGAATTTGAAGAAAACTAAAAGCATGATCATGATTACATCAAATTTAATTATTCAAGATACTGTAATTGAGTGTGAGGATATTTAAAAATACTTAAAAATATAGATAAAATCAACTGCTACGAATCTGATGGATTTAAAGAATGCCAAACATGGAAATACTAGAAATGAAGCTGAATTTATATTAACTATCAAACAAAGACGAAAACTTGAATACTTAGGAATTGTGATGACAGGGCAAAAATACTCACTATTACAACCTATTATGAAAGGCAAAATTCGAGAAAATGGAACTTAAAGAAAAAGCATGTCTTAAAACTCAATCTATTGCAAGCAGTATAATTATGGACATAAATAAATGGTTTAAGAATAAATTATGGATTCGACCGTTACTTGATGGAAATTCATTTTATGTAACAATAAAACACTGAAAACTTTGTTTTCAAACTTCCTCAAAATTTATTTGAACTATTATCACTACAGCTATTTCGGCTGATTGCCTTTCTCAAGTGATCTATTTTTGGCATGTGTTAACAATTTATAGTCTCTAATGAAATAGGTTGAGGAGGAGAGAAGTGTTTGTCTCAAGTTGGTCATTCAGAATTATATCTGTGTTTTTTAATTTGTTGATTTCCATAGATTCTAACAAAGATAGCTTAAGGCCTTTATTTTGAATGTGAAGTATTTTAAATTTGTCATTAAAAGAATGATTTTGATCTAGAAGGTGAAGTGCGTATGTCGAATCTGTTTTTCTATTATTGAAAGACCTTTTATGTTCTGCATATTCGTTTATTAAAGTTTCTACTAGTTTGACCGATGTAAGTTTTATGGCAGTCGCCACAGTTTTGTACACACCACTATTTAAGTGTTTTTTATTTTGGATCTTGTTATTTTTAATATATTTGCTTAGGTTGTTATTTGTTCGGAAAACTGGTGTTATTCCTTTCTTTTTTATGTGTTTGGCTATTTTTGTTGTTATTTTGCCTGTATATGTAATCGAGCAGAAGGTACTGGGTTTTTCTCTGGTGGTGGAAATACTTATTTCAGGGCTTTCTTGTGTAGTTTTTGATTTAACATTTTATTAATTGTTTGTTCGTTGTATCCGTTGTTTACTGCTATTTGCTTAATTATATTTAATTCTGTCTCAAAGTTGTATTTTGACATCGGAATTTCTGTTAATCTATGTAACATACTATGATAAGCTGCCAGTTTATGTTGTGTTGGATGGGATGATGAATTGTGTATAGTCGTGTCAGTATGTGTAAGTTTATGAAATATGGAGAGGTCATGTTTGTTTTTAAGTCTGATAATTATAGAAAATAGTAGTGTGTACAAACTTCAATGTGACGACTGCCCAAAAACTTACATCGGTCAAACTGGTAGAAACTTTAATAAACGAATAGCAGAACAAAAAGGGCTTTCAATAATAGAAAAACAGATTCAACATACGCACTTTACCTTCTAGATCATAATCATTCTTTTAATGACAAATTTAAAATACTTCACATTCAAAATAAAGGCCTTAAGCTATCTTTGTTAGAATCTATGGAAATCAACAAATTAAAAAACACAGATACAATTCTGAATGACCAACTTGAGACAAACAGTTCTTCCCTCCTCAACCTATTTCATTAGAGACTATAAATTGTAAACGCATGCCAAAAATAGATCACTTGAGAAAGGCAATCAGCTGAAACAGCTGTAGTGATAACAGTTAAAATAAATTTTGTGGAAGTTTGAAAACAAAGTTTTCACTGGTTTAAGAAATCTTTTGAATACATGAAGACTTACCACGCTAACTTGTGAATTTACATCGACAGGAAGAAATGGAGGCCTGAAACTAACTACATCTCCTGCTCGTCCAGAACAATACCGAAGTCTTGGGGTCATATATGGAAAAAAGTAATCATAAGCTTCCAGGTCGTCGTCTAGGATTACTTTGGACTCCGTAATATTTAAATTCAGGTCGGACTAAAATTTGTATTGATTTAATTCATAAAAAAATTAATCGTTCTGAAAACTCGTTAAAAATAATTTAAATACCTCAAAAAAGCAAAACTTACGCCTCCTTGATCTCCTCCTTGCAAAGTATAGTCGGATTTTTGATTATTAAAATTTTCGAGGTTTTTTTCCAGTTGCTTAATTTTTACTTGAATATTTTTCATATCCAATTCTGCTTGCGACAAAGGTTGTTCAGTCTTAAAAAAGATAAAAAAGTATATATTGTTGCAATAATAAAGTTAGATAACGAATAGTGGTTTTTAAAATGTGGGGAGAAGTTGCATTCAGGGAAACAAAAAAAAAAATAAGATGGAACATTAAACGAAAATCCTAATACAATTTGAAGAAATATGAGCTCTGGCTATATTATTATATTATGATATTATTATTACGATATTAATATTAATATATTATTATTACTATTTCTTATTAGCCCATGCGAGATCTGTCTTGAATTGGACATTTTCCATAGGAGTTTATTTTTATGCTGGAATCACTTCAAGATGTAGAGGTCCCGTCATTTGGGAAGGCATCTAATTTGCATATTATCGCACTGGGCAGAGGTCAAAATTTGAAATTTCTACCTAATCCACGCCTTAGCAGTAAATCATTTCAATACTCAGTACCGCAGCAGTGCAGTTGAGAACAAGTTGTGTGTGTTAAATATTAGATAATTTTATTTTCAAACAATATTGCTGAAAATAGACGGAAAGAACGTAGCGTTATTAAAGAGCATGGTCGTCAAATAATGTTTATTGTGTATAATTATTTTAAAGCAACAGATAAGGAGTTTTAATGCATTTAGTATTAATTTATGATATTGTACCCCATTTTGCCTACCTTCGCTTTTCTTTTGTATTGGGTGTGTCGAGAATACTATTTTCGACATATATTAGAGGTAGAGGACAAATTTTTTATTTAACAAAATCTGAAAAAATCGAAAATTTTTGCTTTTTGCGTCCATATTTTCGCTTTTTGTTTTAGTTTAGCATTTTTAGCATGATCTAGTCTTTTTTAGGCTGCTTGGTCAACTGTTCTGCATAATAGAAGAAATACTATAAGATCATTAATATGAGAAGAGCATTTAAGAGAAAAATGCAAAGAACAATGGTTTGCAGTTAGGTTTTTAGAGGTGAGGAACTAGAACAAAAACGATTATTTTGCTATAATCTATAAAGTTTTCAAACTTTAATATATGCAAAAATAATTATTAATACAAATCTGAACTATATATTATGAAAAAAAAAAACCTTTTGGTTTCGAACACTTAGAAATATTCGGTTTTCTATTGTCAGATGGCACCTGTTGCGTCAGTAAGAAGTTATGTTATTATTACCTCTCATAGCGGAAAAAAATTGATTTCACGTTTAGAGCTTCTACACCAGTCGCTCTGAGGAGTTATGTAGATACGAATACGTATAGTCAAATAGTGTGACGGTATAATTCGCCTACCACATTGGGTATTACTTATAGGGGGTTGAAAGTGAGGACTGAGCAGTTACTGAGATGGAGATAGGGTAAGCAAACAAACCGAAACGTTTACGAACGGTCACTCTTGTTTTGAGTGGAGAGCTGGGTCGTAAGTAAGTGCATAAAGGAGGGACTAGAAGGGGTAACTACAAAGAAAGAAATCAAAAAATACTTACATAGATTTCATGGGCAATACACAAGAAGGTTCCTAAATTATTTAAATTTGTACGCCGTTTAAAGTAATCTTCTTGCTGGATAGAAAGAAAGGCTTTTCTTTCCTGGTATCACAGGCTGATGTATTTCCTTTACAAAAGTTTTTGGGATCGGAATTGAACCAAAACACTGCAAACAACATACAACTGTGTCTCACACAAGCTGAAATTGGTCTGAAGTGACCATGAAACACAATTATAGACAATTCTTCGGAAGTTCGGGCTTTGGATTATCCTGGATGACAACAAACTGCAATCTGTAAAACTCAGCCACTCAATTTCTTCTTTAAACCATGTGGACCTCTCAAATGGTTGAAACGGCGTCTTAAAAATCTCTCAGATAAGGCACAGCACAAACAATCGGTGATTAACTCAAAAAAACTGCCAGATCGCATTTTGAGCACAAATTCACCTCTAAAATAAAAAAATTGCCGACTTTGAAGACTACCACGATGAAAGCTATCTCTTTCAAATCCAAATCTCAACTTAACTGCATTTCACTATTTTTCGATGACAACCAAAAAAAAAACGAATAACGAAAAAACAATAACGAAGTTGAAGAAAATCCGGACTCAAAATAAAACCAAACGTTTTGGCGTTCCATCGTAGAGTATCACTTTACACTTTATTTTTGCATAACAAAAAAAAAAACGAAGAACGATCAAGAATAACAAATTAAAAAAAAATCCGGTCTCAAACAATAACTAACTGCTTCCGCGGTCCATCCGTCGAATATTTTCATTCTCCCAAAACCAGTCTCTTGTCTGCACCAGCGAAAAAATTTCTGTTTAGTTGACGCGCAAAATATCCAAAAGCGGGATAACGATCAAAATAAATACCCATCTGTGTTATACAAACAAAATTAAAATGTTTATATTATCAATCTCAGCAACGAAAAAAGATCAAAGGTATTTTTGGTTTTTTAACATGTACGATAGGAAATAGAAATGCTACAATAGTAGAGCGCTATACGTAAAATCGAATCTTAACTGTCTTTTCTGTATATTATGTCTTTGAAAAGAATGAACCAAACTGACGAAGCTTTAAAATTATTTTTACATCAAAATTAACAATCTTAAGTAATTATTTAATAATCATATTAACTTCTTACCCTTTGATTACTTTGCTGCACATCAATCTTATCACATTTACCCTTCATTTCTAGACTTTGAGCATTACCATTATTCGTGTCCCTTTCTGGCATATTGACATGGTAGTCTTCACAAAAGTTAAACTCGGCTGGAAGGATGATACGCTCTTGCAGTTTCTCGTATTCTCCTTGTAAAACTTTTAATTTATTTTCCAGGATAGTCTTGTCTCGGGTTACTTGTTCTAGTTCCTGTTTCAGTTTTTCATAACTTACAGACATTTCCTCCAGTTTTGTCAGAGCTGCCTTCTTAGATTTGGTATTTGACTTAATGTCCTTGGTGGCGGCTTCCAATTTTTTAAATAGCATACTCTATAATGAAAGAATATCTGTAATATTTATATTTGTCTTAACGGAAATCTACAGAATAAATAAAAATTTAAAACTAAAGAATAAGCTTTCATGCGTAAATAGAAAAATCAAAATCCTGATCAAATATATTGTGATTTGTTAAAAATGCGGAATAATACCAATGGTAGTTAATACAATTTACTATAGACCAGAGAGGATCTGTGATTAAATTTGGATGTGAGAGGTGTCATTCAGATTTTTGCAGAAATAGTTAGGTGATAATTTCAGTAATAATAATTGACTCATCCTCCCTCTCAAATAGGTCGGGAACATTAATAAAAAAAATTGATTTTGGAGCAGAGTCGTAATAAAATAAAATAGCGACAATTGAATGTTCTACAAGATACGGCTCTATAACATCATTCTATGCATTTACTGCATCGGCAATTAATATGTATTTTCCATGTCAATTTCCTATTGTCGCCAAAGTGACCAATTACGACACGGATTGTTACTTTGGCCGGCCAATCTCAGAGCTCATTATTAACTGCTTTGTTATTGGCCTCCTGGCAGAAGATTGCTGATTATTTGCAAACACGAAGTGTATAAAACAATTTCTAAATAGAAAAATGAGGCGACATATTGAAGGCTGTGTAAGTTCCAAAGGTGTATATATCCAATTTATTATTAGTGATTTTGTATTACATATGTATATTTCGTATTAAAAGAGGCGTTCGGCAAGGAGACATGTCTCCTAAATTATTTACAACTTTGCTAGAATACGCTTGTAAAACAATAGATTGGAACGAAAAGGGCATCAATGTAGACGGAACATTTTTAAATAACCCTAAGTTTGCAGATGATATCGTTTTTATTGCAGACAACTTTGATCAGGCATAGATAATGCTCCAAGTACTCCATACTGCCACAAAAAGAGTGGGTCTTAAAATAAATTTTTCAACAACACAATTTATGACAAATTTAGTCCACAATAAAAACATCTCAGTAGAAGACAAATATATTGAGCCAGTTGACTCCTATAAATACTTGGGCCATGAGATCAGAAAAGTTGAGACAACCAAACAATCGAGCTGAAAAGGAGAATAAACCTCGCTTGGGCTGCACTTGGAAGGATGAAGGATATTTTTAGGTCTAAGATTCCAGTGTGTCTGAAAAGAAAAGTATTTAATCAATGTATTTTGCCAGTGATGAGCTACTAATGAGCTAATGGAGAGAATTATGTTAGGGATTTCTCTACGTGATAGAATACCCAATGCTACTATAAGCAAAAGATCAGGAGTAGCAGACGTTATTGAAAGGATAACAACACTAAAGTGGAACTGGGCACGTCATGTAGCAAGATCAGTTAATGACCGGTGGACAAAAAGAATTTTGGAATGGAGACCCGAATACAAGCTTACAGAAATAGAGGTCGACCCCCAACGAGATGGACAGATGACATAAAAAGAGTGACTACAAATTGGATTCAGATGGCGCAAAATCGGACTAAGTGGAAAAGCATGCAAGAGGCCTATGTTCAGCAGTGGACGTTAGAGGCTAGATGATGATGATGATGATGAGATGTATATTTATAGAAGGTTCCCATATAGAAGATGTATATTTATTACATATGTGTATATTTATAGAAGTTTCCCAACACGAGAAACCTCATTAGGCCCGGACACCGGAAGGATTTACAGATTGAGAGCTCTTTCTTGATTCGGTAGGTGGTGGTGCATGTTCTTAGTGGGTAGAGCGATTTGTCTGGTTAATTCTGATAACGAACGAGACTAGCCTGCTAACTAGGCGTATTTCGACATCACAAATGCCCGTCGGTTGAGTTAACTGCATGCGGTTTTTACTGCCAATGTACACACAATTCTTCTTAGAGGGACAGACGGCTTGCTTCTAGTCGCACGGGATTGAGCAGTAATAGGTATGTGATGCCTTTAGATGTTCTGGACCGCACGCGCGCTACACTGAAGGAATCAGCGTGTCCCCCCTTCGTGCTAGGGATTGGGGGTTGGGATTGCACTTGTTCCCCACGACCGAGAAATTCCCAGTAAGCGCGAGTTATAAGCTCGCGTTGATTACGTCCCTGCCCTTTATACATACCGCCAGTCGCTACTCCCGATTGAAGTCAACTTTGTGTTTAATTTTAACTAAGTATTGTCTCAAATTTTATAAATTACAAACTTTGTCATACTCCTCTACAACATATACTACATCATGTTTTTCATTGAAAAATAACAATAACTACTTACTAGAAACTAACTATCTGGGACTTCTGTATATAATTATTGTGTATATATCTATTTAAATGATTTTCTCATTAATCATGACACAAGGAAATACAAAAAGAGATAAATCTTTAAATTACTTTGTCCCAGAAAAATATAAAATATTCATTATGTTTGGCTATTGTATTTTGTCTAATATCTACTAATTAAAGTGAAAAAGTCTCTCAAAAATAAAACAACAAAAAGAATAAAAATGTGAAATTATTAAATTGCAAGAGTTGGTATTAATTTGTAAGGTTAAATTGTGAAAGTTAAATTTTTTTAGCAGATAAATTTAATTATAGAGTAAATAGATATTTGACTTTTTATAACATAATAATTCGTTATTATTTTTTATTGCTTAGTTATAAAGTAGTGCAATTTGTGCAAAGCAAAAATCAAAGAGGTGATCCAGGAAATAATATGTGGAGGAGACTTTAACACTATAGTAGGGATAATGCGGAACAGTGGAAGGAATGCTTTAGGAATTTGTCAAATACTGAAAGTGTGATGGGGGATGCAGGTACAGTAGACTCGCGATTATCCGAGTCTCGATTAACCGAGGTAGAGTAACTGAAAAGAGACAAATTATGTAATAAATTAGCTTAAGAGTGATATCAAGTAAAAGCGTTGCACTGGTTGTTGGTATGCTGAAGAGATGAGTCACTAGCGAGTTTATTGTTCTAGCCACTATGCTTCTACTGGCCTCCTCACCAGCCACTCCTTACCGGTTAGTTTGAGTCATAACAGCTAGCTGTTCGGTTCGTCTCACTGTAAGCTTTTACAAGTTAATTCATGTCTTCTCTTTGTGTAGTTTCTACGTAACTTGAAGTGCAACATAAGTTTAAAATGTAAACGAGTTGTGCTTTCTTTAGAAACAAAATTAAGTGCTATAAAACGCTTGGATAAGGGTGAGCCACTAAATAAGGTTGCTGCTGGCCTATGCGATAAAGAAGTGACTGTGGGAGATTAAAGACGTAAACGAAAGGATATTGAACAATCGGTTAATAAAAGTGTGAGTGGTGGAAGTAATTTGTTGCGGAAAACTATGAAGAAAGGACAATATGAACTGACATCTGAAGCCTTATTTTTATGGTTTTTTAATCTTCAAAGGTTGGGAAGTCCAAATAGCGGCCGCATGCTTTAAGCTGAGGTTGTCGAATTTTACAAACGGTTTAAGGGTGGCGATGAAATGTGAAAGATGGGAGAGATGGAAAAAGAGGTAGGGCATCAACAACTGAACATTTCGGGTGAAACAGTTCCAAAAAAAGCCGAATCATCTGATCAATCCGAATCATCTGAAATTGGACCGTTTAATTTAAAATTGAGAGATCTCATTTAAGAGCATGATCTCACGTCAAACCAAATCTTCAATTGTGACGAAACGGATCTCAATTTCAGAATGCTCGAAACTAAAACACTGGCAGCTCAAAGTAAAAAAAAAGCGTGTGGATACAAAAAAAGGAAAGAACGAGTAACTCATATGATGTGTAGCAACTCTTCTGGATCTGTAAAATTAAGACCTAGAAAATCGAAGAATCCAAGAGCTTTTAAAAATATTTAGGTAAACTGCCTGTCTACCATGTACAGAATCAACGTTTTTAAAAATTGGTTTTTTGTCGAACCTACTAAAAAAGAAAAACCTACCAAGAAAGCTATTTTTGTGATACTAAAGACACTAAAGTTGTTTTCTTGCCATCAAACGTCACATATCTCATTCAACCTCTGGACCAAGGAATTTAAGAGGCTATGAAACGGAATTATCGTCGAAGGCTTCTCCAAGTGTTGTTGACCTGCTTGAATGAGGGAATGACTGTGATAGCAGCCCTTTAAAAGATCACCGTTAAGGATGTGCCTTACTGGATAGCTTTATCGTGGAAGGATGTGAGAGTAACAACTTTGCAAAAGTCATGGCGAAAGCTTTTTCAAATGGAAGTGAAAAGTTATGAAAAGATAACAATGACTGTATTGCTGAAATAGTAGACCTCGCTAATCAGTTATCAACGAAACTGCCGATAAATGATGACGACGTCAAAAGTGGAGAAGGTACCACATTGCTGAATTGGTGACTGTATGGTACTGAAAACATCGTCAGACATATAAAATCTAGCCGGTTAAGATGGCCAGATCATGTGGTAAGATCAGAGGAAGCCAGAGTACTACAGACAGTGTTTTTTGAGAGACCAAACTGTAGGAGATCAGAAGGACGGAATGGAAGGACGATGTTGAAGCCGATTTATTTGGGATTGGGGTATAAAAATGAACAATGGAAGCGCAAGATCTTAGAAGATGGAGTGCTATAGTAGGTGCGGCAAAGACTAGCCCGAGTTGTAGCCAGCCAAACTCTATTAAATTATATATTTTGTTTGAGCTGCGCGTGGTGTAAATTTTCTTAAAATTTTTATTTATGACTCCGCCTTGATATCGGAATGATAATATCTTAATTTTATAATATAAAAGAATACAAACCTTTTCTTGTACAAGTTCTTCTATTTGTTGCTTGGCTACCCTATTTTCCTTTTGAATCATTGTCAATTGCCTTACTAGCTCTTTCTTTTCCTTATTAATAATATCAATTTTTCTTGAAAGCTCTAATTGTTCTTTTTGGAATTTGGTCTGCAAACTTATTATTTCTGCTCGTAGTTTGCTAACTTGACGTGTGTCCATCAGCAATTGATAAGGATCCTAATAAAAACATGTAATATGGTTTAAACTAGAGTAGTAATAAGAAGTTAAGCCTAAAGATGTTAAATTTAGCACTTAATGAGTTTAGATGATAGCATATAACATAGCAGTGTTGGGTTTCCAATGAGGCTATGGTACTAAAAGGAGAAAAAGATTTCACTGAGGCTGTAGCATTTCCGTTTTACCCCGCCTATATTAAAACACCGAAAAGTATTCTCAATCTTCTTGCGTCACTAAGATTGATAATATAAGTATTTTCAAGTCTGTTTATAAAAATGTTAATTGCTATTTCGTTTGATCTTGATTCCGCCTCTTAGATATTTACGCATAAAATAAACAAGAATCTTTCTGCTTATGTTTATACCGATTTTGGAAGAATGAGATAACTCTTCGATGTGCCGCGATAGCAGTTGGTTTCATTGTTGTAGTCATGAAGTTTTATAACATCAGGAATTCGTAAAAAGCCGGCAAAAATTTTTTGTTGAATTTCATTAGAAGGAGGTTAAGCCACAATTTACTCTCAAAATACTATTTGGCAGTTTTTGTAAAGTGAGATAATTACCGGCCTGTTACTGTATTCCGTGCCGCGGGGTCTGAAAAACAACGTTTCCAAGGTTTTAAGAGGTTCATATGGCTTTAAGTGAAAATTAAGCAGCCGAGTTTTATCATCATCATCATCATCCGAGTTTTAAAGAATCCATATTCTCTATCTAGTGTCGACTGCGAATCATATGTTGTTTAAGATTTTTCCGTTTATTGATATACCCTGTTGTTCCTCTGATACTGTTTCCTTAAAAATAGCTTCGCTGTACAGATTAAATAACAATCGGGACATCACGCAACCCTGTCTAATACCTCTTTTAATTTCTATTGTTTTTGTATCGAAATTTTCGATTCTAACCTTTGCCTTTTAATTCCAGTACAGATTGACAATAACCCGTATACTCGCTGTACTCTATCAAAAGCCTTTTGATAATCTTTTATGATTTATTCTTAGAGATTACAAAATAGGTATAAAATTTTAATTAAAGAGAGAATAGTGTCTTAAAGCAACTATTGTTCTTTGGAGTATTCATTTGGATAGTTTACAATATCTGCAGGCAATGTCTTTAAGGTATTTTCGTTAATATATAGTTTACGCTAACGGCAGAATTGCACTGTTGACATATTGGACATTTCTCCATCGTAATTCTAAAAGATTACACAATAGGTATGAAATTTTAATTTGAGAGATAATAGTGTCTTAAAAGGCAACTGTCGTTCTTTGGTGTATTCACTTGGGTAGTTTACATTGTCTGCAAGAGATGTCGTTATTTTTACAGGCGTGGCTGATGTAATGTTTGGTAGTCCGTTGACATATGGTTTAGGCTAAGAGCACAATTGAACTGTTGACATGTTGGACGTTCATTGCTGGACATTAAGTAGCCATATGTCAATCTTGTATTGCCGATTCCTAGTATTCTTATTATCCGTGATTCTTTGCGAGTGAGGTTAGTAAGACTTGGCCGGGAAATTTTAGGTTGAATTCTGAGTAGGGCTGTATCAAAGTTATCCCTAAGAGATTGACAAGATTCTAGGATTGACTTTTTAAACTAAGCTTTAAGATATTTGCTTAGTAAGATCATTGTTTGACTAATTTATGTAGCTTGATGTAGATTTAGCATGGCGAACAGCAGTTTTGCAACCGACAAGGTCAATGTGTGACGGAAGCAGGATAAGTCAGACTTTTGTTTCTCGAGCATGAAGATATTGTTATCTTCTTCTTAAAGTGCCCTCTCCTCAATGGAGGTTGGCTGCTACAATTTTAAACTCTTCTCTATCTTCAGATGTTCTTATTAGCTGTTCAATATTTAGCCCTGTCCATTGTCGGATGTTTCTGAGCCACGATAGTCTTTTCCTTCCTAGGCCTCTCTTTCCCTTGATTTTTCCTTTCACTATAAGTTGGGCATATTGTTATTTATTATTTCTCAGTATGTGGCCTAGGTATGATGTTTTTCTAACTTTTACTGTGTTAAAAAGTTCTCTTTCCTTGCCAATTTTATGCAGCACTTCTTCGTTTGAGGTATGCGATGTCCATGAAATTTTGAGTATTCTCCGGTAGATCCACATTTCAAAGGCCTCCAATTTATTTACGGTTGATGTTTTAAGGGTCCACGTTTCAACTGCATATAGAAGAGTCGACCAGACGTAGCATTTTGATAAACGTAGTCGAATTTTGAGTTTTATTCGAGAATCACAAAGCAGTTTTTTTATTTTTTTCGAAAGATTTTCTGGCCTGTTCTATTCTCGATCTTATTTCTTGATCAGGATTTAGGCTGCTATCGATCCAACATCCCAGGTACTTAAGTCTATTGACCTGTTCTAAGATGTGCCCATTTATTGTGCAAGGTTGAGGTACGTTTTGGTTTTTTCGGATTGACATCACTTTGGTTTTTTTAATGTTTATTTTCATACCAAATTGCTCACAGGACGAGTTGGTCTTGTCGATTAGTCGTTTTAGACCTGAGTCGGAATCCGCAATTAATACTGTATCATCGGCGTATCTGATACTGTTGATATTTACGCCATTCACGTTGACTCTATCCTTGGAATCCTCCAATGCTTCTTTAAATAGAAACTCGGAGTAAAGATTAAACAGCAGAGGCGACAGAACACATCCTTGTCTAACTCCCCTCCTAATTTCTACTTCTGCGGATGTGGAACCTTCGATCCTAACTCTGGCGTTTTGGTTCCAGTACAAGTTTTTTAAGAATTTGATGTCTTTTCCATCTAAACCGACTTCTTGCAAACGTTCTAATAGTAGGTCGAGTCTTACTCTATCAAATGCTTTTTTCGAAGTCTATAAAGCATATAAATATATCTTTCTGTTGGTCGTAGCATTTTTGGGCGAGAACTAGTAAACTGAACAGGGCTTCTCTCGTTCTCATGCCGGCTCTGAATCCAAACTGATCGTCTCCGATGATTGTTTCGCACTTTCTATAGATACGATTATGTACGATTTTTAGTAGGACTTTTACTGCATGACTCATAAGGCTTATCAGACGGAACTCATTGCAGTGTTATATTGTTATATGTCGTGTATACTCTAAACTAGTGAATGATAAGAAAATATTGATTTTAATGAGAATATGAAGGAAAGAGAATCGATGCAAATTGCTACATTTTTAAATGACGTGGAAATGAATTAAAAGCCTTGAAGGATGCTAAACAACTCTCCTGTTTGAATGCTGCATAAGGATGACAACCGAGTGGAACTTATAAGATCTTTTACATCTTATCAGAGTTATTAGTGTAAAGAACTAAATTAAAAGGTGTTTTGTCTAGTATTTGTAGAAAACCTTTCATTATAAGAGTAGGAGGTGTGTCATATTTGTTATAAATGATGAGAGAGGTGTTAAATAAAGGCAGGTGTTTGTTTAAGGGCGGAGTTAGTGGAGAAGTGATGAGCAGGGCGAGAGATAGGAGAAAAGTATTAAAAATATAGAGCTATTTTTATTTCTCCTCATGCTATAAATTGAGATTAACTTACCTCTTTTGTAGGAATACACATTAAACTGTTTTTACAAAGTGTATTACATTTGGGAGAACTGTTTGTGGTAATTGCTGATATACTACTGCGGGACCTCTCGCTTAAAAAGTTGGGACAGCTGTTGTCGCATTTAAGTGCAAGTCTTTTCTTTAAATCTAACCTTTGAAGCGTTGTTAGCGGCAAGGCTTTTATTTTTATGGGAATTTTACTATGTAGGGAGCTGGTACTACTGATACTACGTGTAGAGGAGACGCAAGTATCGAGTCGTAAATTTGACCAGAAGTTCTTTTTAAACCTAGAAAAGTATTCATTGGACTTATTATTTTAAACTACAAAATAAAAATTTCTTGAGAATCTAAAAACTGTCCTTAAATGAATGCATATTTATTGTTTTGTTTCCACTTCTTTCTTTACGTATTTGTTTATAAAAAAATTATATATATATATATATATATATATAATATATATATATATAATATATATATAAGAGTAAGAAAAAAGAATTTTTTAAAAAAAATTTTATTTTTGACAATATGTCAAAAATAAAAATTTTTAAGTTAGTATTTATGACATTTTAGGCTGGTTGTAGCTATTCTATATTTGTTTATAATTTCAATTGTTTTTTTCTTAAGAAACTTCATCTAAATTTTTCAGAGAAACATTTGTTAGAATAAGACATTTTTTTATTAATATTTTTGTATTTATTATGTAAGCAGTAGTTTTATATAAAAAAACTAATTTTATTTGGTGAGTTAACAAAAAATTTTTTATTTCTAGTTCAACTTTGTAAGACATTTTGTATTTTTTAGAAGCTCTTGATAAAAATTGTAATCACAATTGAAAGCTCGAGTAAAAAATAGTCAACAAATAGCCCCTTTTATTGACTCCAACCCATCAAAAACAGTGTTATATATATATATATATATATATATATATATATATTATATATATATATATATATATATATATAATATATATATACCAGGTTCTTTAGGCGTTACGCCCGTCCGGTAGGGATCTATGGAGGAGTATCACCGAGCCGCAAGCCCTTATCTCTTGCCGTACTGCTCCACCATAGGCCGATCTCATATAGATCCCAGCATATCCTAGTCTAAGCCGCAGATTCCTCTAGAATTTTAAACTGCTGCGTTAGACTTTTTGTTTTCTGTACACCGAGCTGGGGCTCGATCCCACATCCACTGAACCATTCGACAGTGAAGCGAATGAGAGGCAGCCGCACAGCCCGCTGAGCTATCTGACCGACTTAAAAAAAAATTATACTTCTATTTATTTTGAATTAATAATTAATGAAACAAGAAAATTTTTTGGGTTGGCTCAAATTGGTAAATAATCTCAGGGTTTTTCGTCATTCAATCACAGAAATACAAAACCAATACTCAGAAGAAGCTCAGGGTAAATAAAATTCAAAAATAAAATATAACTGTATATTAAAAAGAATGTTTTTTTTCACCAAAGAAATAAACACAAATTTTAATAACAACATAAATTGCAAAAAACAAGAAAATCTATTAAAAGAGTAATTAATTAATTATAAAAAGGCATCAAAAAGTTACAAGTATAGATACAATAATGAGGTATGGTTGCAATAAATAATTTAAAAATATTACGAAATTGTTTATGTAAAAGTTTTTGTCAAAATACACTGAAGTCTTTATGCGTCGGTGAAACAGAAGTCCTTGCAACGGAGAATATTGTTAGAAAGAAATATAGAGGTATATTTGAATACCTTGGAACAATTTTTATTTACGATGTCGGATGCTATTATGCGAGTACTTACAACTGCTATCACTTATCACTGAATTTAATTTTAACTTTTCAAAAAATATTACTTTGAACTTGCTACTTTAACGGAAGCCTACAAGGCTTGTGGTTAACGAAAACCGACACTTTTTTACTTTTTTTTTCTTAAACACAAAGTGCTCCTTTCAGCTATCGTGAATCAACTCTCTACCTTGTCTCTACACTCACTGTCATTTTCATTTATTCCAAAAACTATCTTGGATTAACACCCCCTTCCATCAATAAGTTTCATTCCTCTTCATTGGTCAAATCAAATATGCCTCTTTCTTTATTTCAACGTCTTCAAATTTCCCAATCGAAAGCACTGTAGCGTGATGAAATAAAACGAGCGGTTCGAATTTATATAAATATATTTATTTATAACTTTACAGTTCGGTACTATCTTATCAACTAAACTTACTCCTAACACCGTTACATATATATACCAAAGTTACTATATTCTAGAACATTCCCACCTCTAATTCTAATTCAGTCAAATACCTGACGGATTGTTCTCTTGCGGTCGAAAGATCTATCGATGATTCTCGATGCCCGAGATGCTTCGAGATGCGACTGTTAGGCGGGCCACACTGAATGCATGTTCGTAACACTGCTCCCCTCTTAGACCTGAGCGTCTCGATTAGGAACTCTATCTATAGGCCCATCTACAACAAGTCTACAAGGCGCAACTAAGAAGTAGAACTCAACGAGCAAATGAGAATTTGCAAGAGTTTGAAGCAAATGTTGCTCGTATAGTGCGGTTGGCTTATCCGGAGGTACCAGACAACATCTTGGAATAAATTGCCGTAGATACCTTCGTCCATGGGTTAAAAGAAAGTGAATTACACAAAGCTTTACGACTAGCAAGACCGAAAGTTCTAGATGAAGCGCTCGCTATTGCCTTGGAACACGAGATAGCTAGTCGAGTTTCACGGAGCTATCAAGTACGAACCTCTGAAGAGAATGAAGAACGAAACGATAAACGTCTGGAGGAAATCGTACGGAAAATAGTTCGTAACATGATGCCGAAGAGACGTGAACCCAGATGTTGGAATGGTAACAACGAAGGTCACACTCGTCGTAAATTACAAGAAAATAATACAACAGTCAGAAAGCTAGAACAGATCGAGCACTGGGCTGGAAAAAGTCATTCAACTGCTGATGTTCAATCAAGACAGCCATGCAGTGCAAATCGTAATCATTGTCTTGAATTAGAAGAACGGCTTTGCCCCGTGAAGGCGAACCACCGTTATTAATGATCAATGGCAGCCTCAACAGCTACAAGACGCTAAAGCAGATGATCCATGTATAAAAAGAGTATTGGATTGGGTGCGTCAAAGTGAAAGACCTTCTTGGCAAGACATTAGTGCATGTAGTCCCGAAGTCAAGTGTTACTGGAGCCAATGGAATTGTCTAGTGCTGAAAGATGACCTTCTGTATAGAACCTGTGAGAACGATGATGGTACAGAAACTAAGCTTCAGTTGATTGTACCTAAAAGTAAAGTGTCAGAAGTATTGCGTCAGTTGCATGACGGTGCATCAGGTGGATACTTTGGTATTACGAAGACTCTGCAAAAGATTCGAGAACGGTTCTATTGGGTGACTTCTAAAGATAATGTAAGAAGATGGTGCCGGAAATGTGAACTGTGTGCAACAAGTAATGTTCCAGTTGGTAAAAAGAGGGCACCCATGAAACAGTACAATGTTGGTAGTCCTATGAAGAGAGTAGCGATCGACATTACAGGTCCACTTCCAGAGACGAATGATGGAAATAAATATATCCTGGTAGCCATGGATTATTTTACGAAATGGACTGATGCCTATGCGCTACCAAATCAAGAAGCTGCTACCGTTGCAGAGGTACTGGTTAAAGAATTCTTTAGCCGATTTGGTGTTCCCTTGGAGATCCACTCCGACCAAGGGCGAAACTTCGAGTCAAACCTTTTCCAAAACGTTTGTAAATTGATTGGTGTCAATAAGACCAGAACGACACCCCTTCATCCTCAATCAGATGGAATGGTCGAGAGAATGAACCGAACGATGGGTAAAACACCTGTCCAAAGTTGTATTCAGAACATCAAAGAGATTGGGACCAGCACATTCATTTATTCCTAATGGCCTACCGCTCGGCCGTGAATGAAACTACGGGCCAGACTCCAACCTGCTGATGTTAGGTCGTGAAGTTCGTTTGCCCTGCGACCTAGAGTTTGGCTGCAGACCTTCTGAAGAACTTGTTGCAAGCGAAGATTATGTCGACCGCCTAAAGTTAAGAATGAACAACATTCATGAACTTGCCCGACAACACATTCAGTTAGCCAGTGACAGAATGAAAGATCAATACGATTCTCGATGCAAGAATGAAAGCTATGAAGTAGGTGATCTTGTTTGGCTTTATAATCCACAACGTCGTCGTGGCTTGTCTCCTAAACCGCAAAGACAATGGGAGGGTCCATATGAAATTAAAAAGAGAATAAATGACGTAATATACCGAATTAAGACGTTGCCAGAAAGGTAAACCTAAAGTAGTTCACATAAATCGTCTTGCACCTTATGCTGGCTCAAATGAAATCGAAGAAGTCCACCTTCAAAATAAGATCAAAGATGATCGGCGACCAAGCTTTAAGGAGTTTATGTCAAATTACGCAGAGAGAAAGAGTGCTAGATTCGGCGCGACGACAGAAGTTCAGCAGGATCTTTTTAGTGTTCCGCCATAACGTCTCTCTAGCCCACTGTGTTGCCCAAATCTTGAGATGACTAAAGGAATCTCATCTGTATTTTATAAGAAGTTCGGTCGCTTGGACGAGTTAAAAAACCAGCAGCCTAAAGTTGGAAGAGTGCTGAGATTAGAAGATGGCTTCTCGATCTTTGTTGTATATGGTGATCAGGAAGTCGTATACAGACAGAGCAACCTACGTGGATATATGGTGTGCTCTAACTAATTTGAAGAAAATCGTCTGCAAGTACGACATTAAGAACTTGGCTTTACCCAAGATAGGCCATGCACTAGATAATCTGGATTGGAAGATTGTCAGAAGCATGCTTGAAGTGATCTTCCGAGAAACCAGTGTAAGAATTACTGTGTGTTGCATTAATCCGAAGAGATCGTGTCCTTCAAAGACAGTAGACTGTTATTTCTTTCTGAGGGGTTCATGCAGAGCTGGAGATTCCTGTAGATTCCGCCATCCTGGGCCTATAGATAGAGTTCCCGATCGGGACGCTCAGATCTAAGAGGAGAGCAGTGTTATGAACATGCATTCAGTGTGGCCCGCCTAACAGTTGCATCTCGAAGCATCTCGGGCATCGAGAATCATCGATAGATCTTTCGATGATTCTCGATGCCTGAGATGCTTCGAGATGCAACTGTTAGGCGGACCACACTGAATGCATGTTCGTAACAGTACTTTAACATTTTCTAGGAACTCCAAATTCCCGACTTCTTTCGAACAACCTTTTTCGTTAATCTTACGTTTAAACACAAATTGTTCTTAGCTGCAATTCAAAACCAATAAACAATTCCATGAATATTATCGATTAGATTACAAATATGTTAACAAAGACAACTTTATATCGTAAAATCAATACCTATCTATGTTAACAATAGACAAATAGGTATTTTACATTTTAAATGCAAGAAACAAATATTTTTTAAAAATCTACTTTAACGTAATACAAAATGACAAATTTTATGTATACAATAGATAGATATTCTTTTTATTCTTCTCTGCCTTTATTTATCCACAATAAATATATATATATATATAATATTATATATATATATATATATACATATCATACATTATATGTTTATAAAACTAATCAAATTATTTTTTTTATGGTATGAAGTATACAATATTTAAAGCATTTGAAGTAATACGCCTAAGCCAAATAATTACTGGTATAAAACGGCGGAGACACCACCACAGTTAAACAAAGAAAAGAAGGTAATGATCTTTTGTTTGCAATTGATTTATTGTTAACATAAAGTCTTTTAACACTAAAGTTAAACAGCGAAATTTTTATTAGTAGCTATAAACTGTGTATGGTCGTAAAATATGGGTTTATAGAGGTTTTATTTAAAAATTAGTAATCACAGTTACAATCTTCTTTGTTATTACTTCTATTCAGGTTTAGCTGTGGCAATGTGAGAACACAAGAACTGATAAGTGCAAAGGTAAAAATACAATCCAGGAAAATATCATAAAATAAATCTGTTACTCAAGTGAATAAGTGGTTAAGTCAATTTTGCATAATTTTCAGGAGACGAATTTGACAACATGTCATAAATCCATTTATAGGATAGAATACTAAAACTTTACAAAAGATATAAAGAATACAAATGTATTATTGGTCTCATTCTGTAACTACTAAGTGATTAGGATAATGAGATATGAGACTTAACCATTTATTCACCGTCGACTTACCCAGTTATTTACCTTAATATCTTAATGCAAATAAGCCAATCTATGTATTTTATTTTTTGGTTGCTAAAGTTAAATAAATATGCAGTTTTAATGACTTAAACATAAACATAAACTTAAAACATTTAAACAAAAAAAAAAGAATATTTCTTTATATAAAATTTAACAAAAATTGTTTTACAGTAAGTTTAAAAACATTTATTCTGAATTATTATATTAATAGGTTGTGTATCTTGGTCAGAATCCAATTCCTCTAGGTCGGGATTATTGGCGACATCGTTTTTCATTTTCAGGTTTTGATAAAATTCATGGAATGAAGGATCTATTAAAGGCAATAAAGACAATCTTTTTTCATTTGGAGTCCAAATCATTAATAAATCTTGAACCGGCATGTAAGTAAGGTTTTATTTATTCAGCACACACCAAAATGAGAGTGACATCATTCATTTTAATCATTCGTTTCCATTGGTTACAATTTTAGGTAACATGCTAGATGCGTGCTACTTGCTACTTGCCACTGGCTATGCCAGTTTGGTGGGCGCTCTCACTTAGATGCAAAATTTTTGAAAAAGCTATCAACAATTATTTTTTCTTGTACCGTTTTTCGTAACATAATATTTTCAACAATATTTATTGAAAAAAAAAATAATTTGGAGTAGAAAGAGTTAAAATTTGTAAGTCGATATTATCAAAAGCTTCTCTTATGCTATTCTATCATCTGGCGTTGTTGGAGGTATCTGGTACACAAGGTTTTTTGTACAGCCCCATATAAAAAAGTCAATTTTTGACAATTTCCATGATTCGCAATAATAGGAAAGTTATTATTTAGATGATTGTGAATAAGGGCAATGTGGTGAACTGAAAACCACATTCGTTGATTGATGAACCACATGCCAAATGATTATTTAGAAAAATCCAGATATATATTATAAAAACATTTATAGACTACCTAGGTTGACTATGACTATTAATAAAGTTGGCATTGCTTGATGCATAGTAATTAAAATTACTGCTACTGAACAAGCTACTGAGACCATTGAAAAAAAGCTAATTTGCGATGATAATCATTGACTGTTATTTCTTGATGTCACTTAATAAATGTGTAGTCCTGGCATTACAAAATAATTTCTTAATTTTGTATAAACTATTAAAAAACTAACCCGAAAAGCATTACTACATCCCAACATTAAGTAAATAAATTAAATTTTGCTGGTAAAAGCAACTTAATGAATAAATTATTTTAAATTACATACTTAGCATTAAATACTAGCCACCAGCCAAATTTCACTAACTGGCACAAGATAATTGAACACACAAATGTTATAAAATTCCACAATACCAGTAATCCACCAAAATTTTTTAGTTTTATTATTACATCGTTAGTTTTTTCTAATCTTTCCATGAAGAGTGTTTCGTAAAGTAGATCATAATCTAAAAAAAAGAGTAATTTATTCAAACAGTAAAAAACCGTTATTGTTTTAGCAAAGTTCTTTATTTGTATATGATTCTCATATTATTATCGAAATGAATATAAAATAATCCAAAAAAAACAGTCAACAGTTTCAGTATTTTTTGACCAAAGCTTTTATTTCTTTTTGTTATTTAAAATATGTCAAAAAATTTTGGTAATAAACGTTTTTTATTGAGATAAATTTCAACACGATATCTTTGTACCCTCTTTATGGACAGAGTGGAGGTAGGCTCGGGCTTCAGTCGGGTAGAGGTATAGATAGAGATACACGAGTGAGGTACGGAAGAGAAAGAGAAGAGACTTTTGGGGGCCACCCTATCTGTGGATAGGACATAGTGAAAGTTAACAGACATGAGGGAGATAAGAAAAGACGAAGTAAATAGCCTCCTGCAGCAATTGCACCAACAACATATACTTCAGTTTCTTCTTGCATATTGATTTCTATGCCATCTAAGCTATAACCACTTTCTATCCAGTTTTAGAATTTTTAGAATCAGAGGTTATTTTTTTTATTCTTAATTTGATCTAATTTCTTTTGCTCTCTTAGAAAAGCTCCCTTTTCTTTTTCTTTATATTTTTTAGTCTTCTCATTTTGTTTTTCGAAATGTTTCTGAAATAACAACTGATGGTAGTTTTTACTTACTTTTTCTTATTTTGCTATCTCTGGGAGTCAGATTTCTCCAGAATTACGCTCTCTTCTAGGGGCGATGACGCATCTAAAGGAAAGGTACTGTTTGAAGCATTAATTTCAGTAATTATTAGTTTTTTGGGACTACAAAACTGATAATATAAGATAAATAATTGACTGATGAGATAAACTGACAGGATCTCTTGAAGTCCCTAGTTTGGGTAAGTCATCAAATTTTTCTGTTATTTTATCTCTTTTACTGAATATGTTTATAGGTCTGATTTCAGGATTACATGAATGACTTCTAGAACGTTCTAGTATCCATTGTCCCAAAATGTGTTTCCCCCATTTGTTAGGGTTGGAGAAGGACTCACAGTACAAACCTCAGAATATTTTTCTTTTACTTTATACAATAAAATTATACGAGGTATTTTAAATTCTTTTGAAGCAGCAACATATGAGCTTCCTCTTCGAATAGCTAAAAGCGCTGCTGCCATTTAATCCGGAGTATTTTTTTCGGAGCCATGTCAGTTAGTAAATACTGTAATGAAAAGAAATCCAATTATGAACATGTAGTATCCTGTGATTGACACTTTCTGTCAATGACTGAAAAAAATTGTTTGTAAGAAATAAATCTCATATCGGCAGCATCACCTTTGCATAACAAATTACATGAGAGTTTTCCTCTAAAATCATAGTTAGACTAAGGTGTCACTAACTGGACAGACAAGGATGTATACAATCCAGTAATTGACAGTCCATTCAGCTCTTGTATCAAATTCAACATTTCCTATTTTTATTAGTTTACTTACAACATTTTGTGATCACAAGAACACCAAGAAAAGATTTATAATGTTAAATATTAAGACAGCTATAAAATATTTTTTATCACAATTAACTTAGTAATTGTTAAACTCTTCATCACAAAATAATATACAACTGTAGTCAATCACTCAACAAAGCACAATAACTTGTAGTGTTGTCACATTTGTCAATAAACTTGGTAATAAAGTAAATTAATGAAATCTTTGAAGTGTCGAAGAATCATAGATGACTTATCGACGAAATAACTTATCTGATTCAGACATTTACAAAGAATGGATGGATAACGAATATCAAAGTAAATCCTAAAATGGCAACCAGAAGGTAAGAGAAAATAAAGTAGACTGAGAACAAGTTGGAGAGAAGGAATAGACAAAGAGGTAAGAGAAAGAAACTTAGAAGATGACCTAGGAAACGACCGGACGAAGTGACGATTAGAAGTTAAAAAACAACGGAGAAGGAAAATCGACATGCAGTTGTAAAAAAATTAATAAACAATAAACAGAATTTCAGGGAAATAATAATGTCTGTTACATATCTTCTGTGGTTATGGTTGATCTGCTGTTGTCAGATTTTTATATTATTTTCTTTATAAATAAATATTATATGTACTTCTTATATTGTTCCTCCCTCTCTTTCTCTCGCTTTCTTTTTCTCTCTCTCTCTTTGTGTTTTTATAACTAATGGGATCATAAACACAAAAATCTACTATTTTTAAATTAGCATCAAGTCGAAAAGAAATTGTCATTAAAAGTGCAAATGTGTATCAATAAACGATTTTTAAATATCTTACCTTCGACATTGTAGAGATATCCACGTGAATTTCCTCCTAGTATATCTGTTGTGCATAACAAAAACCAAAACAATAGACCAAATGCAATGAGCGATTTCCAATGGATGAAAGTTGTATATCTCTTCATTCTAGTCCTCTGTTTTAACGACATTAAGAAATAATGAGATGATGGAAATTTCTGAGAGTTCTTGTGAAAAAATTCCCTCCATACAAAATTGGTCACAAAAATTCTTCTGACATTTTTGACATTTATTTAAAGTCACAGACTTGATTAGGTAAAATACTGTCATTATAATTTTTGATAACGTGTCAATATAATTTGGATTTATAGGCCAGGGCGGATCTATTTTGAGATGGATGTAAGCAGTAACATTCAGATTTTTGCAGAAATAGTTAATTTGGTCAATAATATTTTAATTTATTACTAGTTCTGCAAAATAGCAATACATACAAAAAAAGGGGGGAAAAGCCTTTTCTTATTTATTGTTTTTCAACCACTTAAATGGCACTTAAGACCTTCATAGTTCGTCTGGAAAATTTTTATATTATAATAAGATAGCCCTCCAAATTTCAGTCAATTCGATTCAGTAGATTTCGCTTAACCGCTTAACGTACTCACCCGAGTTAACTCGGTATTAAACTACTATTTTCGCATACCCGAGTTAACTCGTGCTTAAAAATATTTGTACGATATATAATGCGCCTACGCGTTTTAACTCGTCTAGCGCTAAATAACGGTTCCCTCCGCTTGTCTTCTCGTTTCTAATTTTAAATTAACATATTAACCACTACATTGCTAACATGTTCTTCTACTTTTTGAACATCGGTTTATTACTTGATCACGGTCTAACGTGTAGATCCCACATTTTCCAAAACCAGACTTAATATTTTTCCTTGGTTGGGTCTAATGGTGTCAATCAGCCCTCTAACAAAATGAGGAAAGCGATCTTTGGGTAGGGTAGCTGCCCCTCTTCGTTCACTCATTTTCTACTTTTCAAGAATTTTTCGCCATGCTTCTTTTAAAGGGCAAAAAAGCGACATCAAGGGGCTGGGTCATATGCTTAGAATTTGACGGCAAAAAAAATGAATGAGATATCATTCAAACATGACGGACGTGCAGCTTTTGGAAGAAAGAGTTGCACCCTCGTTCGTAGTAATGACATTTTTATTTTGTAATTATTCGTTTCCTTCCGGGATCGCCAGATAAATTCGTCTCATCTAAGTGTACAATATTAGACGGCGATACACCTTCTAGTTCTGCACCCAGGTGATGGGTCGCTTCAAAAACCCATGTACACAATCTTTTCCCTGTAAGTTGTTGTTAAACCTAGGTACATTTTTACCCCGACAATCTAGGTATGTTTTTACCATTAATCTAAAATCGAATTTATCTAAGGGATAGCTCCAATCAGCACAGGTTATCAATTGTATCAGTATATCTTTCTCTTCGAACTTTGTTAGTGTAGTTTGTCCTCGAGGTGTTTTTAAGTTAGGGATTTTGTGGTGCCTATAGACTACTATAGAGCACTGAATAGTTAATTTCATGTACTTTACTTTCCTCCCTATAGGACATTCCACATCTTATGTCGTTTAAGGCCCTTTCAAGAGCCTCACGATTGGTTATTTTGTAAAACTTGGACCTTGGATTATGTATATAGTCTCGTGGCATGGTTAATCTGAAAGCAAAATAAAAAATACTGGAGAAAAAAAGAAACAAAATAAAAAATATTGGAGAAAAAAAGAAAGCAGGTGAGTGGAAACACAACAGTGGGTGAAAAGAAACGACGGGTGATTAGAAACTGCGGGTCAATAGAAACAGAATTGGGGTTAGGTTTTTACAAAACAACATTGAAATCAAGTTACCGGTATGTTATGATAAATTTGTCAAGTATTATGTTAAGTATACACCCTAAGCTATATTATAAGTAATTATCTATTTCTTTAATTGATTTTTTCTTACCTTGTTACAAAAAATTAATCAGTTTTTTTAAACGTGGCAAAATCAGCTGTTTAACTGAAATTGCTGTTGTCCAGTGTTGACATCTGTTAAATGCACAATACTCTAAATTTTTTTCTAATGCTGAGAAGATATAACAAGAACATTTTGATTATTTTTTAGTACGTTTGAAACAATAGTAGAGTGTTCTCCAAAACCAAAGATAGTTGACTGTGGTTGTCGCCCTTTTAAATTTAGCAGATCTTAGACATCAGAGTCCAAATTCATAGGGTCCCTGGGGTTGCTTTCCAGCATATATTTCCAGGTTATAACTATAAAAAGTAACTGCATCACACATTTGGATGGCTTTGAAGGGATATATTGTTTGAACCTGCAATGTCCCCTAAAAGCCTCCATTTTTTCGTCAATAGTCACATACTGTCCTAGTGAATAGTTATGTTTACATATATAAACAAAATCGTCGGAGAATTCACGAGTCTGCGCAATGTTGTCAACAGCTTTCCTTTCAGATCTTGTGATACGGTCATCGAAAGGCAGGCATCTCATAAAAAAACTTGAACCTTCTGAGACTCATAACCAGTCGAAATATTTCCACGCCATGTCCATCTGTAGCCCAGAGATCCTCTAACATCACTTTGTTGGCGTACAAAGTTCCTGCTAGATATAAAAGGCCTATAAAGGTCTTGAGTTCTGTCATGTCCCAGTCACATTCTACGAGAGACAATGAGATATGACGCTTTCTACAGGTGGAAGCACAAAAGACGTAAACACCAGATAGTCGACTAAAAGAAATCCAGAGAGAGAAATAAAAAATCCCCCAGAGGAAAACGTAACCATACAAAACCCCAGAGTGAAAAGAAACTCCAAAATCATAACACTCACACAAGGAAGACAGTTCGTAGGTCAAATCACCCAGAATATCGCATATCGCCTCGTACACAGTGGGCCCAGCTGCTCACACAAGGATACAGTCTATATTGTGGTATCGTATAATATTTTATATATTTTCTTTATTATAATATAGACTATATACTAATTATGATTTTTTGTCCATAGGTCACCTACAAAAAAAAACCACAAAAAAACACAAAAAACCGGCCTCGGCCACCAAAAAAATCAAAAAAATACTAACAAAAACCGGCTTCGGCCACCAAAAAAATTAACAAAAATCCCAAAACCCGGGCACGTAGGGCCCAACCCCTTGAGCACCAAGTCGCCAAACTGAGCCGGGACTCAGAGCGGAGACTTGAGGCCCAAGTAAGCAATTTTAGTTCGTGGATAAGCCACATTAAGATAACAGGAATATAGTGGAGATGCGCTGTCCTAAGTTTTTTTTTGCATTCGGTTAGGAAACTATGTTGGGGTTCTATTACCCAGGACCTCCACATGAAGAGCATTTGGCTGATTGTTGTGCCTCTATAGCGCATCAGAGTGCTATAGGGGGGAAAGGGATGGTCTAGAGCATTGGAGCACAGTGGGGTGACTCCTGTTTTTACTCGTTTTTACACGTTTTCGGTCAAAGCGATCCCTGACTTCAAGATGAATTTACTGGTTTTGTTAACTTGACTATTGTTTGTAGCATGTTATCAAAAAATATCTGACTCCAACATTCTATATGTAACTTAGCTAGTCGTGCTTCATGTATTACTCCTGGGAGACGTGTAACTAGGTTATGTGGTTAAAAAAATTGGCAAGCTTGTATCATTTTGATACACATACCGACGAAGAGTTAAACAAAAAGGATACAAATTGACAAATAGTATTATAAGGAATACAAATTAGGTAGAGTAGACATCCCGTCTTCTTTTAAAAATCGTAAAATACAATTGTGTAAAATTTCACGGCAATGTGATTAACCTCAGTGAAAAATTCAGAAAAGTCCGTCAGTTCCCGGTCCAATTTAAGGTTTTTTTTTCATTACATTACTCGACACGCATGTTGAACCTTTAAGCACGACACCAGCGTTGCCAGATCGTACTTTTATTATACTTTAAAAACTATCATTAGAATTATGAATATGTAATAATATTATATACGAATATTATTAAGAAATTGACAGTTAATGAGTTTAAAACGCTAACGCGTCGTAAAATTTTAAAACAATTTACATATTTATAGGTATGTCTAGAATTTAGTAACAGTTACAATTATTATCCAATAATATATACATTGTCCATACTATCAAATAAAATAATAATTTGACAGTAATCTTAAATAAAATTTTGAAACGGTACTAGAAAGCTTCTACAAAAAGTTTAAAATAAAAAGAATAAACACATAAATTTATTATTTAAAAAGGGACAAGTTAATTGGGTTGCAAAACGTTAATTACCTTAAAGGTGTTAAAAGCATTTTATTCTACCATAAACTCATCTAAATATTAAGTTGAATACAGAAATTTTAATGCTTACATTTCCAGTTTAATAAACATAAACATTTTATTAATATTTTTTAATTGTTAGTTAAATTTTTAATGTATTAAATTTTAATTTAAAATTAAAATTGAGAATTTTTCAATATAATTTTTGTTCAACTTCTACTTTAACCCCCACTAGCGAATTCAATTCAATGCATGCACGTAATTTTTCACGGTAGGTAGTAATCTACCTGAAAAGTTCATCGAACCGGCAACACCGGTATCGTTCTCAACAGGTATGGGATTAAAGTTTCAACCGGAGCTTGAAGTGGTTTTGATCAGAGTGCATAATAGTGGTGTACTAGTGTAGCTTTTGAGCTTTGTAAGTGCAGTTGAAAGGTGCGACCGGCGCGATCAAACTGAAATTTAGAAGTACGTTAAATTAGTTTGTATAATAAACTTGTCAGGTGGAAACAATTGAAGTTAAAACAGTGAGTTAGTTGAGTGGAATTGTGTGTTTGTTTTTGTTTAAAATTGTTTTGGTTCAAACAATAGGAAAAGTAAGTAAATTTAACTTAGTTATAGATACTTTTCACTATTTTCCAAATAAAAAAAAAAAATTATGATTAAAGAATAGAGGGACTCATTACAAATTCAATCAAGAGGGTTTCCATAAAACAGACATCAATTTAAAAAAGTGTTGTTGCTATTTTTAAAATTAATTAAAGCATGCCAAAGTAAATATTATATAGTTAAAAGTGTTTTAAATTAACTGTTATTTAAATATACACATACAGCAAATCTAATATGATACTGTAAGCTAGTTAATATTATGTTTTTTATAATCTATGTGAGCTTTTATTATGGATTAAAACTATTAAAAGGGTTAAAAGGGGTTTAAATTAACTGTTATTATTAAGTATACACATACAGCAAATCTAATATGCCACTCTAAGCTAATTAATATTATGTTTATCATAATCCATGTGAGCTTTTATTCTGGATTAAAACTCTTATTGTCATCTTGATTTGTCAACATTGTTTTGTTTACCTTGTACATATTAGCGTATGCTAAATAATCTTTTGTTTATTCACCTGACATTTCCTGAACAAATATTTACGTTGTTTTTGTTTTGATTGATACTGTTACGTATGTAAACTACCTACAAATTAAATGCCGATTTCCTTTTAAAAATTATGGTTTCGTAGTTGTTTACCAACAATCGCAGCTATAATATATTGCTGATAATTATAATAATCTTAATTAGAAATTAATTAAATTGTACAGATAGAATTTAAGAATTTTATTTTAGTTCTACCCCAAATGATTCGATTCTAGGTATTGTCCCAAACAAATTATAATCCTAATTAAAAGTGTTTTCACTAGTTTTTTTCGATGATTTAATGTTTTTCTAAATATTGGTTTGTTTGCGGCACAGTATGTACTTATTGGTTAATTTAATACTTACAAAAAGATTCATAATGCAACTTGCAAATATTTATTTGCATTGAATGTGGACCAAAATAAAAAATAATGAGAATTTGGGAATATGGGGGAAACTATGACATAGATATTACAGTATTACACCAGAGAAATGAGGAAATAAAAAGCCTTTTTTGTAACATTCTTTGATAGAAATATCTAATAAATGTTTTTGATTTTGACTAGGAGAATATGTAGTAATATTGTTCTGAAGCTATTTTTTTGTGGCATTTTAAGGTAATTACTATTTAAATGGGTATAAGCCACAATTAAAGGTTAAAGTAAGTTTACTGACCTTACAATTTCCACTTTAGAAATTTTTGTTACTTGGTGAAAAATTCTTCTAATAATTTAACTTTATCTGACTCATTTATATTGAAGATTCAGACATACATTATACATTTTAGAGTAGACGACTTTAAAATGATATTGCCAATAATTCTTTACAAGAAACTGGCACATTGTCAAAGTTCAATCAAATTTTTACGAATATGTAGAAACAATAACATAATACCAAAGGGCTTGAAGTTACGTCCAGCATAATATTCCAGCAGAAAGTTGGAAAACATTCTACATAGAGCCAGTTTATCAACGATCCACGAAAGGTTACAATTTCATAGATCTAATTTATTTTTTGTTGAGCAATAAGTATTGAAGATTTGCTTTTCAATGTGATATTAAACTCTGATTTGGATCAAATTATTTTTAGTTTACATATACTTAGTATATAAAAATTCATAGAAACAAAGAAATATAGATTTAAATAAATTTAATATTAATTTAGAACAAAACAGCATACACACTTTAGATAGGAATAGAAATAATGACATATTAGAGACAGTTCTTAATCTATCAAATAGACATTTAATTGCAACTGAGTGTTTAATACTGTCAAAGGGTGTAAACTTTGCTGTTACTCATCCATCCATTCCAAAATTAGACATAATAAGCTCAGTTGAGAAAATATCAATGTCTACAATGTCAATATCAATGTTTATTATCCCACGAAAAGGAAGAGTACAGAGTATTATGTAAACTTGAATTGGAAAAGTCTATTAAAATTGAACAAAACATAAGCAAAGAGGAACTAAAAGCTATAAGAACTTTAAAAAATGACGACTCCATAATCATCCTACCAGCAGACAAGGGGAATGCAACTGTGATAATGGATAAAATTCAATATGAAAACAAAATTAAAGATCTAATAATAAACGGACCTTATACAAAATTAACAAAGGATCCAACAAAGCCTTTGGAAAATAGAATATATAGAACTTTATTCAAGTTTAAAGATTGTTTAACAAGTTATCAGAGAAGATTAATTACACCTCATTACTGCAATACCTTTTATTTTTATGGAGTACCGAAAGTTCATAAAACAAATATACCACTTAGATCCATTTGTAGTACCATAAATTCTCCTTGTAGTGAACTATCAAATTTTTTATTAAATATTATACAACAACGTGTAAATAAAAATGACACATTTATAAAAAAAATACACAACATTTTAAAATTACTAAATATTAAATTTAATTCGAATAATACTTTGGTAAGTTTTGACATAAATAGTTTATTTACGAATGTGCCATTAGATAAGACTATAAATATAATCAAGACAAAATTAGAGAGTGATGATACATTGTCAAGTAGAACAAGACTATATATTTACTGATAACAAATATTTTTAACTAAATAATTAATTCTATAAAAAACTTTTTGGTCTAGCACTGGTCTCTAGTTCATCTCCATTATTAGCCGATATATTTATGGAAGATTTTGAAACAAATATTATTTCTAAACAAAATTTAAAACCCACAGTATGGTGGAGATATTCACATGATATATTCTCAATATGGCATCATGGATCAGAGTTGTTGGACACATTCCTGAATGATATAAACGATAAAGAAGAGACAATAACATTTACCATGGCAAAGGAATATAATAACACACTTTCTTTCCTGGATGCTTTAATCTCTAAGAACAATACTGGATATGAGACTCAGCTTTATAGAAACCCAACACACACCAACAGATATTTAAATTTCAAATCAAATCACAATATTAATATTAAAAAGGGAATCATTAAATCCTTATACGATAAAGCCAAAATTGCTTCTTCTAACGAAAACTTGTTCTTGGAGGAAAAATATTTGTTACCATATGTTGTATTAAAAAATGATTATCCTTTATCGTTTATAAATAAGGAATTTTCAACAATCTACCGAATAACAGAACAACTTAGAACGAGATCCTACAGCATACATAAGGAATAATACGAGGAAAATAACAATACCATACATAAAAGGATTATCAGAAAAACTTAAAAGAATAGGAAATAAATGCAACATTTCAACAAATTTCAAAACAACAAACACATTGAGATTACACTACATTACATGACAGAACACTATTTTGTCTAAAACCAACGTAACAATGAACAAGAAAGGACAAAGAATTGTAATGCGATCAGTTTTATTTAGGTGAAACATCAAGGCCATTAAATGTTAGAATAAGTGTACATCAATCTTATATTAAAAATAGAGAATTTGATAGATTTTTAATATGTAGACACGCGTGGGAGAATGAACATAGGGTTCAATGGAATGATTCAAATATACTTAGTCCTAAAAGAAACGGATGGTAAAAAGAGAAAAATCGAAGAAGCGGTTCCAATTGTGCTAAATGAAACCAATTGTGTCGCAAATTCCTCAGCAGAATGTAGTAGGATCTAGTTAGCCATAATAAAAGAGGAAGTTATTAAAAGGAAAATACCAGTATTAGTAAGTCAGTAACATATAGAGGATACACCATTTATGTTTTTTAAATAACAAACATATAAAATCAGAATTTTGGTGTTTATTTAAAGTAAACTAATCGCACACCAAATACTTACCATGTCGAGATAGTATTATGAGGTTTTTTTTGGTTTTTCGCTCATAATTTACTATTGAATTACTAACAGGAGAATTTTACTGTCATCATGGCATGTGTTTGTCTTTTTAAAGACGAATTACATGCTATGATTTTTTCTGACAAATATTTTCAAGTGAAAGTTGATTTCATGTAATCGAATGAACTATCTTACAAGTAAAGTCGTCCCAGGAACGCAACTTAATAATATTGGCAATATCATTTTAAAGTCCTCTACTTTAAAAATTTATAAAGTATGTCCGAATTGTCAATATAAATGAGTTAGATAAAATTAAATTATTAGAAGGATTTTTGCACTAAGTAACAAAAAAAAACAAAATTTATTTAATTTACTGTTTGTATTTTGAGAATTTCCGAAGTGGAAATTGAAACGTCAATAAACGTACTTTAACCTTTAATTGTGGCTTATTTCCATTTAAATAGTAATTACTTTAAAATGCCACAAGAAAATAGCCTCAGAACAATATCATCAAATTTAGCAAAAGTAATTGTTAGATACCTGCATCAACAAGTGTCATGGGAAAATCGTTAGTTCTCTGATCTATATTAGAGTTTCTGTTGTTACTGAGCGTTGATTTCTTCAATATAATTGTTCAATGGAACCAAATGTAGAAGCTGTAAACTAGTTGAGCACTGTTCTGTAAATATATTTACTTATTTTAATAAATGACATTTATGCAACTGCTATTATCATAGCCATATCTCAGTAAGTCAAGAAAACAATTTATTACTGCAAAAGTTTGCGAAAAATAATGATTGCTGAACCTATCTTAGCGTCGGAACTATTATTAACGAACAGTGAAGCAATTTACAGGAAATAAAGTGCCGCATAGGAAAGGCAAGAACGGTCTTTAACAAAATGAGCGCCATCTTCAAAAGTCACAACATATCCCTTGATACAAAAATGAGACATTTGAGATGCTATGTTTTCTCTGTGTTGTTGTACGGGGCGGAGGCATGGACGCTTACAGACGCCACTATTAAAAAACTTGAAGCATTTGAGATGTGGCTTTATAGAAGAATGCTGAGAATATCATGGACAGCAAGGATCACGAACAAGGAAGTTCTAGGAAAGATGAAGAAGGAACCAGAGATTGTGTTTACGATCAAACGCATAAAATTGCAATATCTGGGACACGTTATGAGAAATCAGCACCGTTACTCCCTGCTACAGTCTATATTGCAAGGTAAAGTCAAAGGTAAGCGAGGACCCGGTAGAAGGAGAATATCATGGCTGCGGAATTTAAGAACATGGTTTAAGAAAACCTAAACGGAGCTGTTTCGAGCCGCAGCGAGCAAGGTTATGATTGCCAATATGATTTCCAACATCCGAAACGGATAGGAACTAGAAGAAGAAGATCTTAGCGTCATATGGTAGAGCTAACTAAATTTTCTTTCAGAATATTTAACGTACTTATTAATCTTTCAATGTAAATCTTATCCCTGTCGAAATAGTGCTCATACAGTTTAAAAACCAACATATATTATGACCCTCCCTTTTAGCCTGGTCGAAAATACACTAAAACCTGTCAACATATTTGCGGGATTTCTGATTATCGCCGGAATCTCTCTACCCAGAATAAATCTGGCGAGTAACCTTGTTTTAGTATAAAACTTGCTATATTCTTTTTATAGACTAGACCAGGGGTCACCAATTATATCCCCCGAGGTCAGCACTAAACAAGGCAGTGGCGTAACCGGGGGGTACCTAGAAACCCTCCAGTATTTGTAACCCCCTTCAGGAGATCATCCTGGTTACATAGTTGAAACCAGGCAACTAGGCCACCTCGTTTAGGGAGGGGTATGAAATAAAATTTGTATCGTAGAACTTAATTTAATCATTTAATGCTACTGGTTCTGGTTTTTTCTTTCTGCAACTATAGTGTTCAACAATTTTATGGAAGATTAGTTTAGATTACGAAGATTTCTATATAGTATTATTACTCTGCATTTTAAAAATGTAAAGATATTTATATATTTAAAATTGAATATAATTTTATTACTATATTTTAAATTTACTGGCGGTCCGCAAAAAACAGGCACACGGCCCGGATGCGGACCACGGTCCGCCATTTGGTGACCACTGGACTAGACAATATTTCTCTTAAGCTACAATATCCATATGATAATAGCAGCTACGAGAGATAGTCGATATTTTATTGCTAAATTTTTACTAAGATACAATTGCATAGAGTACCAAGTTACAAGTACCAATATTTCATATAAATATCTAGGTCTCGTATGCTTCGGATTCTATTTTACTGTATTCTTTATCAGTTTACATTCTCCTCGTGTTTGACGTAACTAAACATTTGAAGCTTTAAATCCTGATTGATGTCTCCTTCGTTACGTTCCAATGACATCCTTCAAATTGATTAATTTTAATAATTAATGTATTTTTAGCATAAATATTTACCGCACTTTTATTTTAAAATAATATTACCAAATATAGAAATATACAAAATAAATAATTTGGCTAATAACTGAGTAATTTGAATAGCATTTAGTATTTATGCGTGTAATTATAGGATTTGATGTAATTTTGCGGGTATTTAACCTTGTGGAGCGCATTCGACTATGATAGTGGCTTCTAAAATAAATATTCATTAGCATACAGAAAAATTATAATTCTTTATAAACCGGTAAATGGCATTACCTTCATCAGGTTTTTATTTCAACATTGTTTTTGTTTTGTTTTGGGAACTATGGCTATTTAGTCCAGGGAAATGAGTATTTCTATGATTTTGCAATAGCCGAGTATAATAGACGAGTTTTCCGGTAATATATACCTAGACTAAGCAGATCTACAGGTTTTCTGCAGAAATTGCGGCGTTGTTTTTCAATTATTAGCAATTTACTGCGATTTTTAAATATAAAAAAATATTTTATCTGTTAAAATGGCTTATTCTAAAATTGTTTAAATTAATTTGTTGCTCAAAAACAGCAAAATAAGGCAAAACAAAAAAGAGGACCGCTCTTTTTTTGTAGTGCTCAAAAAACTGTCAAACATTGTAGCGCGATACATGGTATCCCCATGTATCGATACCCATGGATTTTTTTAATCGCATCTAATTTATTTATTAAAATTAAGAATTTTAGTGGTCTCATTTTAAAAGTTTAGTTGTACAAATTTAAAAAAAGAAAAATCTTAAACGGCATTGTCTCTGAGTGTTAAAAATGAGGCTGAAATGAATTATGTCGAACCGTGTGGAGGAAAAAACTAAAAATTGAAGCGTTTAAAAAATGAAAAGTACTTCACACTACTGTAAGTTTCTCTATCTCCGGTTCTAATTTTGGATTTTGATTTTTTTACTTTGTATGCACTTTTTGCGTATTTCTAATGAGCTAGAAAACTTTTTTTAAAAGTTTTCTGAAAAGCTCATTACATTGAGCTTTATATTTTAAACAATCAAAAAAGATGTGGTCCAGGTCACCGATTTTATTACAGGCTTTACAAAGATCGCTCTCAAGTATTTTTTTTTCAAATAAATGTGCTGGATAACATGCGTGACTAAACTTCATTCTGCTGATAGTAGTTATACTTTTTCGACTGTAAACGTACTCATTGTACCAAGGTTTTCTCCTTAATTTGGTTTCAAGTCTGGTGTAACGTGTTGGATTTGTAAAGTTGTACTCTTGCCATAAATAAGACCATTTCTTCATCATTCTCTGTTTTGCTATGATTATTTTGTTCATCTGTCGTTAATTCGTAATTTATTTGTTCCCCCATTACTATGCTTTCTTTGGCAATTTGATCTGCAATTTCATTGTTTGTTATTCCTGCATGTGCGTTGACCCAGAAAAATTTTATGTATTTATTTTGATCTTGTAAATGTTTAAGTATTGCTTAGATGCTAAAAATAATGTCATTGGTTGTGTTTGAGTTTGATTTTAAAATTTTAAGAACGGGAAGTGAATCGGGAAAGATTATAGCATTCTGATCCTCTTCCTGATGAACATATTCTAATGCTTTTAGAATTGCTATTGCCTCAGCTGTAAAAATAGATGTGTTTTTGTTTAACTTATATTTTTTCTGTATACGTTTAGGTATTACGAAAGCGCAACTTGTACCATCGGTGTTTTTGGATCCATCAGTGTATATAGTGACGTAGTTTGGATGTTCTACAATTTAATTTATGACTATACTATTAAATGATGCTAACTCCAAATAAAGGGGTATATTTACATCACAGGAAACAAAGTGATCAAAATAGTCAGTTTCTACCTTTGTTTTTGGTTTTAAGGTCACGTTTCTTAATTCATCACAAATAGGAGGAGAGTTTTTTATGAATCCAAAAAGGCTTAGTTAGGTCGTATTCGTTTAACTTATATATGCTGCTAATGAATGCTGAGTTTTTCTTACGCAACTTAATAATCATTTTTTCAGCTAAAAATGATCTTATCAGTTCTAATGGAGGTTCGATTCCTTCAGCTTTTAACGGTTCAACTGGTGTAGATTTCATTGCTCCCAGACATATTCTGAGTGATTTGTTTTGTTTAATATCCAGTTTACGTAGATTTGTTTTATTGGCTGTTCCATAAAGTATACAACCATAATCCATTATTGATCTTATGTAAGCTTTATAGAAGATTAGAGCTGTTTGAGGTTCTGCACCCCACCAAGTTCGCATAATGGATTTTAAAAAGTTTAGCCCTTTATTGCATTTTGTCTCTATTTGTTTAATATAAAGTTTCCAGGTTAATTTTCTGTCTAATGTGATTCCTAAGTATTTGACATTGGTATTCACCGGAAATTCTATACCATCTATTGTAATTTTTTGCATCGGTTTCATGTTATGCCTGGTGAAGATTATAACTTTAATTAATTTGTATTAAGATTGGCCTCTTACGATATATTTTTCCTACCATTACAAATCTCAAAGTTGTATTTCCTTTATGGGTAAATATATTGTGAATAAACTATTTTTTGTCTTTTAATGACGCTTAAAAGTTCTCTATGCTTCCATGCATTATCACAATTAACAAATTGTCAACATATTGCGTTTTGTTCATCAGATATATCTTGTGAATGAGCTCATTCTCGTTTTTAATTAAATAATGATATTTTGATTAATGGTTGTTGATTATCGTCGGCACAAACTCTTCTTCGATGATCCGAAGGGTTTTTATTTTCAGATAAGTACTACTTACTTGTCAAATGTAGCTTGATGCTTAGCGATTTTGTTATCTAAAACATTACGTATTTGTGGTAGGAAAATATAAGTGTGGCACAAACTCTTAATTAACTTAACCAGACCACAAGAAAGTAGTTTCAGAACTTTGCTAAACCATTTGATTTTCTTGTTGTTAAAGAAAACATAAATAGTAGTAGTTCAATTTCTTTTACCTGTTGATAAATACGTTTACATAAAAAAGGCAACTCCATTAATTAATCTTTCAGATTTTGATGCATCAATTTATCGAGGTATACGAAGAATTAAGCGTTTATTCCACAGAATGCCACAGTTACGTGACTAACAGACTTTTTACGGTTATTATGTCTCTCGTTTCAGAAACTATTTACTAGTAGTGTTACACTGCCTTATTTTCTTGTCTGTTTTTATCAACGGTTAAACAACGTTTATGCCTATTATTTGGCGTGTGATTTTTGTTATATCATTAACGGAGCAAGCATTTAACGGACCTTCGGTGACTTTAAAAACCCTCATTTGGTAGCTATATTTTTATTGGTATCACCGCAATAAATATTGAAGTTAATCTTATATAATTTTTGTATTCGGTTTACATTTATACACATAATTCATTATTTGTAAATTAATATTGTTATAGGATAGGTTAAATAGAAATGAATAAATTCCTCATTTATTTAGTAAAATGTATTTAAATATCGTATGTTTACATGTTTAGCAATTTTTTTATGATCGTGTATCGCTAATATTTCATGGAACCCTTCTTCTTTATTAAATTTATTATATATTTGATATTTTAATAAATAATATTCTGAAATTGTGGTTAGTGTAATTATTTCTAAAATATCTGCATATTACCCTTAAATTTATTTTAATGAAAACGGAAGCTTACTCCGACTTCCTTAATATAATGTGTAATAATTTATAAAGGGAATTGAGATCGATCAACCATACATTTTTTCCTTTCTCTGCGTTCTTTAAATACCGTTACTGTCGATTAATAATTATATTTGATTAAATTTATATTACGATCATCTCGGTTATAATATTATAATTAGTTATTTAGAAAATCAAAAATTACAACGAATTTTCCAGTTTTATGTCAATAACAATTTCCTTGTATGTATTTAAAGTCCAAGAAAATAAGATTTTTCTCGTGACACTGACGTCGCCAGAGAAATGACAGTTCTAGTGAGTAGTATGTAACATTTTTTTTATAATTAATATATTAAATTATTTTTAATTCCCTTTACCCCCGTGCTGATACGCTCATGGTCGGTTTAACAGAGGCAAAATTTTTATTGAACCTATCGACTACCTCAAAATACGGAATAACCGACTTATTAAAAACGACGGTTTAGGTAATCCTCGGTTAATTCCTTTCGGGTTTAAGGCCGGGTTCCTTTATGATAAATTTGATAAATATCGTCGGGGCACGTTGTAATGTTTTCTTTCTATAATAACCTAATCCAAAGGATTTTAATTTTCTCATGTCCAAATTGCTGGTACCGTTATTTACCCCGAACTTTCCGATAGTCATTAGGACCTTATCTTCTTAGAAATACATACAACTGGCCTATGATTTTTAGGTTGGAGATACCCTCACCTTCTTTTTGGTAGTTTGGTAAATTTTTGCAAGAAAAGATTTACTTCTGAGTGGGGACTCGTGGAGTAAAGACTTACTTCTCGTCTGGCGATCCTTGAGGGAGGAAGCGTATCGTTTCCTTACCGTCTCTGTGCTTTTTCTTTTAAGTGTGTATACATTTGGATATTCGAGTTTTTTGATCTACTATCATATTAGATTAAATATTGGTATAGAGTACCTTTAATTTTAATTAACTTCAGTGCTGGATACAAGTAAAGTATTATAGCAAAGTAAATTAACTTAAGTGAATTAGTGCAGCAGTTATCAGGAATTACTGTAAGTTACCATAATCTTAGTATCTCCACTTATCTGGGCGAATAATATGGTATGGTATCATATTATCTGCAATCATCTGGGCGAATCAAAGTTCATCCATGTCTTCACCTGTAGTTGAGAGTAACTACTGATTTTTGCATTCAATTTTAAGAACATTCAATATTTTCTGATGAACTTTCCATCAGCTACTAAGAAATTTCAATAAATAATAATTACAAACATTTAGTTCTCAATCATTAAATAACAGTGCGAGATAGATAATTAACTACGACCAAGTGCGGTTTGGTTAAATTTTTATTTCTGTAACCTTTTGTATTCTTGTAAATTTAGTTTTAATTAATTTTTCTTATCTGCTATAATTGTTATACATTTTTAACTCAGTATCTCGAGATATGTCCCTTAAACAGCAAAGAGAGACTTTCTTTAATCAACTTGGGTTGAATTTTTTTTCTTACTGACTATTAGACTCTCTTCGCTGATAATTGAACCTGTGCATTATTATATTGTTGTATTTGTAAAGGTACTTATTATTTACATTACTGCTTATTTTTATATGTATACAACCATTTAGTAATTGATGGTGTAATTTATTACTTGTGTTGCATTCGGCAGCGTCATCATTGTGTTATTGAATATATTGTTTTTGTTTTATGTATGCATTTTATTTGTCAGCTCCTAACAAGTTCCCTGATATAACAATAACTCGGAATATTGGCTTTTTACCTTTATTTATTATTATACCTTCGACCAGAAGAAAGATCAGGCTGATTAAGTTTCGTAGGTAAATAGGTGTAATACCTAATATAGTTATTATTTGTTTAGATAGTGTGTTGACCAAATTTATTTAATAGTTAACTGTTGAGATCTTTTCTTGGGTTTGATCTCAGAATCTAAATATCTTTCCTTATCTCTTTTCTTTTGTAAGGTTTCTTAATTTTCTCCTTAAACCCCAAAAAAATGAGTGGCGCCCTGTTTATATCTTATTTTATCTTTGGTAATTTTACCCATCTATTTTTTGGTTTATTTCTGTATCTTTTCTCATATATCTTATCTTGTCTTATCTTTACTTATTTCGCCGTTGGATCCATTCCCGGTTCCAGAAGCTAGTTTCGAACCCACGACTCGCTCTCCACCATACATCTAGCTGCCGTCCGCAGTGTCTCCATTGGTGACCTTTCTAGCACCATTCAAAAAAAGGTTTCAGAGGTTACAAGTATAGTCATCGAGAGTATAGGCCTCTATAACAAGAACCTATATGTTTTCTGCAGTCGATTTTTTGGAGTTATATATTTGGACTAAAAAACACTAGCTTAAGAATTTTATCTATACGAAACATTTCTACTTTTTCCCTGTTCGAAAAGTATGTTCTCTATAGGTGAAATCCGATAACATTGACCTCGTGTCGTTAGTTTCATAAATGTAACCAAGATTGTCATCTAATTCTAATGGTTTTTAAACCTAAAAGACTATGCGTACATATCTGAAAGAATTATGACAATAACTGTCACATTGTACGGCATCGAAATAGTAGTTGTTGGAATCTATAAGCCAACAGGTGATTCAAATCAAGAATCAAGTTAAAGATTCCTTTTATGAAGAGTTATCAAATATTTGTGATAAAATAAAAAATCATCAAGAAATAATACTGTTAGGAAGCCTAAATGCCAAAGTATGTCAACTTTTTAGTTTAAAAGTAATGAATACCCAATTTCAACATAAAGATATTCATAAATAACTTGGGACGACCTTCACTTCAATAGAAGTCGATCATAGACTATATAATAATGAGACAGAAAACAAAATTTAAGTGATAAGACTGTAGAGTAAAAAGAGGATCTAACTGTGGGACATATCACTACTTTCTTTTAACTAATCTTTTGGACCCCTTTAAAACAATACTACAAACATAACAGCGAAAGTGAGAGAAACAATACTAAACAGCACAAAACGGAAAGATAAATTTCACCTTTTATTCCAACCAAGTATTAAACATCATTTTCAATTTAGATTAGAAAAGGAACTAAATGATATAGAAAGAAATATAATTGTAGAACAAGAATACAACAACGTCAAAACTATATTAAAAAAATTGCTTATGAAGTATTAGGAACCGAGAACAACGACAAAAAACACCAGGAACCACCATGGATGACAGAAAAGGTAAAAGAAATGATACAAGAAAAAAAAACAAAATATATAAGAAATGGTTAACAAATAAAACATCTAGCAATAGAGTAATATATCAAAGGAAAAACGGACAAGTACGTTATCAAATAAAAGAAGCAAAAAACAATTTCTGGGAACAAAAATGTGCCCAAGTTAAAATTTGAATTTGTGGTTCTCAGGCTAGAGAAGCAAGGAGAACTATCACTAATCTAAAGAAAAACACCCTAACTCCTTAAGCAACTTAATTCCTATAGAAAAGTGGGAAAATTACTATAAAAATTTACTCCAAAAGTCCAGATTGGAATATATGGGCGATGAATACAGTATGAAGAGACAAACAAATAGTAACATTAATATTACTAACGAGGTCCGTACTGCGTTAATGAAGATGAAAAACGGCCGATCTCCAGGACCTGGCAATATAGCTGTAGAGTTACTTAAAGCAGGAGGTCCACTCCTAATAGAACGAATAACTTTTCTAATGTCGATTTAACCTATACATTAAACTAATGTAACATTCTTTGTAGATTCTCTATCAAAATTGTGATAATGCCTTGCTTGCTTCCAATTTCGTAGCTTTTTCTATATTATTTCGAAAATTTTATGCTGCATTTCCGCACTTATTTTATATTTGGATATGTATTGGAAGTATAGATCACACAGAACAAAATTGTCTTGTTTTATGACGAAAATAATAAAATAGGTTTTCCACAAACATCAATTAAATTAGGCAATTATTTAAAATCACATATTTGTGTTCTATCAAATCCGGAATGAAAAAAGGTCAAGCCTCCAATTAAACGGAATAATTATCTATTATAAACAATTATTAATTCATATAAATGTTAATTCCAATTATTACGTAGTATTTCTATGGCAATGAAAGTTAAAAGGTGATATCCATATATCGAGGATTTGAATGCCAAAAATGTCGGATAGAACAGTAACCTAATCTCGCATCTAGCCTCAAGCGCAAGAAACAGACAGACAACGTATCTGTTAACACTTTCTAACATCAAACGAATGTTGTATGTGAATATACACAAAGTAGGTAAACTATTATACTGTTATTTATATACTTGCTTAACAAATGTTCAACAAAAAAGTGCTGTTTTCTTTTGTGCAATCGTTTGTGTTTTACATTTTAAATATTTTCATTACACAACATAATAAAAAGCAGTTAGTTTTAAGTCATATTTTTATTATCGCTCCGGTTTTGCTGAAGTAAAAAAACTTTGTAGAAGAATTTAATATGTTTATGAATATATGAAAGAATAATTGTATAAAAGAATTGTTATATCGAAAAGTAGTCAGCGATTAGTATTAAAACGTAGGTATGGTATAATTAACTTGACATGATTTGCCAACCACTGAAATTATTGGAAATTATGCAAATAAAGTTCGTATGTTTTATAAAAATAGGTTTAAGAATATTATCTTACATAAAAATACTTATTATAATAACACCAACGTACCTAAAATTATTGTTTCGTTAACGAAACTTTGGAAAAACATAAGTACTTACTCGTTTTTTCAAAAAATTGAATTTAGAGGTAGCAAAAATCGGCACATCTCGAGAAATTAGGGAGTTTATGTAACTACCTTAACGTAAGTATCTCCCTATACGTAAAGAACTAACGTATGGAAGAAGATGAACGTTAAATTAAAGTTAAATTAGAGTTAAAGTTCTGCACGTAACGTACCGATTATGTTGCCCTCATCAAATTCATCACCATCGTCATCATTCAATCTTCGCTTATCCACTGCTGGACATAGATCTCCCTCATAATTTTCCATCTATTCTGATCTTGTGCCTCTTGCATCCAATTCCTATGACAACGTTTTAGATCGTCAATCCAACGTGTTGGTGGACGACCTCTGCTTCGGTAGGCATCATCTCTAGGTCTCCATTCCAGTATCCGCTTTGTCCATCTGTCATCTGTCATTCGAGCCACGTGACCTGCCCAGTTGCATTTCAGTACTGCTACTCTCTCTACTGCATCAGCCACCTCTGTTCTTTGTGTTCTCATCAAATTAGTGATAAACTAATAAGTTGTGAGTGTCAGTCTTGTCCTTGTCACTTAACCCTATTTTTGATATTCAAAATAAAATAACAAATATTTTTTTTAACAATTTTTAATTTTGGAGATGGACGCAATATTAAATGTAGGTGCCTTTATTGATGATAATGATGATAAAGAAGACGAGGACATAGAAAATGCGCTTCTTCTCCACATTTTGCTCGACTATACGTGAAGATTGCTGAAGTGAGTTCGTTTTCTACTGCTTTCTATTATTTAGAAAAATCAAAACAAATTTACTTAACCTCATCATCATCATTTTGGCTTTATAACCCTGTGTGGGTCCTAGCCTCCCCAAGAATTCTCTTCCAGTCGTCCCTATCCATCGCCTTCCTCGTCATTTTTCGTCCTCGTCGCCAAGCACGTATTTCCATCTTTTTCATATCTTGGTCTATGTTATCTAGGAATCTTGTTCTGGGTCTTCCTCTTCTTCTTTGACCAAGAGATCTATCAAGGAGCGTTTTTCTGGCTGGGTCGGTTTGCTTCATCCGTATTACATGGCCTACCCACCTCGGACGTCCTATCTTAATGTGTTTTACGATATCTGGTTCCTGGTATATTCTATAGAGTTCGAAGTTGTATCGTCTTCTCCAGACACCATTTTCATTTACCGCTCCATATATTCGCCTTAGTATTTTTGTTTCGAAACATCGTAACATGTTTTCATTGCTTTTTGTTAAAATCCAGGTTTGTGAACCATATGTTAGGACTGGGCGTATTATTGTTTTGTAGAGTTTTACTTTTGTATTTCTTGATATAACTGTAGATTTAAAAAGGAGATTAAGCCCAAAATGGCATCTATTAGCCGTGCAAATTCTCCGGTTTATCTCTGCGGTAGTGTCAGTTTCAGTATTGACGAGCGTTCCCAGGTATACAAATTCGTTAACTGCTTCGATGGCGTAGTTTTCTATAACAAGTGGCCGTAGTATTTGTGGTTGCGAACCTATTTTCATGTATTTCGTTTTATTAATGTTTATTATTAAACCTATTTTTGTAGCCGCTTCCTTTAGTGCTACATACGCCTCTCGTGCTGCTAGGATTTGCACAGATTTGTTATATATTGAACGGGTAGTTGTGATTTGTGACGTACGTATTACTTTTTCCAGAGCTAGATTAAATAGTATACAGGAGAGTGGATCTCCCAGACGTAGCCCGTTATTTGTGTTAAAAGGTTCAGAGAGTTCCCCCTGGATTCGTACTCTGCATTCAACTTTTTCAAGGGTTAGTTTGGTTAGACTTACCAACTGATTTGGTACTCCTAGGTCTATCATTGCTCTAAACAATTCTCCAAACTTTGCTTTTCAGAGAAAAAATCTCGTTAGAAACTTTGTTTTCTAAAGAAGCGAGGTCGCTGGAAACTTTCGAAATATCGCCAGAAACTTTGTTCTCTAATGATGTGATGTACCAGAAAGAGCTTTGTTCTCTAATGATGCGATGTCACAAGAAACTTTGTTCTCTAATTTCAAAATCGACGAGATGACAGCAGCATGTTTGTCTTCAAATATATAAGTTTCCGGGTCTAAACCCTCTTCCTCCAAAGCATTCTTTAATGGTTGGACTAAATCAGCCTTTTTTCCGGTAGAAGCTAATTCTCTTCTTAAATCTTAAAGCTTTTTAAATTCGTAACTGCGAGCTTATAAATCGTAGTCATTTTCACACTTTATTTCATATTTCACTTTTGACACCAATTGAACTGTATTTATAAGCCTAATTTATTAACTTGATTTATTTATTATAAAACGTTCTAACACTTAGTTTATAAAAGTCTATATACAATATTATACTAATTTATTTTACACTATAATTATATAATTTATTTACAATATTTATTACAATTTATATTTACGACAATAATTCAAACTCGATACAATATATTCAGACTAAAAACTAACTGTTTACAATAAAATTTCCTCTTTATATATAAAACACCGTTAATCTGGAATCCCGGCGACCCCTTTCGAATAAGATGGAAGGTCACGCCAGACAGGTTTTTAGCGGAGGGGGACCCGTGGATATTTGTCTAAAAACTTCTGCCGGCCGCGATCGGAACGCTGGTGTATTATCTGGAAATTTCCAATCGCAGATATAAAGCCCGTGGGTATTATCTGCTAAAAAATACTGGTTAGAAAAAGATGTTTACAGTTTAGATATGAGTCAATATTTATCGTAACACTATTTACAGACGTAACAACGTCATCTAATAACAACAAGAGAAATCATACGATTTCCTGCCTGGCGAAACAAAACCTATACCGTCATTATGTTTTATTTCTTATTTGTTTGGAGTATCAGAAACTGAATTCACTACGAATTTTGACCATGATAAACGGCAGGTGGAATGCATATTAATATAATAATAAATTCCCTTGCTGAGTAATTCATCAAGCTGTTTGCTTTGCATGTTGTAGAAGGTACAGTGGTAAAAATTTTAATTCAGTTTCGCCAGGTAGGAAATCGTATGATATCTCTTGTTATTTCGTATTATTTTGCAAGTGTAATAATTTACAACTAATAAATTGCAATTGTGAAAATTGCAAAAAAATTATGTTTTTTTCAATTATTTAAGGCGTCTAATTAATTAAAAAAAATCATATTAAAATACAACTATTTTATGTAAATGTTATGGAGAATATAAATATGTATTTAGAATGGCATTTGGGTTAAGAAAATAATGAGAAATTGCAGAAAACTGCAATATTTTCACAAAGATGGAATATTTTTCGAATTGAAAGTATAGAAAAATGAAAATTCAGTTTAAATAAACTAAATTCTTGTCTCTTAAACATTACTGTAATTTTTTATTAAAGCGTTCGTAGCATACGTTTTACGCAGTCTATATTTCACGTCGGTTTAGGTACCAGTTGCACTAATAACTATAATCGAACATGCGTTGGAGGCAGAACCTTTTGGCTACGAGATTATTGCAAATTAATTATTATCATAATTAATATTAAATTATGGGACTGCGATCAAAACAATATAATTACGATTATTGCCTACGCACCGACTGCATATAGATGGGACATAAATATTCATGAATGCTATCTCTAATTTTCAGTATCACCAATTACAGGTGAGGTAATAAAAAATGGAGACATGTGTTGTAAATTTTAATGTAACGAGTTATGTATATACGTTTAACGGTTGCTTAATACTCATATTAATTTTAAATCCTCAGGGTTAAACCTCCACAAAATATAATTTAACGCTACTATTTATGGATTAGCGAAAATGTTTTCTTGTTATGATTTATGACAATCGTTCTGATGCCAGTCTTGAAACTGTATCGAGATTAGTGCGCTGCCTCTATTCTGTTTTCATTAATATTCTCTATTCTAGTTTTATTGGTAACAATATCTCTGAAACGAGTATCATTTATTTATTTATTTATTTATCAACAGGAAATCGGCCAATTAAAATACAATGTAAACATTATTGATAAATTACAGAAGATTCTTAACGTAACCTACTTAAAATTAAAATTTAAAAATTTTAATCATACAAAAAATAAAAGTAGGAACAGTAAATAACAAACATTAACAAATAATAAACAAAACACAAGGACATCAAGCTATCACAGACAGTTCTTAAGCTGAGCTTTAAATTATTTTGGAATACTATAACAATTCAACCTTTGAGAACATTGATTAGCAAACCTTGGTGTCTTTTGAGAACATGGAGATTAATTTTTTCCAATAGTTCTTCTTCTTCTTTTGGTAGCACTACAACCCGGGGTGGGTCTTGGCTGACTGCACAACCTGCTTCCATCTCGAACGGTCGTCCATGATGTTTAAGTCAGTGGGTAGCCCCACTTGTTCTCAAATCTGACCATATATTATCTCTTCATCGCATTCGTGGACGTCCTAAGGGCCTTCTCCCTGTAGGGACTTCTTCTCAGATTAACTTGGTAAGGCGGCTATTAGGGAGCCTATAAACATGGCCAGCCCATCTTAGACGATGGAATTTAATCTCTTGGACTACGTCGCTAGCAATATACATTTGTTTGACCTCGGCATTTGTTCTCATTCGGTATTGGTTAGTATTCGGATCGTGATAGGGACCGAAGATCTTTCTGAGGATTTTTCTCTCAAAGCATCTGAGTTTACTTTTCATTGCTTTTGTCAGCGTCCACGTCTCACAACCATACATGAGCACCGGTCTAATTACTGTTTTATATATCCTGATTTTTTATGTTCGTGTTAGGCTCTTGGATTTAATAGTGTTGTGGAGGCTATACATACATCTGTTTGCTGCCTGAATTCTCCCTTTTATCTCTTCCGTGATATCGTTATCTGTGGTGATAGTCGCTCCGAGATATTTAGAACTCCGAGTCTATTGTTACATTTTGTACTATTCTATCTCGTCTCTTTTGTCTGTTAATGCACATATATTTGGTTTTCTCTTCATTGACCCTTAGACCGGTATTTTTTGCTTCTCTCTCTATATTATTGAAGGTTTCTTTTACATTGGTGACGGAATTTCCTACAATGTCAATGTCATCCGCGTATGCTAGTAGTAATTTTGGTCCATTTACTGTCAGTAGTTCTGTTCTAATTTGTGCGGTTCTTACTACTTTTTCCAGGATTATATTAAAAAGAAGAGGTGACAGCGCATCTCCTTGATTCAGTCCACTGTTTATTTCAAACGACTCTGAGAGCTTGTTACCTATCCGCACTCTAGATCTACAGCCATTTACACAAACTTTAACGAGCTGGATAAGTTTTTTTGGAACTGAAAGTTCTGCCATTGCATTCCACATCTGATCCCTTTTAATGCTGTCGTATGCTTGTCGGAAATCTATGAAGAGATTATGAATGGTTCTATTGAATTCCCATCCTTTTTCAAGCAGCTGCCTGAGAGTAAAAATCTGATCTATGGTCGATCTATTTTTTCTGAATCCGGCTTGGTATTCCCCTATGAAATTTTCTACAAAAGGTGTTAGTCTACTTAATAGGATGTTTGATAATATTTTGTACGCCGTATGAAGTAGGGAGATGCCTCTATAGTTAGAGCACTTGGTTTTGTCTCCCTTTTTATGGATAGGAATTATTACACCTTCGTGCCATTTTGTTGGTATTTTCTCTTCGTTCCATATAAATTTTATTAGTTTGTGTAATTGTCTATGTAAAGTTTTCTCCTCCGTACTTAAGAAATTTGGCTCGTATATTGTCAGAGCCTGGAGCTTTTGCGTTCTTCAATTTGTTAATTGCTTTTTTGGGTACTCTACCGGTAGGTCCACCCCAAGGTATATATGCTCTCCATGTTCTTCATCTTGATGTGTATATTAAGTAATTTTTTTAAATATTCTTGCCATGTTTGGAGTAATTCTTGTTCGTTGATTATTAATTCATCATTATTTTTCCTCAGTACAGACATGCAGTTAGGTCTGAATCCTCTCTTTTCGTTTGACACAGATTTGTAAAATGCTCGACTATTTGACTGTTGTCTATTTCTTTCCATTTCTTCATACTGCTGTTGTTCGTATTTTCTTTTTTTCTCTCTAATTAGTTTTCTTGTTTCTCGTCGTGATGTTGTATAGTTTTCTTTACTTTCTGTTGTTTCTTGTTGAAGTATGTTTCGCTTTTTCTGTCTGTCTTGTAGTTTTTCTTGGCATTCTTTATCAAACCATTTCCTTGTTTTCGTCCTTCTTTTTCCTATTATTAGTTCTGCTGACTCTGAATTGATTTTTCCATTTGTTGCCACAGCCTTTCGACATCATTGCTCTGGTCTATTCTATTTAGATGTTGCTCCATTTCCTGTACGTAATTGTCTCGGATTTCCTTATTTTGCGTTTTCTCAATGTTCCACTGTCCCAATGCTTCGTTCGTTTTAAGTTTCTGTGATGATATTCTCAACCTGATTTTTGCTCTTACTAGGTAATGGTCTGTATCTCCATCTACGCCCCTGAGGCTTCTTACGTCAAGGACATTACTTCCGTGTCTAGCATCAACAATTATGTGGTCAATTTGGTTCCGTGTGGAGTTGTCATTAGAGACCCAAGTCTGTTTATGAATGTTTTTATGTTGGAACATAGTAGACTTTACAAGCATATTGTTAGTCGATGCTAGCTTTACGAGCCTTTATCCATTATCGTTTGAGATATCGTGGAGACTGTGTTGAGGACTTTTCCAATAGTTGAGGACCAAAAATAATGAGTGCAATAAAGTTATTTTGAGGGACATTCCCATATTTGAATAGTCAATTTCTTCAATCTTCGGGTTTTGCTTAAATGCAATAAATCTTAAGAATTTGTGTTGTACTGTCTCAATGGCTTGAATATGGGTGTTATAGTGAGAGGACCAAACACATGAACAGTAATATAGGTTGGGTCTCACAATTGAACAATACAAGATTGTTATGGATGGGATATTTAGAAAGTCTTTAGCACAACGTTGATAAACCCTAAAAGTTGAAGTGATTTTGAGACATCAGATGAGATATGGTGGATGTAGGATAAGCTGGAATCGAGCACACACCCAGGTCTTTTTATCTGAGATACAGAGTCCTAAAGGGCAACCAATAATAGTATAAAAATATATATATATATATATATATATATATATATATATATATGATTTGTAGAAGTTTTATTACGACCAAAAACCATTAAATGACACTTTCAAACATTAAGTTCTATTCCGGTGCTGTCACACCAATAGCTTAACCGATCCAAATCAGACTGTAGTTTTTCATAGTCAGCATCATTCTCAGCTTTCAAATATAATTTTAAATCGTCATCAAACATTAGGAATAAGCAAAGAGGAAACAGAAGGCAATGCCATTAACATATTTATTCAATAGAAGAGGTCCTAGGTGTGATCCTTGTGGTACTTCTAAAAGTACCTACCTTAATTTCAAACAATTGAAATCCTCTGAACACGTACTATATGTATTCTTTCAGTTAGGTAGGATAAAACCATTCTAAAAGTTCACCCAGGATAAGACTCCTCAACTTATTGATTAAAATCTTGTGATTTACCCGGTCAAACGCCTGTGGAAAGTCTGTGTATACAGCATGAACCTGGAAGCCATTTTCAAGGGATTCTATAACGAAATCAGTAAATATCAATAAATTAAGTTCAGTAGAGCGGCTAGAGAGAAATTCAAATTGCTGGTCAATAAAACAGCCTTTTAAAGTTACTGACAAATAGTCATAGACAAGGCTCTCAAAAAGTTTGGGAATAAAACTTAGAATGCTAATAGGCCGATAATTATTCACTTGAAAATTATCCCAGATTTTATTATTGGGGTAATAAAGCTAGTTTTTCAGTAGATCGGGAACATCCATGTCTTTAATGACAGGTTAAAATGTAAAAAAAGAAGATCTCTAAAGAAAGTCAAAACTAAAGTGTTTAAGAAAAGAAGGTGGAAGGCCATCTGGACCAGGCCTCTTGCTATCCAAAATGAAAAGTTTTTCATAGATAGACGAAATAGAAATGCTAAATTGTGATAGGTTGATGCCTCCTGTTAAAAAGGTTTTATCCTGCAAATCAAAATCTTTATCACTATAAGTTTTGGAATAGTATTCAGCAAATAAATTGACAATCTCCATGCCAGAAGAGCCAGAAATATTATTATAGTGCATAACAAAAGGAATATTCTTCCTATTTTTTTACTGTTAACAAATTTCCAGAAATTTTTAACATTATCTTTCAGAAATGAATCAGTTAGAGCAACATATTCAAGATAGCATTGTTCTTTCAGTTGTTTACAGTTATCTCGCAGTAAAGAAAACTCATTATAGTTAGCAAATAATTGAGATTTTAGATATTTTTTATGAATTTTCTTTTTCTTTATTGCCTCAAAATTTGCTCAAACCTGTTGCGTCTCATAGAATTATATATAAGTTCGTTTCTGGTGTCAAGACTTTGCTCCCAATACATACGTTTGCTGGGAGATCATTATAACCACTGAGAATCAGTATAGCAATAAAACATTTCATTTCCTTTGGCGAGACTCCTGGGTCGGGTAGGTTGTTAAAAGTAGCATATTGGTTTGTTTCCTGTACCAAAAATAAAATGATTTCTTCGTCTATGAACATTTCGAATATATTTACAACTGATTTGTTTTCAAACAGTGAATAATCTGACTCAGGAAATTGTCTCCGTTATATGTGAAATCTCTCGAAACCCAATCCCGGGCTGCAGAAACTTTTGGATAAACCATATGAGCAGGTGTAATATCGATATCATTATTTGTCAAAGAAATGTTACCTTCTGTCGATTCTGGCGGTTGAATAGAATCATCTTCTCCCAGTATAATTCCATTAGTAGTCCTAACTTCTGCATCGGCAAGTAGCTGACGTTTGCTCAAATTGTCCAAATCTCCGCCCTCGTCCTCATCTTCGGAATCCTCATCCGCCAGAGTAGCCGGATCCGGTGGCGCTATATAAACTGCCTCTATAGAGTCATCTATCCCGACGTATTCTCCAAAGGCTATATCGATAGCTTCTTGAACAGTCAGGCCTCTTTGAAGAACTGCAGCAAGGCCTCTGAAATAAAAAAAAACAACTTAGTAGGTACATACTGCATTTTTAAATTTCCTGAAGTCCTATAAACACTCTGTATGCTAATATTTCGAAAAATATTATTAAAAATACCATACAATGAAAACAAATTACGTAATACATCCGTACAAAATAACTGTAAAATATGCTTACATTACATCCTAGCGTTACAAATATGTAACAGTCAACTTTCTAACCTAGCAACTTTTTTATTTGAAAAAATATCAAAGCTTTTTTACACAAAAAATATGTATTTATATTTACTTTTTACTATTTGTTTTCTAATATTAACGTTATTATTACAAAATGAGATTAAAGGCGCGTACAGATATGCGAGCCAAACGGTATACGAACGGTACGCGTACAGCTCGTTGAAAATATATCTACATCGAACGGTTCGCGAAATCTCGCGAGCCATGGAAAGCGAAAACCAGCAACGAACACACATGTGCGAAATGATTAATTTTATATTATAATTTATGTACTGATTTATTGTGTTTCTGTTTGTCATCTATATATATATATATATATATATATATATATATATTTATATATATATTTATATATATATATATATATATATATATATATATATAATATATATATATATATATATTTATATATATACTTATATAATGTAATAGAGTCCCTAGTATAGGCTAGAATAAATAAAAAATTTCAAAAACTTCAACCGACTCCAAAAAAAAAAACAATTTGGGAGATTTGTTACAACCCACAAAAGTTTCCTCTACACACATAAATAAGTCACGTTCAATAATGTAAATCAAGACATCATTTGCTTGTTTAACAAAAATAAAAATATGTACAATAATCCGTTTACTGTTTTTTCACGTCTTTCTAGGAAGGAACACGTCATTCATACAATTTCGATTTGATGAGACAATAAAAATGTTCGCTGCGTTTAGTAGCGCCGTCCAAACTGAACGACGAGCTTCCTTTGAAGTCGTGGAATAAACCGCCACAATTTGGTTCGCGACGAGCAACGAACGAACAGTTCGCGAGCAGTTTTGTCTGCCGTACAAAATTAACGAATATTGTGTTCGCGAACCGTATGCATACCGCTCGGCTCGCATATGTGTACCGAGCTTTATATACATACTCTTTATCGACGAAGTCCATTATTTGAAGCTTTATTTGTTTAGTTATACTTTATCGAGGCACAAACTCAAAACAAAGTTCTAAATAAAATAGCACACTTCAAACGATGTAAACAGTATAACCTTCTGACAAGAACTGACCTGTTTTAGACTGAAAATTTGCGACGTATGCAACAGAGGATCTATTTAGATAGCACCACTTTGCCGTTACATAATTGTAACGCTAGGCACTAGTGGGTTAATATAACTTTATAATTTAATTGTTAATATTTACTTGTAAAACAACAGTTTTTGGGAGCAATTGCTGTTATCACATCCTTCGAGGTTGATTGATTTTAAATTACTTCATGTATGGACGAAAAGGGAATGAAATGAAAAGGCCGCCACATCTCTGCAAACTTTGAATATGCACAAACCTCTTCAACTAGGTTTACTTTAATTTTATAACATATTTTGAAACTTTTACTGTACTATAATCATAAATGTCAACATAAACGAAGATGATAGTATAAATATCAAATAATGGTTTTTTTCTGACCGAGAAACCTGAAATACTACTAATACGGCTCATATAGATTTTACAAGCTGTTGCATACCAACTTCCGGTACAACCTGCCAGGACAGAAATAGAATTTATGTTTTAATCGAAACACCATATTGGATGATATAACTACATGAATTTAAAAAAAAATTGGCCAAGCGATATAAAGGTCAAAGGTCGCGTTTCAATATTTTGCATACATTTGTCATAGATTTCTATCTGATTATTCGTATAATTATACATTTGCCCAATAAAATGATAATTGCAGGTACCACAAACTTTCATCTTCTTTTGTTACAAACGCGGGAACTTTGGTAATACGTAAACATTGTTTAATTTTGAGGGAGATAGTTTTAAATAGCATATAATTATATGAAAATAATCCTAATGTAGTTATAATGAAAGATTTCTTACTTACAAATGAGGCTTTCGTAAATTGTACATAGTAAATTATATGCTTTATACACTCTGACACACGGAAATCGTCATTTCTACACATACCATGATTACCATCCTAATTATTGTGCTTCACCAAATTATACACAACGTCTTTGAGGAAAATAAATGGATGTCTATTTTTAGCGTAAATCACAAGATACAACTTTATTTATATTTATATTACAAACGTGTATTTACTTACCAAAAAACATTCTATTAATAAGAAAACAAGCTTGATCAAAGAAAAATTTACTAATATACATAATTAGTACTCCATACAGTAGTATTAGACCAATCTGGTTATGCAAAAATCATCGATTTCGCAGCAAAATGTTTTGCAGATATCTGAAGCTCTTAATACATAGGTGGGTGTTACTAGATATCACAATTTGATTTTTTGTCTGAAGTTTTTTCTTATATTTTACATAAACAATATTTATATAATTTTTTTTATATCAAGAATTTCTTTATTTTCCCGTTTTTTAAATTAAAATTGATAAATAATTTACGGAGATATTTGCCAAAAAGCAGTTTTTTGCACTAATTTATAAATTTGATTAATCTTTTTATTAACAAAATAAATGTTATTAATACATTTGAACATCGAGGCAATTACCGGCTTTTAAATTTGTGCGAAATTTTCCTCCGTTCGGTCAAATAGTTTAATAGTATATTACTTCTTCAAACGTAGCAATTTTCAACCATAAATAGTACAATTCATACGCTATTTTTAATCGAAATTAACTGTGACAACTATCAAAGTCGTCTAGATGTTAGAAATTAAGCCGTCGGTGGGATTTGCGTCTCCTGGTTACAGTTGTTCGACAGTTGTTTGCAGTTATTAAAGACAGCTTATTGTTGTTGCAACCGCAAGCGCAAATTTAGTGCGAAAATGGAAAACCTAAACGGAATTGAGTCCGCGGCTAATAATGCAGTAGCACGTTTGGGGCCCTCCAAGTCCGGAATAAAGTATTGGTTAGCGTACAAGCACTTCCAAGAGTGGTGCGATACAAGAGGAGTACGGCAAGTTACCGAAGACGTTTTACTGGGATATTTTAATATAATGGAAAATGAAAATAAATGGAAATCTTCTACAATGTGGTCACGATACTCTATGATAAACATAAAATGTTAGTTATTAGAAAAAATGTGGATATAAGCAAATTTTTAAAGTTACGTGCCTTTCTGAAAAAAACAAGCGAAGGATATATTGCAAAAAAGTCTAAAGTTTTCACTAAAGACGAGTTTGATAAATTTTTGTTTGAAGCGCCAGATAAGTTGTATTTAGGATTAAAGGTAAAAAAAATTATATTGCAAAGCATGTAGTATACTCTACTAAATTATAAAAATATTTCAGATTGTTTTGTTAATTGGGGTTACCGGCGCCTGTCGATTCGACGAAATGGTAAAAATGAAGACTGTGGACATTGAGGATAAAGAAAATGTAATAATTATCAAAATCCCAGACAGTAAAACACGACAAATTAGATCTTTTACGATAATTGGTCAAAACTACAATAAACTGTATAAAAAGTATGCATCACTGCGGCCTGAAAATTTCACAGAAAACCAATTTTTTATCAAGTACCAAAATGGAAAGTGTTACCGAAGCGTTATGGGAATACATTCGATCAGCGTAGTAGCCCAAAAAGTAGCTAGTTATTTAAATTTAAACGATGCAAGCGCATACACGGGTCACTCTTTACGACGAACTTCAGCCACACTTTTAATTGATGGAGGCGGAAATCTAGAATGCCTCAAACGACATGGGGCTGGAAATCAAGCACAGTTGCCGAAGGATATATAGAGGATTCAATAAGAAATAAGAACGATAATGCTCAAAAAATTTTAAACCCTCATGATTCGCCAACATCGGGAATGATTGCTGAAAGTTGTTCTCGACCATCAGTATCATCAACAATTACCAATGCGTATCAAGAGTCGGGAACATTTTTGTACGGTTTCAATTCTGAAAATGCCTCATTAACTAATTGTACTTTTAATATTACTATAAATAAAAATGATGTTTAATTGTTGTTAATGACATTTGTATTGTTGCTTTGTGACATGTTTCATATTGTTGCCATGACAAGATTTTTCCCTCCGCGCCGTAAAGAAATGGGAAAAAAAAACTGCTGCCGGTGGAGACATCAAACTTTGACAGGATCAAGTTAAATAAGTAATGTCATCATTATTTGACGTTTGAAGAAAAAGTTATTTAATTTATTTATCCCTGAGGCTAAATATTTAAACTATTGAACGTTTGAAAAAGGGGTACGTTTTTTACTTATAAACAATTGTAATAACTTTTATATTTTTCAAGCTACAAACTTGTACGTACAACCATTGGATAGCTGGTAAAAAACTCACATTAAAACAAAACCTTTTATGTTTTCTATTTTTATCATATCTCCATTGTTTATAAGCATTAAGAAGTAAAATTTGCACAAATTTTGATTGAAAATCTAAACTTTATATTGAAACTTATAGCTATAAAATTCATCCAATTTTTCTAAACATACAGCACTTCGAAACGAAGGTACTTTCGAAAGATCGACATAGGAAAGTGGAGGGGATAACTGTTTCAGCTCCGTTCTTTTTCGAGATCGGACCTTCACCTTGAACACACCTTGAAAACACGTATAAAAATTTACATTATCTTGGCTTCCATTAAAGCTAGAAGCCTCTTTTGAGGAACTATATTAGTTATACCTGGTACCCTATTGGTATAACTAATATAGTTCCATGTTACATTGACATTTTGTTTTCGACACCGTTCATAGGTATATTGTCAATCAGTTTCCAGCTGTTCTCCGTATGTAGAGGTTTACTCTCCGGCTTTGAACTCACTTTTGATTGGTTTGATTTTGATGGATTATAAAATGTATAATCTTTTGTAACTATATGTAATTTAAAGGGTTTTTACCCATGTATTTTGGTGGCTCAGGCATTTTAACCTAGTAAGTATAGCCATTTTTGCTTTTTAACCATAGTCAAAATTTCATAACCACGTTTGTTTTAACTAAATGGTTTATACTTATTTTAGGCAATTTTAAAATTCAAACCTGATGATGGACTGTTTAGTCCGAAAACGTTTGTTTATTTTTATGTAGCCCTTTTAAGGGTTTTTAAATAAATATACCCACTTACGAAGACTAACCTCTTTTTTTGAAATTTATCTCTATTGTCTTTGAAGTATGGCTGGAGGGGATTCATGTTTAGTTAATTTTGTTAGATTAGTGATCATTGGTGGTTTATTTAGAGTCCATGGAGAAGGAGGGTTTTCGGTAGGGTGGTATATTTTCGGGAATGTTATGCTATATGTATGTTCAAAGAAAGGCGGATTGCATTAAGGGTGAGATGAGAAGTAGTGGCTGAAACGATTGTTATGAATGTTACAGTAGACTGGGTTATCTGGAGCGCGTAGAACTTTACCAGCAAACGGAAAACTTAAAATCTCTTCTAAATTCTAGAGGGGTTTGCCGTGACTCACTGCATAAACTAATAGTATGGGATAAAATTGGAGTTTGATTTTTAGCGACCTCTTTTTCATCGTAGGTAACCAAATCAAAATAATAGATTTACACATGGACTTGTAACTCAATGTATTTCGCTTACAAAAGTTGTTTTTTTATTTTTTTCTTACGGTCCAGTTCTTTTTAAATAGCACTCTTATGTTTATTGTTTTATGTATGTTTTAATATAGCAGATTTTATCCATTTATTAATTTATTTCAGTTTAATTGTTCCAAAATTTATTGATCTAAGAAATTTTAATGCGACGCTTAACTGCAAATACAACGGCATTATCTGATTGAGTTGATTTAATCGGTGTAATATTTCTCCGCCTATTAAAATGCTAAGTGGCACAATAAGTAATAGGAGTAATGATGTATGATAAAATTACATGAAATTATAGCGCATTCTCTGCATGCATATTGCTTTATTGCCTGTTGTTTAGCAAGTTCGATTAATTTTAATAACTTATCGCTTATTGAAATAATATTAGTAATATTATCCTAGACACATGATTAATAAATCTGTTTACTTTAGACCTGCAGATACAACGTCATAACAGGTTATCTTTGAAGAAGCGATAGATACATTCACGAAACAGGTTTAATAGACAAGGCGAAAAGCTCTCGTTCGTTAAAAAGTATTCCCATGAGATATTTTTGCATAATCAATTTCGTGAGTAACACCAGAATAAACTTCAATAACTCGCCCATGCGAAATCTTGTCCTAATTTAACTAAACGATTTTTTTAACAAATTGTAAAAATTACCTTTATCGGCTCGGACAATTGTTTTTCGTTTCGAGTTAACAATTTAAAATAAAAAAAAAACGACAAATTTCTATTTTCTCAAGGCTCAAAAGCACAATTAAAAAATATTATTTTTGAAATCAGCAAGTGCCTAAATTTAAGATCAAACCTTCTCTGAATTCTTTATAAATATTTTGCGCATATTTTATTTTAAACGTTGTTTTTTAATTAGTATTTGTTAAGGAAACGATTATAAGAGGACGCGCGCTCAGGCTGCCGCGCGTTAATTTTATGTCTGCTGGATGGAACTTTCCTTCTGTGGGCGTAGACTTTAATTTCAGTGATTTTTTAGATAGGCTTGTCTGTATTTTCAATGAGGCATTTCCTTTTATTACAATTAAGCCAAAACATTACAAACCCTGGACTACCAAAAGTAACTGTATATCAATCAAGAATATGCGTTCTCTACTGTATATCAAGTAAATTACTATTAACGCCTTTCAAACTGAATATATCACCAAGTACAGTGTAACATTTTTTTATTATTAAAATATTAATTATTTTTAATTTCTATTACCCCCGTGCGATACGCCGATGATTAGTAATTCCCGTGTTTACGATAAGAAAATAATATTGGATCTACTAAATTATAATGGGACTTCCTTAATTACTAAAGGTAGTTAATCCTTTCCGTCTTAATACTCAGTATGAAAGATCTAATGCGTTTGGGTATGCAGGTTCTTTTACATAAATTGATAATTTTCTGCTTCTCATGTCCAATTGTTGGTACCGGTAACTCAAAACTTTCGGAATTTTTACTTCCACAGAATTACCTACAACTGTCCGATGATTTTAAGTGGGGGATATACCTTCTTCTTCTTTTTTCTTGGATAGTTGGTGAAAATTTTTAGTGGAACCAACTTACTTCTCGGTGGGCTCTCGTTGAGCACAGGTCGATTATCTCGTGAGACTTTTCGGTGGCCTCTCGTTGAGTGTGGTCGCTTGCCTGAAATTATCGTCTCTGTGAATTATTTTCTAAGTGTGTATTACACTCTATATTTCAGTTTTCTTGTCTTGGACTATATTAAGTTATATATAGTTTCTACACTACCTTTAATGGTACCTAATTAAATTCAGTGTTGAATACCAGTACAGTATATTAAATTCAGTGAATTAAGCTGCCGTCATCAGGAATTATGTAAGTTACCATAATCTTTATCTGCAAATTATCTGGGCGAGTAATATGGTATGGTATCATACCACCTACCATTATCTGACGTATCACCCATCATTCATCCATATCTTCATCTGTAGATTGCCGATTTTTATATTTAATTTAAAGAACAATTCAAGAACTTTCCATAAATAATAACTATGAACATCTCAGTTTAGCATTAATTAATAGTGCGAGATAGTTAAAACACCTAGCCAAGTGCGGTTTGGCTAGTTAATGTTTTCAACTCTGTAACCTGTTTGTTTTTTTTTTTGTAAATTTAGAGTTAAGAAATTTTTGCTATCTTTTGTATTTGCTATAATTTTTGCTCATTATCTTTCCTATAATATCTCGAGATACGCCAAACTATATTTGTATATGATTGCCTTATATATCTTGGTAAAGGTATTTTTTTACTATGTTATTGCGTTAATTTTATACATATATAACACCATTTCATAGTTGTGTATTTTTATTACTTGTATTGCATTTAGCAGTATCATAATTTTGTGTTTAATATATTGTTAATTTTTTATGCATGTATTTTATTTGTCGGCTCCTAACAAGTTCCCTAATAAAATAGTAGCTCTAAATATTTGCTTAGTATATTAATTTTATTACTATACCTTTCAACAGTAGAAAGATCAGTCTGATTAAGTTTCGTAGGTAAGTAAGTGTAATACCTAATATATTTATTATTTGTTTATATATTGTGTTGACCAAATTTATTTGATAATTAACTGTTGGTATCTTTCCTTTAGTTTGATCTCTGATCTCTGAAGGATATCTTTCTTTATCTCTTTTATTTTCTAAGGTTTCTTAATTTTCTCCTTAACCCAAAAATTGAGTGCGCCCTGTTTCTATCTTCTCTTATTTTTGGTAATTTTACCCACCTATCTTTTTGTTTATTTCTATATCTTCTCTAATATCTCTTATCCTATCTTTACTTATTTCGTCCGTTCGACCCAATCCCGTTCCAAAAGCTAGTTTCGAACCCACGACTCGCTCTCCGCCAACCATCTGGCTGCCGTCCGCAGTGTCTCCTTTGGTTATCTTTCTAGCACCATCCAAAACAGATTTCCGAGGTTACAACAGAGAAACATATCTTAACCTTATGAAAACAGCAAGTACTATAAAAATCATCTGGTAAGCTCTAAAAGTGTTATAAAAAAAAACGGTCCATAATAAATGATCTTCGAATTAAAACTAACATAGCTTAAACAATTTCTCTTCCAAACCCTGAAAATCTAAATGAATATTTCATTAAAGTGAGCAAAAATATCAAAACATCAAGTATTTTGACGATAACGTAACGATAGAGGAGATCGTCTAATACAATTCTGCCAAGAACAAAGTCTAATAATCACAAACACGTTCTTTAAATAATAATTCATTGTCAGTTTCTTCTATCATTGGGTGATTTCTTGGATCTGGAGTTTTGTTGTCCTGTTTTAGGGTTTCCACCTCTTCAGGACGTGGTTTGTTTTAATGTGTGGCTGGTGTTTTTTCTTGTTTCGTGGATCCACTGGTGTGATGGAGACTGATCGTCGGAATAGCGCCTGGACAATCAGAGGTAAACGGCAATGGTTAAACGGTTCTTTTCAGAATTTATTGATATAAATAATAATTAGTATATAGTGAATTATGTGAATTTACAAATTTGGTAAATTAATAAATGTATGGAACTCGATCGTGAGAGGGCAGCTGTGGCTGAATCTTCTGCAGTAGCCAGTTATATAATATGGCGCTCACCAGCAAATAAACCGAAAAAAGTGGTAGGAAACCAAATGGATTATATAATGATTAAAAAAAGATATCGTAACAACATCAAATCAGTTCAAACATATCCAGGAGCAGATGTTACATCAAACCATAACCCACAAATTGATAATATCACGCTTAAGCTTAAACGTACAAGAAAGCCCAAAAGAACTTCAAAATTAGATGTTAGAAAACTAAAAGAAGCTGATATAAAAAAGAAACTCCAACAGAAAATATACGAAAACTTTGATAGATTAGATACTAACACCTACGAGATAAACGATGGTAAACATTAAAAAACTGCCTACTCGTTCCATCCAAAGAGATATTAAAAGAACCAATAAGAAAGAGAGACAAGTAAATGACAGATGAAATACTCAGCAGGATAGACCAAAGAAGACAAGCCAAGAACAAGGACAGTCACAGTTACACAATTATTAACAATGAAATCAGAAAAATGATAAGAGATGCAAAATAAACTTACTATGAGAAAAAATGTAAAGAGATAGATCTTCAGAACAAATACGTCCTACTTAACCTACATAAAAAGGTTAAAGGGATGACTGGTTGCAAACAAGAAACCACAACACAACTATTTTAGATAAAAATAGAAATACTACGATAACGACTGAAAAAAAAGCTAAAACGATGGAAAGAATATATGGAAGAGCTCTTCGACTACGAAAGAGGAAACCTACAAGTTATATCTTTGGAGGAGAGAGAAAGTATAGAAATTACAAAGGAAGAAATATTGTATGCTCTAAGGAACACCAGAAGTGAAAAAAGCCCGGGGCCAGATCAACTGCCTGTTGATATCATTAAAATAATAGGAAATGAGTACATAGATGTCCTCTTAAAGTTCTTTAATGAAATTTATCAGTCGGGTGACATACTCAATGAATGATTGACTTCAACATTTATTTGTCTATCGAAAAAGAAAAAGGCTAGAGAATGCACCGACCACCGCACCATAAGCCTGATGTCTCACACACTTTAAATGTTTTAAAGATTATCCATAAACGCATTTACTAAATACGTGATATGGATATTGAAGAAACCCAATTTGGATTCCGTAGAGGCGTAGGTATGAATTACAATTCCTTCGAATTATAAACAGCAGGCATACATACGCATTAATGAACACACATCAGAAGAGTTTGAAATAAAAGAAGGGTGCGACAGGGGTGTGTATTGTCACCACTAATATTCAATACATATTCTGAAGAAATTATAAATAGAGCTCTTGAGGGAGAAACAGCAGGAAGAAAGGTCTATGGAACACCAGTTAACAACATTAGATAGTTCAAAGAAATCAAAGTTCGAATAGAGAAAGCATGAAAAAAAAAGCATGAAAAGACTCTGCTATACGCGATAGAAGCATGGACACTTAATGTGTCGACTACTAAAAACTTGGAAGCATTTGAACTGTGGGTGTATAGAAGAATCCTGAAGATATCATGGACCGAGCTTGTAACAAACAACGAAGTCATGAGAAGAGTCAACAAAAAAGTGGAAATATTGGAAACTGTCAAGACATGAAAGCTGCAATACCTGGGGCATGTTATGCGTAATGAAAGATACAACATACTTTTATTAATTATACAGGAGAAAATTCAGGACTAGAGAAGTGTAGGAAGGAGAAGAATCTCATGGTTGCGTAACTTGAGGATAGGGTTCGGATGCACATCAATCGAACTATTCAGAGCGGCAGCATCTAAGACAAGAATAGCCATGATGATTGTCAACCTCCGTTGCAAAAAAGGTCTCTATTTCATTCTTTATCAGATCAGTTGATAAATCTAAACTAGTCCAAACAATAAAGACTTAGAACATTGAAGGGACCTATATCCAATAGTGCAAGAGTAAAGGTTAAAAAGACAAATTAGAAATACTATTTTTAAACATATGAACTTTCTGAAAGATATGCACTTATATATAAAAAAATCAATACCTCTTAAAAACTATGTCCCGCCCTGAGTGCACTAATTTATCATTTATAATGGATTCCTATAACTAATATTACGGGTGTTCCCTTTAGACAGAAGAAAAAATCTAAAATAAGACAAGTTTTGACGCTTGTAATAAATGATCTGGTATTCTTTCCGTTAAATTGCTATCTTAAAAGGCCAGTAATATCAATCTTAGTAAATATAACTATAGGTATTAATACCACTCGAGAGGCAGGGCGGTCTTAAGACAATATGTAATGCGATTTATACAGAAATGGCTATAATGATGCTCAAGTCGCTATTTCTTTTTATGTTCTTTACTTTAGACTTCTACATCGCGTATATTTATAGCTCCAATAAATACCGTATTTCGTTAAGCTAATTCCATATATTAAAATTTATTGGGCTAAGCTTTAAGAGCATAGGCGCAAAATTTCCGGCCAACGCTTTTTAAATGCATTCGTTTTTTTCGAATCCTGAGAAAACTAATAAGTATTTTTGAAAAATTTAAACGCAGAATGAAAGATTATATATTACTGAGGGTCGAAAGTCCCTGAAAACTTTTAGAATGTTTATTTTTAATAAGTTACAGGGGTGAAAGAGTTGGTGCAAATAGTTTGAGAGAGATGGTGTCTCCTTGTCTTACTCCCCGTTGTAGTCTTATGGGATTAGTTTTTGTGCTTTCGTCCAGCTTTATATGCATGGTGGCATTTTCATATATGTTTTAATCATGTTAATGTATCTTGAATCTATGCGTGCATTTTCTATAAATTTAAGCACTGCCCATAATTCGATGGAATCGAATGCTTTATGGAAATCGACGAACGCCATATCAATTGGAATATTATACTCGGTGCATTTTTCTATCAGTGGTCTTAAGGTGTGCAAGTTGTCTATGGTACTAAAATATTTTCTGATCCAGTCTGCTCGATAGGTTGATAAAAATCGAGCTTATGTGTTAAGCGGTCGGTTATGATTTTAGTTGTAATTTATACAAATGTGATAGCAAAGATATTGGTTGGTAATTCTCGATTTGCCTCATTTTTTGAATAGTAAAATGACTTCGGAGTTGTACCATTCTTGAGGAATCTTTCCTTCATCAATTACTTTATTAAATAAATTATTAATACTTGTTTTATTTTTCTGCTACCAAATTTTTAATATTTCAACTGTAATCTTATCCTCTCCCGGACATTTATTCGTTTTTAGTTGAGTTAGGACCATTCTTATTTCATAGTCGGTTATGTCCGGTATATCTTCTGAGCCGATGTTAATTATTGTTCGTTCAGCACGTCGTATTGTGGTTGTGTATAATATTTACCGAGTATAATTTAGTGTAGAATTTTTCAATGGCCTCGCTTATTTTCTTTCTGTCTCGGACGGTGACGTTTTTCTCATTTTTTTATTTCTATGATTTTTGTTGTGCCGCTTGAGTTTTTTGCTTTGAGTACTTTCATGTTGCAGTTATCTTGTAATATATTTTTTATTAGATTGTTAATATAGTTTCTATGATCATTCCTAATTTCTTTCTTCACGTTTTTGCTTAAACTTTTGAAGCTGTCCCAAGTTAGATCTGTTCTGTTTCGACTTTCTTGGAGTAGTTTAATTGTATTAGGTTGGAGTTTAGATGTTTTGGCTGTTTTCGTGTTTGAGCAGATTTTCTTAATCGATGTTGTTACAGTTACTTTTATTTTATTTGCTAGTCCGTTTATATCCATTTGATTCAGTGTCTCATAATTTGTAATCCCTATAAACCAATTTTTGTAATTTCTATAAACAAAAAGATCGTGTAAGTAGTTTCTGATATAAAGATGGTGTAAATTAGTCGTGAAACACCCTGTATATACAAATTAAATACTTATATATTAAATACAATAAATATTCTTTATTTTTCGTCATTAAACCAAATGTAATTTCATTACACGGGATTCCCAAATATCGATTTCTCACTAGGTTCCTTAGATGATTTTCTGTACGCTTTGTACATTGTCAATACAAATGTTAGTATTTATATTGTGTGACGACATTTGAGTTTTGTGATTACATCTTGATACTTTCCATTGTCGTTTTTCGCTTTTATTATCCACCATAAAATCAAAAATACGATCCTGCAAAGAATGCTCAAATGATTTATAAAATACCTGGCGGTTAGTGCATTATTCTGTGTGAAAACGCGTGGGTTAAGTTCAAGTCGTAGACTGTAGCATAATATACAACAACAATATAGGCACCAGCTTAATAATGATATTAGCATCTTGATATGGTGAAAATTTTTAATACTACGGTAGATAGTAGGCTTATAAATACTAGTTGTATATTCTAGAACTGCATACTAAAAGCAATTTAATTGTTGGCTGGAGCTATGGAGATAAGTCCTATACGATATTCATTTGTTATTTGTATGTATTTGCCAAAGGATATATTAGTTTTATCGCACCATGAAAATAGGCAGAGAAACAAGTCAATAAATTGGAATTTTCTTGAACGTTTTTAGATGGATTTTAATGTTATATTTATGTTACAATTGTTCTTCTTCTTTAAGTGCCGTCTCCCGAACCGAAACGCCGAACAGTGACTTAACGTAATAATCACAATGCTCGCAACTTATCAAAGACATATTATTTAAAAAATGTTAATGGGAGACATAAGGTTTGCTCAATTTTTTCAGAAAACCTTGTGTATTTCGAATGGTCCTGTCAAAACAGCGATAAAAAATACCAGTTCTGTTGGCTGCTTTCTGGAGAGGATAAGAGGGAAAAAAAAGCACCAGGAAACAAAACTAGTGAAAAAGACTTAAACATGGTGAAAAAACACATTGATAGTTTTCCTGTAATGGAATCCCATTAAGTACGCAAATCTTCTAAAAAATTATATTTAGACAATACATTATCAATTTCGAAAATGTATAATCTTTATAAAGACGATTTCTGCAAGGACAACAATATAGAGGGAGTAAGGGAAAAAACATTCCACCGCATTTTTTGCAATCATTATAATTACTCTTTTTTTTAAACCTAAAAAAGATCTGTGTGCGACTTGCTCTAAATATAACCAGGCATCTGTTAGTGATAAGAAAAATTTAGAATCGGAGTAAACATTCCATCTAATTCGTAAAAGCCAGTGTAATGTATGCAAAAGAAAACGACAAGTTAAAATGTAAAAATGATCCATCATTTATAATGTGTTCATTCGACTTACAAAGTGTATTGTAGCTTCCATATTCTGGGGTCTCTTTATTCTACTATTCACGAAAAATTTGTATCTACAATTTAACAATTTATGTTGGCTATGGAGAAATAGCTCAATGCTATACTTGGAATGCATTTCATGGCAAAAGGAGTAGCAGTGAAATAGGCTCTATTTTATATCGGTTTTTAAAATCACTTCCTACTACGGTCACTGACGTTTCTTTGTTTTGCGATACCTGTGGTGGCCAAAACCGAAACCAGAATGTGGCAGCAATATTACTATATTTGGTAACAAATACAGTGAATTTAAAAAAAAGAACTTATAATAAGTTCTTAGAGTCTGGTCACTCGCATATGGAATGCGAGTGACCAGACCCTAATTAATTTTATCTGTGGCTGTAAGTATATTAATGTCGCGACCTTGTAAATTACTGTTCAAAATATTTAATTGCTCGAAAATATCAGCAAGGAAACCTAGTTTCAGAAGCTAAATAGGATCGGAAAATTGATTTTCATATGGGGACTTCTCATCTTTCAAATACATTAAAAGCTCTGCTCTTAAGTGAAATACTCTTTTTAAGACGTTGCCCTTGAAAGCCACCTTACTTCGGTGTGATAGAGAAGATTTTCCAAATAAAGCACCCATGTCTTCGCAATTTTTTCTAAAAATACGGGTCTGCAAAGCTTTTCCTTTAATGGAATTTACAACTTTAATGATGGTTTTCATAACGCAGACCATTTCAGGAGGTAAAGCTTTGGACGCAAGAGCTTCTCGATGTAAAAAACAATGTCTCCATTTGGTGTTTGGCATTATTTCTTGTAATTTAACGACAAGACCAGATTTATGTCCTGTCATAGCTTTAGCGCCATCTGTGCATATATATAGCAATACATTTACCCCAGTCAATATCATATTTACTTGTACGTTTCACAAAAGTGTCGAGTAAACATTTTCCAGTGGTATTGGTCTCCAATGGGGAACAAAATAAAATATCTTCTTGAATGCCATTATTTGTATCATATCTTACAAACGTAATGAATTGGGCACAGTTAGATATATCTGTGGATTCGTCCATTTGAAGAGAGAAGTACGTGCATTTATTAAGATTTTCCGCAACTTGCGCTTGAATATCTTCTGCCATATCACTAATTCTTCTTTGGATAGTATTATTTGACAGAGGTATTGTATTTAATTTTGCAACCTCTCTTTCCCCACACATTATATGTACCATTTCAACAACTGCTGGAAAAATCAGATTTTCAGCAATTGTGTGCAGATTAATAGTTTTGGCAACACGATAAGCAACTTTATAACTTGCTAATAATGCTTTTTCATTAGTAGTGTTTGCCAAGGGAAAATTGTCTTGCTGTTTGTGAAGGACGTTCAGCTTTCTTTCAAAGAATTCTACGGGCTTGTCTTTTTTATCTGGATGTTTGCTATTTAAATGTCGAAGTAACTTTGATGACAATTCATGCTTTCTTTTGACAAGACTTGTCCACAAATAACACATTGTGGTTTATTGGAAATAACGGTAAAACCATATTTAAGATATTTATCAATGTAGAATCTGTTTTTCTTTTTATTGCTGCTACTGCCACTTTCAGACGTAGATGGTTCTGCACTTCTTTTTAAAAACTTATCCATAATTTATAATTTATGAATTCATCTAGGCTGCTTTCATTCGCACTGAGGTTTCATTGCGCATCGCCGCTTATATAAAGCCAAAACGAGGCTACGAGAACGTTCCAGAGTGCCATCTAGTAGCGAGCGCTTTCGCGATTATCATGGAAGAGTTTTGCGATGTAGACATAAGCTAATATGTCGCGGTGTACAATGTGTAGTCGACTTCTTATTATTTTATTTTTTATTGTAAATGATATTCTGGCAGAAGTACCTACTACTAATTACTAGTGGGACAGATCGCAATCATTAAAATAATTGTATTAAAACAAAATAATTGTTTTTCATTTAACCTTAAACAGTAAAGTAAAATTAAATTTAAGAAACCATCAGATAATTGTAAATTAGGCACGCTATTTCTGTCAAATAATATTGAATAAATGAGTGGGGGGAAATTGGGGGGTCGCGAACAAATTTTTTAGCAAAAAGGGGTCGCGGTTTAGATAAGTTTGGGAAACTCTGCTGTAGGGTATTAAAATCATAACATAAATGACATGCATTACTTTACATTATATCGTAATTTATTAGAATTTATATAGTTGTAATAGACACTCCATTGTAATATCTTAAATTTCTATTTTTATAGTTAAACTATTTATCTAATACAATATAGAAGTCTGTACCTACTTTATAAATTATTAATGTAATTAAGACAATCTCTGGTGTGTTCAGTAAATTAAGTCACACATACCATACTTATCATTTTATACTCCGCATCCATATAAATATATGTCCAGTGGACCGGTTATTGACCTCGATGTTGTTGTTCCGATGGTATCTGAATATATGTATAGGTACTATAATACACGCTGATGAAAAATTCTACACGTGAATTCAACCAGTACAATAATCGTGTTAAAATTCCGGTAAACTATTAAATGTATTTATAGATTGAGGTTTTAAATTAAATTTTTAATAATAAATTTCAAAGAACACAAGAACAAAATATTTTATTTTAATATATCAAACATTTCTTTCTCTTTTTGTCCTCTGTGTCTTTTCTGGTAGCGAATTATATCGTCTTCTTGGATTGCTTTTTTGTTCCAGACGTCGGAAATAGTCAACGCATTGCGAATTTTGGTAACCTAAACAGTTAGCTTGGTCCTGTTCAAATCCACTCGTACAACTTAATAAGTCAGGAGATTATTCTTCCGCGATATCTTCTGCTATCACTTTTTCTTGGATACCCTAAAGCAGGGGTGCTCAAACTTGAACTGCTGGCGATCTACTTCAATATTTTTGGACTACTTACGATCGACTCTGAGAGAATGCAAGTGTGTGTGATGCAGGGTTGTCGTACATACACGATACCCCCTTACCTACCTAGGTAGGGCGTACCGTAGCATATATAGATATTAGCTTTCTACACAATATAGGTACATTATTTTAGTCAAGGTTTGGGTTAGGTTTAGTTAGGTTCTTCTCTACAATATCAATGAAAAAACTCATAGTTATTTAAAATTGCGAGTTTATTTGTTGTTACAAAACAAAAGAGTTACATATGGTGTTAAACTTAACTAAGGAGTGGCTTTGGATGTTGACGCGTGGCACTGCATGTCCTCAGCATACTTTTCATAAGATGGTACGTAACCACTGAGTGCTAATCGCAAGCATGATCTCATATGATCGTCAGTTAGTCGATTGCGATATTTTGACTTAATTATATTTATATCAGAAAATGCAGACTCGCACAAGTAAGTTGACCCAAAAAATGCCGTCAGTTGAAGGGCGATTTGCCTTACATTCAGATATTTATCTTCAGATATAAAACGCCAGAAATTTGTATCAGATACTGTAGCTTTGAGATGTATATCTGATATAATCTGCACCAACTTATTTTCAACTGAACATGAGTTCATATTAAACTGACTTGCTATTTCAGCAGCTAATTCCTCAATGTTTTTACATGAAAAAGGATAACTCATAAATGATGCTATATTTTCCAATTTACTGCAATCATAAAAACGCATTTCGAATTGTCCCAAAATATTTGATAATTCAGCCTCATACGTATCATAATTCAACTGAGGAATCCTTGCTTTCAAAGACGGAAAATGTTTCAGATCCTTTCTTTTCAGTTGATCTATCATAAGTTGCAATTTACTTTTGAATGCGTTTACTGCGCTAATCATCTCAATAATAGTTTTTCCTTTACCTTGAAGCTTCAAGTTAACGGTGTTTAAGTGCATTGTGATGTCAGTCAAAAATGCCAAATCATTTAGCCATTTTTCGTTTTTCAAAATCTGAGAGTCATCACCTCTTTCGTCTAGAAAAGCTGTTATTTCGGGCAATAATTCTTGAAACCTTTCTAGGAATTTTCCGCGACTCAACCACTTGACGTCCATATGAAGAACTAAATCAGTGTGTTCAGCTGACTCCCTATCTTCCAACTGCAACTGAAAGAGCCGCCGTTGCAAGCTACGTGCACGGATGGAATTTACAATTTTTGTTGCAATGCCCATAATTTCCTCCGTGTTTAAAACTTTTAAACACAAAACTTGTTGATGTATAATGCAATGGACTGAAAAAAATGAAGGGAATTCTTCATTAGCTCGACAGAATGCCACAAAACCGTTTTTGTTTCCAGTCATTGCTGGTGCTCCATCGGTTGTAATGCACATTAATTTATATATTGGTAGCTCGTAGTTTTTTACAAAATTTAAGAAAACGTCATATATATCTTCGCCACGGGTCTTCCCCTTCAGAGGATTGATTGTCAAAAATTCTTCCTTAGCCAACATGTCATTGAATACCATCCGAATAAAAATACACAGCTGGGCAGTGTCTGTCATATCGATGGATTCGTCGAACTGTAAAGAAAAGTATGTACATTCCATGATATCATGTTTTAGTCTATTTGCGATGTCTTGACTCATGACTTCAATACGCCTTGTGACAGTCGGACGAGATAACTGAAGTTCTCTAATAGCAGACATGATTTCTGTTTTATTTTTAAAATCTCCAAATAAAGTCTCACCCGCTTCAATAAATGCTTCCTTCACCACCGGTCCATCTTCAAATGGTTTCTTGTGTTTCGCCAAAATATGAGATATTTTAAATGACGCGATTGTAGCAGCTTTTGATTGTTTGGCTGGTCTTGTGAACATGGATTGTTCTTTTTTCAAACAAGATATCAAATCACTTACTTTTCGTTTTCTTAATTCACTCTGTAGCGGAAAATCCTTTTCATAGTTTTTATGAACCGTTTTATGATGCCTCTCTATTATACTTTGTCGTTTGAAAATTCTTCTGTATACTCACATTTCAAATGATTGCATTTTTTTCTTTTCGTAACATCTGATATGCTCCAGTCGTCAGAGTACAAAAATGCCACTGAACCTCTCAAAGTCATACGAACAAGCTGAATTTTGCCGAAAATGTCAATTTTAGGACGCTAAAAAAAACAAAAAAGTTTACCACTTTCACCCCCGGGCTTTCCCCTTAAACGCCCCACGTAGAGAGAAAAAAGGGAAAAAATCGATTTACCAAGAATCTATACACCGTAGAAAAAAATATTTCAAATAAAAATGTAGATAAGATCATTTGAACAAAAACGTTAATTAGCATTTTTTGTGTAAAATGAACCGTTTTTTCAGAAACAACGATTGAAGCGATCGGCGATTTTTAATGTCAGTTGCGCGTGAGAAATAAATGCAATAAAATTTGTATCAACGCGACGGTAAAAATTCAATATCTTTTAATCCAAGTCTCCTCTTCAACAAAAATCAAGATGCGTTTTAAAGGTAAAGAGTGCAGCTTTCGTATGCAATTTTTGTATTTTGGACCAAATGAACTTAGTTTTTGTAAAGGTGTTAAATAAATAAACGTGGCGCGATTTTTGCCATTTTTTATGATTCTCATGCCATTAATACAATGTATCCCTAAAGTCCTGCTAAATATGTAGTTCATTGGTTCAGTTCAGTACTTAATCAGCTTTTTTTATTATTAAGAAAATTCACTCCTCATTCCTTCAGCCACAGCCACCTTTACTTCCAAGCCATGAAGTAAAAAAGGCAACACCGCATTCTATGACGTCGGTAGTCCGATAGTCAGCTGTAAGGTCTACCAGAAAATTAAACTAAATTTGAATTTTAGGAAACTGATTCATTACAGAAATATTTTTAGGGAAATTAAATTAATACAACCTTATATTTACCTAATAAATATATATACAGTTTTATTATTATTTAGGTTATATTATTATCAATAAAATAATCACTAGAGTAAAATTTATTGCACTTAAAATACAGTGTCAAACAGTTAATCTTACAATCAAATGCAGTCAAGAATCTCTACACATTTTAAATATTAAGTACTTAAGCATATAAATAACACAATACATTAACACGACATTTAAAAAGATTATTAAAAATACAAAAGATATAAAAGTTGTTCAGTAAAAACTTAGTGTAACTATTATGAATAAAAAATTCATCCTAAGAAATCAGACACAATATAAATATGGTTCTAAATTAATCTAATTGAAAATTAAATATTTTACTATTTACTTATAACTTTTGTTGAATTTTCATACTTAGGTATACGAAAGTAGCAATTTTAAATATGAATAGGTTTTTTGTCATATAGACCAAGTTAAGAGAGATATACATGAAAAATGTGTTGAATGTAACATACCATTTATAACTTGTATATCGATTTAAAATAGCCTATAATGTCAAATGATTTTTGAATGTAATACTCAAATTTGTTATCACTTATCTAAAAAGCAGATCCAAATGAGAAAGTAAGTTCTCTAATTGTGACCATCTTGTTAATTTACTATATTGTAAAATCCATTTCAAATCATTACTACTTAATCTATTCTTACCTATATTGACGATTACACTAAAATTACTGCTAACTATTACACTATGTATTACACAAATATTATCACACTTGTGTCCCAACTGATTAATGTTTAATACATAGAAATATACACAGTCACTTGTAATTTTACTTGTCCAGTTTTTCAATGGGATATTATTGTCTAAGTCTAATTGTCATAATTATGTTATCTCTTGTTCCCTCTTCTTATGCAAAAAGTTTCTTCTGTCTTCGGGATTCCTTCTTTCTTTAGTACGATGAACAGTTACATATGATGGTACTTCAGGAAATATATTAGGAACTGCATTGCCTTTTAATTTGGGAAATATTAACTTTTCAATGTGTACATTTCCATCTTTATCTTCTCATTGTTCAGTCCGCTAAATATCATCTTCATGAAAATGTTTGGCACATACTACGGAAGATTTGGTAATTGTGTACTATACAATTACCTTCTAGCGCTTTTCATTGAATTGCCGTTCTAGAGCCTTGTCTATGAATAGAGCATAATCCAGTATACCTTCTTTGGGGATCTTTGGGAAACAAAAACGTACTTTCTGCCTGTTTCGTTTTTAAAGTACTGGCATAATTGGTTTTGCAACCAGGTACACAACAATGCCAGAGCATCTGTAACAAAAAAACAAAAGTATTATTATTGTTGTTTTTAATTTACATATTTTGTAACAAAAAGCAAAAGTATTATTATTTTCAGTTTGTTTTGTAGGTTATATTTATACTTACCTTTTAAATTGTCGTTAAGAATCTTCTAAAAGTTCAAAATTTAATGAAATTTCACTTATATTAATATTTTCTAATTGATTTAAACACAATTTACAAATAAAACATTCGAATAAAGTTAAAAAAAACACTTAATTCAACAAACTTTACAAGCCTTCCTTTATGAAATGTTAAACAAAACAAACCACGGTCGGACTACCACGCGTTGTTGCCAAATTTCTACTTCATGGCTTGAGCACATATCAGGTGGCTGTGCTTGAGCACATATCAGGGCTTGAGGGCTTGTGATAATCTAGATATTATTAACTTACTGTCTCCATTGACGGCAATCCTGTGCCATATGCCATACTTTCCTTCTACTACCAATAGTTCCATGGTCCCCGTTCTTCTAGCTATGTGGCCTTTAGGTATGCTTGTCCACGAGTACAGAGGGAACTCGTTTTTTTAAGATGTTACTCATTTCTTTTAGTTTTTTGTGCACATTAAATAAGTCATGTTTAAATATTACATCCTCCATTTCGTCTTTCTCCTTTCTCTCATCCATTTTGTTTGGCTAATTTGATCTCCCTTTTTATTCTTCTCTGCAGGTGTCTATATTCTGTTTCATTAGATTTTATCAGTCGACATTGTTCCATTAATTCCAAGATGTCGTCTATCAACCATTTATTTTTCTTGAGTAAGTTTTTTCTATAACCATTGCTTGTGGAGATTTCGTTAACTTGGTTTTTAGATTCACTCCATAGTTCTTCCTGGATCGTCTAGTTGTTCTCCGATGTTTTTTGTTCTATTGTTGAATTCTTGTTTATTGTTATGTTTTATGTTTATATCGTCAAAGTTAAGTACATTGGTTTTTGTTTTTTCTCACTGAATTAGTTTTTAATCTTAGCTTAATAACTGCTACAAGTGGTTGATGGTCAGATCCAATATCTGCCTCAGGAAATGTAGTGACTTTTTTGACGGCATTTCGGAAACGCTCATTTACAAGTATATAGTCTATTTGATTTCTTGAGGAGTCAGTATTGCCATCATCAAATGGGACTTTCCAAGTGTATAGTCGTCGCTTGGGTAGTTTATACCAGATGTTTGCAGTTGTAATGTACCTACCTACTCACATGTAAGATAATTAAAGTATCTATGTATTTCTATATAGTTTTTAGTCACCTGGTATATGTTATTTACAATTATGAAAAGTTCTCATGTATAATCACTAATAATTATTTGCTGTTAGAAATCAGAATCAATACTCTTCATAAATATTTTCCTATTTAGAATAAATAAAGTTTCGCTAGTTTATTCGCCTAATACTTCGTATCTATGGAATAATAATAATTTATTTCTCTTATTTCTTTGTTCGATAAGCTATCCGTATTTGCTATTTTAATATTAATATTTGAGTCCAATCTCTTGTACTCAAATCCATCCAGAAACATCGTTAAATAATTGTAGATAACAGAACTTATAAATTCATAGTTTTAAGAAATAACAAACAGAGTGTAATTTTCATCCTCTAATATAATAAATTTATACATGTCAATATATTCTGTTTAATTCCAAAACAAAGAGTTAGTCCGGAGAAGAAATAAACGCATAGTATTCCATAACAAAATTTGGTGTCAGAACGTGGGATATTAGTAGCAGAGTTCCTCTGATTGCTGATAGAAGGAGAGCTGAGGAATTTTTGAATTGACTTGTTTCCTTCGAGGAATCATTCAAAAAAAACTGTCAGTGTGGAAAAATCGCCACTACAACTAATTACATTGGGGTCCAGTACATCCAGTTCGAAATCCAGTTCCAGTCATAACCCAATTGTAGTTCCATCGGAAGTAGAGGTGAACCCGTGGAATAATAGACTATGCGACCAACAACAATATTCTACTTGTAAGTACATTCTATCTTAAATTCTGTCTCATATTTTAAAAATCTTGTAAACGTATGTCTACTTTATTATCCTGATATAAGTAACTTATTTGACGAACAAATACCTTCTCCCGACTCAAATTCTCTTTCAAATTCTTCTACTTCTAATTCAAATAAAATGTCAGTATCAATTGAAATAGCTGAAAAACTTCTCATTAGATTTGATGGTACAAAATCAAAATTATACGAATTCATAGACAATTGTGATAAAGCATACAATTTAGTAAATCCGCAATCCAAACCCATCTTATTAGCCATTATAGAAACTAAATTAACCGATAAAGCTAGGGCCATAACTAGAAACAGAACATTTGACGAATGGAAAGATTTAAAAGACTTCTTATTAGATGCTTATTCTGAACGCCGAACTGAAGGTCAGTGGCAATTGGAATTACATTCCTTACGTCAGATGCCCAGTGAAAATGTAATGTCATTTGCAAATAAAGTTGAAAATTGCTATATAAAATTAATAAATACACTTGATCCAGACTTATCTCCAGATGCAAGAAATGCATGTACTAAACTCTTAAAAACTCAAGCACTAAATGTCTTTATTAGAGGATTAAACAAAGACCTCTCTATTTTAATCAAAGCCCGAAATCCAGATTCCTTAGAAAGAGCTGTTGCTATAGCAATTGCCGAAGAACAAGAACAGTTATCAAGACAAGAAATTTTCAGACCATTCTGTAATATTTGCAAACGAAATAACCATTCCTCAAATAACTGTCGATATAAAAACAATTCAGATAGAAATGTTAGACATCTTCAAAATTCTAGTTTTCAAAACCCAAAATATCCTAATTCAAATCTTCAAAGGTCAAATTCTCAAAATCAAAATTATAAACCTTCAAATTCAAATTCCAATTCTGATTTTCCTCCAAACTTAAGAAAAGAGTATACCAACACTTCCCAACGTTTTTGCAGATACTGCAAAAAACCAGGTCACGTTATAGAAGAATGTAGAAAAACGCGAATTTAACAATAAAAACAAAAATCCAACAAATTCTTTAAACTTCCAGAATCCTCGACAACCAACGGTCGATTCTCGAGGAGTTCGTTCAGTTCAGGCCGTATCACAACCATCAACTTCTCAGTCACTTCCTATGTAGATTTACCCTTAGTAAATAATTCTAATCCATCCTCTTGCAAGTTTCTAATCGATACAGGCGCAGATATTTCTTTAATTAAATATTCAAAAATACTAAACATTCCAAAAATTTATTCTAAGTCTATTACTCTACGAGGCATTGATAAAAATGTCTTAAATCCAAATAAAACTATATGTAGTTGTAACGTAAATTTCAAGATAAAAGATTTTGTCCAAACTCATGTTTTCTATGTCGTAGAAGACGATTTTCCTCTTCATTTCGACGGTATATTAGGTAGCGATTTTTTTGAAATAAATAAATGCCAAATTGATTATAAAGAAAATAAATTAAACTTTAAAAATTGTTCTATTCCAATTGAATATATAAAATTTCCATTAAACAATGACAATGACGAATTTCTGAGAGATCAAAATATCGAGACAAGTTCTAATATCGATGAAATATTTCCTTATGATGCTAAATCCATAGAGGATCATTCTTATTTAGAAACCAATGATATCCAAATAACCTTAAGTAGTGAAGAACTACTATCCAATCCAATTCAATCTAAATCTAACTCTAAATCCAAAGAAAATTCAAGTCCAAAATGTGTAAAATCCACTGAGATATGCACAAATAAAACTTGTAACTCTTCACGAAATCATAAATCAAAATCTTGTTCAGAAGAAAAATCCTGTTCAGACGATCTTATACTAAATCAAAACTCTAATTCTAACTCAAGAAGTAATAAAACTATTCTATCCGCAAGAACTGAAACAATTGTTCAAATTAAAGTAATAAATAATGAATTAAGCGAAGGATTATGTCCCGAACGCGAAATCTTTAAAGGTGTATTTTTATGTCCTAGTGTTGTTAAAGTAAAAAATGATTTCTTTTTAACCTCAATCGTAAACACTACTGAAACGGCTGTTGAATTAAACGATATTCAAGTTCAATAGAAAAAATTCCAAATTTACAAAACAATCAAATATACGAAAAGTGTCTTCTTATAAAGATAATACGAATTCTAACAAATTGCTAAATTAAAAAATGCTTTGAAACAGATCATTAAATAGTGAAGAAAAATCATCTTAATTTCTATTTGGCAAGGAGTACAATCATATCTTTTATCTGAAGGAGATCAGTACAATCATATCTATTCTTATCTGAAGGAGATCAGCTTCTACCAGTACATAATATGACGATTTCACGCATAAAACTAAAACCTCCATCTACTTTCCTATAAATAACACCTTCACATAATTAAAACATAAAAAAAAGAAAAAAAAAAAAAAAAAAATAAAAAAACAAAAATAGACAAATAATAAACAAATACTAAAACCCCTCATCACCAATGATACTCATCAATTATAAAACACAACTAAGACCGTACAAAATAAAAATAAAAAAACTACTTCCCCCCCACCCTAAAGAATAAACACACACTTTCACATTACAAAAAAAAACAAGAATAAATAAAAACAAAAAACAAAACATCAAAAACCCACCAAAAACCTAGATAATTCCTTTCTAATATCCCTAACCCTAACAAAAACGTCTATAGAAAAAATAAATACAAAAACATAAAAAATAACAACGAAAAAAACTACTCCCCCCTCCCCCCCTGTCCCTCCGAATAAATTAATTAAATCTAAATATAAACCCACTCCAATAAAACTCTTCTCAAAATAAATTCAACCACACTCCTAAAACACTATCTATTCCCCCACTCTCAAAAAGATAAGTCCCTCACCATACTACCATCATTAAACAACACACACCATCTAACAATAAACGTATATAAAATTAAAAAACCAACACCACTCTTAAAACTAATATAACAACATTCTCCCTTCTCACTCCTACTTAACAAATAAAATATAAAAACACCCCCTTCTCCCTCCTTACCCACTAACCATTCTTTGATAACATAACTCAAATTTCCCCACACATAATAAACACACCCCCGCAATCCTACCACTACCCACATCTCCATTACCCAAACTCTAATAACGTCAACACTGTCCCTAATCTCTAATAATAAATACTAAATAATAGCTACTATAAAAATAAAATAATAACAATAATAATATTAAATAATCAACATAAACCTACCACATCTATTTCCACCATAAAAAAACTACCATCTGCAGAATCTCACTCACTATAAAATAACCCTTTTAAAATAAAAATAACAAATTAGCAAAAATTCAATATAACAAATTACACTCTTCTACACTCCAACATAAATAATAAAAAATATATAACAAAAAAATAATAAACAAACAAAATAAAACATATAACACAACAAAAATCCAATAAAAAGTGAAAAATAAATAAAATAACACCACACTGAGATCCTAACCCCAAACCCACAACACACAAAAATAAAAAAATAAAATATAAAAAAAAATAAAAAAACACACTATAATCTCATAAACAAAAATTAATACTAACATACTCTAATATATCATATATAAAAAAATAATAAAATATTAACAATAAAAAATAAAAACAATAAAAATAATATAATCATAAAAAAATATAATAAAACTCTTTTTCTTCCCTTCCACTCAGGACCTAACCCACCACTCATAAAACCTCAAAAACTATAAGTCTTCCACTATCTCATAACTTCAAATAACTTTAACAAATCAAAATTTTATAATAAAAATAAACAATATAAACACATAACACCCTAAATAAATATATAAATAAATAAAAAATAAAATAAACAAAATATTTAAAATAAAAAAAACAACTCCTTTTCCCACCCTATATATAATATTAAACCCTGCTCTTCCCGTATTCTATAAACATATTAAACTTTTCTACTAATCTTCCTCGTTTCTTATAGTACAAAATAACACATATTATAAACTATAGCCTTCTTAAAAAAAACACCTCCTTTTTATAAAGTATAAAAAACATAATATAAATTAAATTATAATATCATTTCAACCACTATACTTCTATCTTAAAATTAACTTTCCTAATAAAAAAATAAATTATAAAAATAAAACTTCCCCCTTCTTTTCTCTCACTCCTGACTCCCACTCCCCCTTTGCCTTCCCCCAATAATAAAATTCAAAAAAAAAAAAAATAAAAACCTTTCCCTGCTAACCTATATAAAAATAAAAAAAAAAAATAACAATAAAAAACCCTCTGCTTTTCACTTTCCCTTTATAAACAAGAAATATAAACCCTATTATAAATAAATAAAAAAAAAACTTATTATAATATATCAAATATAACAAAAAAAAAAACAATTATAAATAAAATACAACTACACAATTATAAATAAATTCTTCATAACATAATAATATCAAAATAAAACCCACTTAATAAGGCTGGGTGGGGGTTGTTTTTTGTATTTTATTTTTTTTTTTTTTTTCTTTTTTTTTTGTTTTTAATTTTTTTATTTTATATTTTAAATACCCTCTTTTTCATTTTATTATATAACCTCTTTTTTTCCCTCCCCTCAAATTAACTCATTTCATACTCCTGTTTAACACAAAAATACCTTCTCTCGTTACCAGCCATCTTCCAATACTTCCTATAATAAACATAAAAAAACCCGTCAACTATAACGATCTAAAAATCCCCCCTCCTTCTTACACTTCCTAGTTTAAAATAGAACAATAATGACTTCTCCTTTCATAAATATACAAAACACCCAACCTTTCATCTTACCATGACAACTTTTCTTTCTAAAAATAAATATATATAATTACAATAAATATATCATAATAACTCCTTCTATGATAATATAAAAAAAAAAACCTTCCCCATTTTTACTCCCCCCTTCCCTCCCCCTTTCTATGTGCCAAAACTCATTTATCTAATTACCCCCGCCCCTCTCCAAAAAAAAACACCTATAAAAAAAAATAAATAAAGAAGGAAAAACTCAAAAGACGACGGGGGCCCGGTCGGGGGGACGATGCGGGGAGTTAGGCGGATCAAAAAAAGAGAGACGGGGGGGCGGGGGGTGGGGGGGGTTCGGGGGGGTCGCATTGGTGACACTGGTTAGTAAGCTAAGGGGTTATGTTACGCACTGTATAGATAACACATGGGCTTGTGGGGGTTCAGTATGATCGTTTCCAGTTGAGCGGTTTATGTTCTCTTTTCATGGCTACCGTTATTCTTCGAATATTAAAAACAAACAATTCCAAGAGGCGAGCGAGACACATTGTTCGACTCTAAATAAACACACTCCCCTAATCTAAGAAAAAAAAAATAAAATAAAAAACTTATCACTTACGCCTCTTCCTTATTATCACTTGGTCCCCATAAAAATAAAAACCCCAGTCCCATAAAAAAATATAATAAATAAATTCTTCAAAAACAAATCAACTAAAAAATAAAACTATCCCCCTCTCTGTTATGCCTTCCCCTTTCCTCACTTTTAAAAAAACCTAACTATTAAATACAAATAGAATAAAAAACTAACTCTTTGAATCTCTACTAATAAAACTCTCAACCTCACTGGGCATCATCTCTCTCTTGCGGTTGTCCCTCATCTCTTCTAAATAAAAACGTGCCCGACTTACACAACTAATAAAATTAAATATCTCTTCAAGTATAACCTTCCTCCCCCTTATGTAACATCACTTTTCTCCTCTTTCCATAAAGAAAAACATATAAAAAAAAGAAACGCCGTGCAAACATTGCCTCGGATAATAAATATATATAAGGCAAAAAAACCTTTCCACTCTCCCGCCCACTCACCAAAATATAAAAAAAAGAACGCGACGTTGTCCTGGGGGAGTAATCAAAAATCTTACTACAGAGAGAACAAACATCAGAGTAAAAAGAGAAAACATACGTACATAATAGATAATAAAACACCCCCGCCCGTTCTTCGCAAGGAAAGGAGAACGCTGTCGTCGTTAATCTGTCTGGTTAAAACCCTACTGCACGGGGCGGCGGGCGGCTAATATAAAAAAAAATATAAAATATAAATCATTAAAAAAAAAAAAATAAAAAAAACCACATATGACAATAAACATTCCTTTTAAATTGGAGGCGTAATGTAGCCTATTTAAACAGCAACTAAATCACATTAGCAGGTATCCTGACAAGTACCACAAACAGAGAGAGTCGAAACTCCGAAATACAGAAGGTATGTGCACATCAAGAGTTTTATACGAAAATCAACTTCGCCAATGAGAACATCGCCCCTTTGGGTTGAGCGTGCCAAGCAAGGCACGATGCTTCAGTCTAAGAAGAACATATGCGATTGTTTAAAGAGACTATTCGACGACTCACAAATGATATTCTACTTATAGGAGATCATTCATTTCCTCAACTTCCGACTATAGTCGATATTATTAGACTTCATACTTTGTGACATACAAGCATATTTTTTCAACAATAGAGATTTTTCAACATCCATGGAACGTTTCACGCAATCCACCGTCATGGATCCTGAAGGATTTCTCCTCTAATCAGAACTATGCTTACTCAATATCCGTCTGACGAACTTACTTCAATATTCAACACTGGAATGCCATTTGGATTAAAAAAATGCTGCGCCTAGTATTTTTCAAAGGCTAATGAATACTATTCCTCGTAAGCAGGAATACACAAGACCATTACAGATGTTTTGTCTATCTCACGATATAGTCATCATGTGGTGTGCGCTGATACATTAAAAGCGTCATAATAAAAGATTATCTACAAGAAGTATTCGAAACAATTGACACTACATTCAACTTAAAAATACAACCATATAAGTGCGAGAATATTTGAGTTCTTTGGTCCTCGAATTAATGTGTAGTTTGAGGAGCAGGTTTAATACTCAGGAATTTGGTGTGGTCGCAAACCGGAACGAAGAAAAAGGGATGATGTGCTGTTACAATTTTCCTATATCCCAGAACACAAAAAGATAATAGAGAGCTGTTATTGGGGGTCTCACGTGGTTATTATATACACGCTTTATAAAAAATTTCAGGTGCTTTAAAACACAACCTATATATCAAAACTGCGTGTAGTGAAAAATGTTGAATTTAAGTTGATACAAGCAGACAACACAGTCACTTTTGATAACGCTGAGAGCGTCAATACTTTTTGTCAGGGGGAGCGGCGGGCCAATACTTCAGTATCGCAGATTGTTAGCCAACCCTTTTGTCAAGAGCTCGACGGATGGCTATAATCTTATGCAATGCAGGGTCCATAGGACTTTTCTCAAGGTAAAGTACCAGAGATGATTTACTCTATTGGCTATAAGAGCTAATCGTACCATTGAAAAGCGAATCAAACTATAGCACCAACAGAAAAAAGAATTACTTGTAATTGTATGGGAGTGTTAAAACTTACTTTAGACATCATTTGTGTGACATGTCGGAAATGAAATTAGTGGTCGGGGGGGGGGGGGGGGGGGGGGGTCATTTATGGTAGGGGGGGAGGCGGAGGGGGTCGGGGGGGATGAGAACCACGGGTGGTCACGAGGGGGATTGGGAATGTGCTATTTTTTAAGAGGTAAGGAGTTTTAGGGTGGATTAACTCCGGCTGGTGATCAGAAGATTCTCCGTTAAGGTTGGTGGAGATTGAGTCATTAGAATGAATATAGGCAATGAACAGAGATTTGATAAACCATTGAAATTACAAATCAGAGAATTGCAGAAGATGTTGGTAAGTTGGTCCTCGGCTTTAACCGGAAAACGTGAAGAGCCGGCGCGAGCTTATGCGAGAAGATAAAACAAAAACCCGGCAACAATCACCTTACAAATAGAACGAAAATGTAAGATAGAGAGGAATAGTAAATGACACTTATGTCAGCTGGGGGAGGGTTTTTATTTGGGTGGTCGGGGGGATATGGGGGGGGAGGTGCTGTTGTGTATTGGGAGGGGGGGGGGGGATTTCTGTGCGGGAGAAGCGTATATTGAATAACAATGATAATATAAAAGACACAAATGTAAGAAGATTACCATCCGAGTTTCCACGAGGGGAAATTTATAGCATATGGTTGTGTTTCCGAAGGTTTAAATTTGTTACAATGAAGATGCCCCGTCAGGAAACGGAAATAAATAACAATCAGTCATATGAGAAAAAATAGAAAGCCAAAAATCAATGAGCGGTGGAAGATGACAGTTATAGGTGCGTATAGTCTAATCAAGCACGTAAGAAACTTTTATATGAGAGCAATATTTGTATAAAAATAGAGTTAGAGTGTGGTGGGACAGGGGGGTTATACTCTCTCTTTGGTCACATAAGATTTAATATTTGATTAATGTACCCTAGATAAAATTATAGAGTACAGTTAGATAAACGGATAAAAATATATTAACGAGAAATTAGCACTACGCGGGCAGTCATAACTTTATAGGCTTAATATGCGATAAATTAAGGTTTTGGGGATATTAATCATTAGACTCTATTGATAACTATATTTGTATTATTTTAGAACTACAAACAGATATATCTATTTCATTTAATCATTGATATCAGCTAACACGAATGACTGAGACCTGAGGGAAATGGAGAACTACATATATAACAGGCGAGAAGGTGCGAACACTAGTCCCAGGAGGAGCGTGCTGTGACACTGCTTGTTATCAGAAATGGGCGACAGGTACAATCGTATAAAAAAAAACGATGATCATATGGGAAGTGAATATGAAAAATTAAATAAAAACGCTTTATAAAAACCAGTGAAGTGCATTCTGTCAGAAAAATAAACCTTTATGAAAAAAAAAATCGTAAGCTCATGGTGAGGGGGACAGTAACAACAACAAGGCTCAATCCATAAAAAAAATATATTTAGGATATAGTAGGTCCTTTACCTTGAAATCCGTAGTCAGGTACAATAATAGTTACAGTATTGACATTACAAGATGGACTTAACAAAATTTATCTTCAAGCTTATTCAATTCCGAATTCCATGAAAGACGCAAGTGACTATCGTGCGAGGAAAAACTGGTTGCTTGATTAATTTTGCAAGTTGTGGAAAGACCCGAAGAATAGTCACTGGGATCAAGGGCCGAGATTTTACGTATCCAAATTATTTTCTCAAATCGCCAAGCATTTTAAAATCAGACATATAAATGAGGTAGCAGGGGTGCTTACATCGCAGGATGTCAAGAGTGCTGCCTAGTAGACACATGAGGGTCACTCAACTTTATAGCGACACACCACTCAAACATTACATATTAAAAGCTGATCAATCCTATTGGTGAACGATGGCTAGATTATTGCTATGTGAATTCAATATAATGGGGAGCAGACTACTATCGATACTTCAAACCGATATTCACACCAAATGAACTAATATTTTGGATATAGCTACCTAATCTACCTAGCAGTGGGTATAGATACGAGCCAGTAGAACTGACAAATGCAACATATGGAATAGTTAATGATTAGATAATTTTAAAAACACTTAAACTTAGAAAAATCTCTTGAGTTATGCCAAAAACGATCTATATGAGAATCTAAAGTAGGGTTAATAAATCAGTAAAAAAATTATTATGACCACAAGTGATAGCAATTGACGCGAAGGGGCCGTTTTCTTAGAGACAGTAGTATAATCTCCAAAATGATGCAAACAAAGAACAGGTCCAAACCAAAAACATACACAAAATTATAATGGAACCTTATAAAATTCAGAGATGAAATTTCCTGTCAATTTGCACGAATATTAGAAATAAAAACCCAATAAAAGTTCACATGAAATAGATTGAAACATCTTATGTTTTCAGGTATACAATAAAATGGTGACAAATATTAACAAATTCACAAGAAATAACCAATACTACTCCTAATTCTCCTTTTTAAACTAATATCTCTTCCTATAATTCATCCCCGAACAGTAAAGAGACTATACCTTTATTCTTGCCATCTGTCAAATATCCTTTGTTCTTTCAGAAAAATAGAAACATTTATGTATGGCGCTATTGGATACATTGGAGAAGACTGTATATTCATTAGGATGAAGAAAAACATATTTGCAAAATCCTGATACTTCCGATATACAACAACGACACTAATCCAATTTGTGAAACTGAATGTGTTAACTTCAATAACAAACATACCATCTGAGGGGTTGTGCGATACTGCGTGTTATAATTGCAAAACAGGAATAGTGATAATTGTGGCATGGGAAATTAAAAACAAACACAAATTCTTGGATATATGTTGTTTGACCCAAGAGCCAACAGATGAGTTAACTTATAAGTCTGTCAGACGGTTAGTGACGCCAATAGAACTATTGGTTGCTTATCAAACACAGGTATTTTGACTACTTCTGAATAATTGCATAAGGACTTACACCGGAATCAACTATTTGATATCTGTCTCAAATCCAAAAGAAATTAATTTGACAATCTATCATTCCAGATCTTATCCCTTCCAGAAGTATCTGTTGTGATGATATAAGAATAAATAATGAATCCAAATTACACTTGATCCCTTACAATTAAATAATCTCGATCGAGATGGCATTAAAATTAGCAAGCCAAAAACTAGATAATGGAATTAGAGAAAATGACCTCAGAACAGAATAGTTAAATTTTTGAGCAGACACAATTAAAGGGGAAAGGGTGAGTTCAGTAATTCACTTATGCAGATCCTTAAGATTTGATAAAATGTTATGTAAACATTATAATTTTATAGCAGGATAATTAAATATTAATTACCGAGCGTGAGATTGACGGTCATAGAAGTCCGTTCCACATTGAGTGATGTCAACGCAAATAGCACAAATTGGTTTAACCACTAAATATATGTCCAGGAGTAAAACATGCGAAAACATGTACGACGGTGAGACAGTATTACAAGTAGAAGAATTGTAAACATAATAATAGACAATAATGTATAGTGGAATCAAAAAGTGTGAAGGGACTAGGTTTTCAGCAGAACTACACGGCGATAAGACGGAAGTGAAAGACTATGCTCGACTCGAAATGAAAGCTATTTAAATGGTGGATTAAAATAAACGATAATAATGTAGAGTACAAATGTATTATACCATTTAAATGAAAGATTCCATGTTTACACAATTAGTTTTCATGTCTTACGAGACTATAGGAGAGTGTAAGCGATGTCCGAACCGTCTACTCAGCATGGACCATGTAAATAATAAAAGTATCTATTTATGTTCTATATAGTGGTGTTGATAGTTACCAGTGGGTATAAGTGATATTTACATATTATAATAAGTAGTTTCTTTAGAGTAATAACACGTGGAATAATTGAGATTGCTGTATTAGAAATAAGAATTCAATACTCTTCAATAAATATATCCTATGTTATAAAGAAAAAATTTTCGCGGTATTTACATTCGCCTAAGACTTCGTATACGAATGGAATAATAAAAATTTACTTCTCGATATTTATCTTTGTTCATAAGCTAACGCGAACTTTTAGCAATTATTAATATAAATATTTGAGTCCAATCTCTTGTACCAAATCCATCCAGAAACATCGTTAAATAAAGTGTAGATAACAGAACTTACATAAAGAGTCAGTAGTGTTATTATTAGGAAATGACGGCAAACATAGTGGTGAATTTGTCATCCTCTATATATAATTATTTAATACATGTCAAAATATTCTGTTTTAATTCCAAAACAAAGAGTTAGTCCGGAGAAAGAAAAAACGCATAGTATTTTCCATAACGACAGGTGATCATATCATTTTCCTCTCGGTATATCAAATCTTTCAACAGTTTAGATTTATCGTTACTAAACTAAGTTGACAATAGTTTTTTGGCATACCAAAATGTAATAATGTTTGGTTAGTGGTCAAGGGAGGCAGGTTAAATTAAAAAAAACAGCGAGGATGAAAAAAGAACTAAGTTTGTTTTTGAGCGCTAAAAGTGTGGCCTTATGCTACATTATATACCTTTACGGAACGCAGACTTTTTTAACTGGTACATCCCTGTATAGGGTTATGGAGTTATAATTCAACAAGTGCGAAATATTAGTAGACCAAATAAGATAGTACTTTTTGAGGATAAAATTCAGCAAGCATATAAATGGCTTACTACTATAAAAAGTGAATTGAGAAGGGTTTGTTCATATGGCGATGTACGTGATACTTGACAGTAAAAAAAGGAATATCTGATTAGTTATGAATTGGTGATAGGGGCTTAAATACTTGCATTGTAAGGGGTTTTAAGTTATATACAATGGGAGTAAAGAGCAAAGGTCCTAGAAACAAGACCTGTCATCTGTCATCAACAAAAAGTAATTTAATTGCATGTCATTATTTAGCTCCTAACAATGGTATGTGGTAGGATGAGTGACAGACTCGTTGGCTTAGATACGAATTTAGTCCTCCACATATAACTCATTTCACGGTTCCATGACCCCGTTTTATTTTTACGGGGCCCTTGTTTACGAAAGTCAAGACGTTGGCATGAGTATGCCGGGGTCTGCTGCTGTAAAAGTTTTTCTTCAGTAAACTGGTCTAGCACACCTAGTAGGGATTCCAAGAAACAAGGTGCGCAGTGGGGGGGGAGCTGGTTTCTGTGGTATTCTATGTCTCCTGCTCTGAGTGTAATCTTTTCAGAACATGCACGTGTTATGATTGGGCACATCGGTAATAAACATTTGGAGATTGTGCTTAATTTAGTAAGCCGAAGGGATGAGTGAGCACATAGGATGAGATTGTCGAATGGGGAAGGATTGAAGTGTTTGTTAGGTAGAAGTATTATATAGGAAATGTGAATATGTAAATGCAATACTAAAAAAATTATATATCCCAATAGCGCCAGTAACAAGCAAATAAAAGTAGAAAGGCAGGAATTTGTATTCATATTCATGGGTGATTTTGAGACATAGCTATAATTATATTAGAGAAATGGATGTAGAGCGTTTATTAGTTTTTATTTCTCTTACTTCTATTTTATTGATGCATGTTGTAAGCAAGAGTTATGTATTAGCATCCGAATATCAATATCCAGATCCTTATCAAAAAGGAGATACCGTAACGTACACTCCAGTCAATTATGGCAATTAGTACTAATTATCCTAGGAACTTCAGTATTTGTCATCAGACCACAATACAGTGAACGTCGTAAACGAATCGAAATCCACTTAAAGAAAAAAAAAAATCAACAAAAGACACAACAAATAAAGCAATCTGCTGCAACAAACACAGAATACTAAGCGGAGAACAAACGTTGGAAAGTTCAAGCGTGAAGAGTATAAGCAAAGACATAAAATCATTGATATGTTGAGAAGATTCGCAACGAAAAATGGGAAACAATTAAGAGAGCACTCTCATATGAAGGGTAGCCAATTAAAGATACTCTGCAGAGTACGACAACAAAGTCCGATGAAGCTAAGACACCATGGATGACAGATGAGATCCCGTGCTGTACTGCCTTGGACGAAAGAGTAAGATCAACACAAACACCAAGAAAAGTAGAGATGAATACAAAGCCACACACCCAGAAACACAAGGAGATCATGGATAAAAATACGGAGGGGGGCAGCTACGATAGAGAGAGAGTTGTTGAGCAGGGGGGGGGGGAACGGACACATGTTTATGCAGTATTGGAGAGAAGCGCTCGAGAGAGAAATCATGATAGTTTTGACATTGCACAAGAAAAATCTAGCGAGGGAGGAGAAGTTAAGCAGGTAATTCATGTGATGAATGCGTCCAACAAAAGTAACACCCAGGTTGATAGGAATGGTAAAATAATAAGCGAGGAAGATCGAAAGTGGGCCAACAAAGACAGATGGAGGAATAAAACGGTCCAATGGTGAAATTTTAGTGTGTTGAGGGACGCACAGTGACACAACAAGATAAGCATTGTAACGGACTTGCGAGGGAACGCTGAGATATTAGGTCTCCAAATATAAACTAAGTGTTTAGAAAAAATAGCATGCGAAAACCAGATCTGGCAAAGACTCTAACAAAATCCGTGCTGGGTGACCGTGGGGACACAATTTCCGACTGAAATAGCGTTACATTCAAGAGGGAACGGAAAAGATCCAGAGCAGATTGGGTAATTAGTAGACTTATAATACTATAGTGTAGATAGGATACGGGTATTATTTCGAGGGAGATTGGTCTCAAAATTCGAACATGTGCGAGAGACGATAAACCGAAAAAAAAAACCATAGGTATAAGCGATCGGAGGGAATGTGAATGAAATCCTATGGTTTTGTTTATATTGATTAAAGATAAGGCGTTTTACGTATAATGGTATGGCGACGCAAGACCGTGCTACTAATAACAGTGTACTGGGGGATAAAGATGGAACACATAGGTGACAAGAAAGACTTAAGAATAAAAGTTTTCATTTCTTCTAACTATAACACCTAACAGCAAAAGTCAGAGATAGGCAGAACTTTCTTGGAGAGAAGATAAGAGATGAAGGAAGGGAGGCGTATTAGGCAAGGTTTATAGGTATCCAAGGGTTCAATATTCGGAAGAAAAGATTAAAAAAATCACTCGAAAATGCCACAATTTGGAATAGTAATCAGTAACAACAGGCAGACCCAGTACCCATTCATGCCGCAATATCAGATACTGGCCGATTGAGTAATTTACCTAACTGCAGTGGAGAAGAAGTAGCAAGATTGTACAGATCACTACTTAGATAGATGGTGTAGTAAATGGCGAGAGTGAGGCGAAAGCAGGACTAACGCATAATTGCAAATAAAACAAAAAATATGACAATTTTCCAAAACAGAACAACAAGACATAATGATGTGGGTTTCCCAAGAGAAAAAGTAAAGAAATACAGATATCTTGGTAACTAAATAGTAATGAAAAATACACGTGAGTATACAAAATAAAGACTGTTTACGTTCCACTAAGTTGTTGGACGTGGTGCTAATTGTGATGGGATGGAGACCTGGAGCCTTAAAGAAAGAGGTGAACGTATCGACTTTGAAGCCATTCGTAGTAATTGGTGGGCCACAAGGACCGAAGAATCTTAAAAATAAGTTGTGGGTAGTGTGACCTCAAAAAACGGACATTGATTGAGGTATCCTCTTCTAGAAGAGTATGAAAAAGGAAATAAGATAATAATTCATGAGATTACCGATTAAAGATAAGGAAAACCTCACGCATACAACTCTGGCCGACGCGGATATGATATGAGTGGACAGGACTATGTATGTTCGCTAGGGAGCAAACCATAATGGCAGGCGAAAAAGTACAGGTGAAAACCTGAAGAATTGGGAAGAAGAACGCAAGCTCCTGACACGACAATCTGAGAAATGTTGGTATAAATGCACGTAGAGACCCATAGACTTGGTGTATCAGAGGCTTGCAATCTGCAAAAGAGAAAATAGTGCGGTGTGATGATTACCAATCGCGCCTTATGAGAAGACGGTACCCTAAAGGAAGAAGACAAGAAGCAAGAAATTTGCTGTATTAACGCGTTGTTCTCGTGATTCACTGAAAGTGACATGATGTATTTCGCTTGAAATGTGCCCGTTTGATGCTGTCGATGTCCGGGGCGCTTTCCTACAGAGCAAGATAGAAAATAGGATTCATGAACGGTACGTTTCCCTGTAAACCCCCACACAAGTCAAGAGACTTATCTTACACCTACTGTATATAAAGAAACATACCAATCAATACTATAGCCAGGAGCAAGATATCTGAGAAACGGTTACAGTTAATCTGAAGTACGAGACAAAGATAGAATAGGAAAACTAAGCACAGTTGTAAACCCACTACAAAGCAGAGTTAGACAGGGTGACTTGTTAAACCTACTTCTCTTTAATATAATAGAAGATTAATCGCCGAAACAGAAAACGAGCTCCAAAGATTAACACATCTTCAATACAACAGCCAGCAAGACTACTAGAAATACCAGAGATGAAAATACTACCGACTAGGAATATCGGAGGGGAAAGTGTTGTGTGGATATGGGAGAGAAGTCGAGAAACATTAAGAAGGTAGCGATGAAGGCGAAGCTGGAAGACCTAAATGGGAAGTGGTGACAAAACAGAAAGACAGGGAGTAAAACGAACGATAGTGTAACCAATCAGCAGCGAGATAAGTCACTCAAATTGGACGAAGACAAAGTATTGAGCAGACCATGTAAAAAACAATGGGGCGATGATTTACACAATTTAGAAGGCTAAACAAGTCCGGACAGTTATTGAAAAAAACAAAAGAGTAAGCAACATACCCCCAAACTAAAGATCACCTGCGCATTTGTGTCGATTAATCAGAAAGCATCGTCGAAAGGTGATCCAAGATAAGGGTTTTCTTTAACAGCATTGGAACTGACGCCAGAGGTGAAATCTCAAGAATATGCGTGCGGCTATAGAAAAAAAATAAAAAAGAGTGGATTCTGTAAGTGTGGATAATTGCTACCGGAGTGTTACCGTGGAAGGCAGGGAGTTACAACACGCGTGTACATGGTGGCCTATCCGAATGAGTTCCTTGTCGGATTAAATAGAGATTAAACATGAGTGTGTAAATGTGTAGATTATTTCAAATACAGGGTACCGTAGTTAATTTCCTCAAGTATTTCACAAGAGGAGACCAAGTACCCACAACAATATCTTTGTTGAAAAAGCATATAGAAAATAAGAAATACTGTGGAAGCATGTATGAGCAAATAAAATATAGCTAAAGCTAGTCATCTAATTTAGATAAGACGAACATACGGTCATTAATCTACGTCACAGAGATCGAAGTTAGACCATAGTGTGTGCCAAAGTAGTGAGAAAAAATTCCTGACTACCATGTTTAAATCGCACAGATTAGACAACAAAATTTATTGGCAAAAGTAATAACCAATCGGTCATTACAACTGACTAGTTTAAATTCCTTGACGGTGAACATTTTTGAAGATAAAACACACTAATTTTGTTCTAAAAAGAACAGATTTTATATAAATCGAAGGATAAAAATATACAAACAAGAGGTAGTATCACTGGTTAAAAATAAAAAAGTACAATAAAGTGTAAGGAACACGACCCGCAACAGGTCCAATAAGTGTTACCACTTTATGCCAAAATATATAACATATCGTATCGATTTACAGATACAGTGTGAATCCGAACAAATGTTCTAGAAAAAAACCTTTTTAAAATGGATTTATAAATAACAGAATTAAATGAAGACATATTATAATGTGTATGTTACTTTAAGTTAACATAAATAGAAAATTTTTAAATATTAGTTCAACGCGATATGAAATAGAAAAACTGACAGAGGGTGGCTGTATTAATGCCAGTGTTAAGCACAGCTAAAGGTGATTGTCAAAAGAGAACCACGGATACCTAAACCCGTAAATAGTTCGTGTTGGTAATCAAATATGACGACCACAGGCTATTGACGCCGATTGACGTGCATCGTATACGTAAAGATTAGATGAGGCGAGTATAAGGTTACTAATAATGTACATAAAAAACAAGTATATTTTAATACGTAGTATAAAAATATTTCACTGATACATATTACAGAAAACCAAAATCTTGAAAATCGATTCCATATATGTATATCCGACCTATTTATAATATTGAGTTTTAAAAATTTTAACAAACTGGGAGAACAAATTGACGGAGAGTCTGCGCCCGCCAAAAACAACAGAGGCGATAATATCACATGTGAAAGCTTTACGATATATAATTGGTGCCTCCTTAGGCTGCACAAGTTAACACATCCGTATTATGAATCAACCTACAACAGGTCTAAAACCAGAGTGACCTAGCGCCTTTTCTACCAAGGTGTCTGGTTTAAAGAGTATACTAAATGCCCCAATAAATCAAGTAGTTAAAAACAACCGAGCAACGGTACCTTTGTGAGCTGAAGACTTTGACGTTGGACGGCGAATGCTTTTCAGGATAGACGAACCATCTAAAGGGGATCAAAATGGAGACGTTACTAACTAATCCCCTGACCGAAGAACAGTTAGAGTTGTGTTCGATACCCATAGAATCCGCTAACCAGAACAGCTAACTATATAATAGCAAGCACACTACTTAAAGACCACTCTAAAGGTACAGCATCCCGTAACAACTTACTTTGCTAACTCCGCTACTCTAAATGAGGCGTCCATCCAAACGTTCTCGCTAAAAAATATAGCAAGCCGACTCAGGTTTCGTGCCACGCGGGGCGGTATACATGCTCTTATTGGGGGTAGATCGGCGCAGCAACGCTAAAAGCGGAGATAAGGACGTAACGTGAAGCTGGCGTAGTGTTATTTACATTCTGGAGAAAGAAATAGGAATAAAAATAATTTTGGATTTCAGACCCCTGGAGAAAGGCCAAAACTGTCTATTAAACAAGTGGACACATGCTGATCGCGACGTTTTTTGCTAAAGTAAACATGATTTAGAGGGAGATATTGGAAAGCTGATAGTCATAGCACGTAAACCTACTTAATCACCCCCCTTCAACCTCCGACAGGTGATGGGTCAACTCGTGCGTGTCCTCTGTTTTCTATTGTACTAAGATCGATTTTCGTATTTCGGTGGAACAGACGAATAGCATGTCTCCTCCACACTAAATGAGAACCCAGCTTTTGAATGTACTTCCTTCACAAAACTACCTTAACATAATCCAGCTGATTAAGGGGACCAGTCGATGGGTTGAAATTGTACAGCCCGAAACCGGTTGCCCAAATTCCAAGAAACCAATTGTAAGTTTCTCTATTATTTGACATTTCTCCATGAGATCAAGGCTTCTCTGCTAAGAAGTGCAAAAGAAAGTGGACGTGGCCCTAAACGAAGCATGCCGAATAGCGACATGTTTTCTGAAAGCAGCGCTACTAAAGAAAGTAGTGATTATGGTACTGGAATCAACATACTGGACCTGCAAAGACGAACCACGTAGTATACCGAGCACTCCCAGACAGTCATTTGAGGACAAGCACGTAATATTCAGTGCAAAAGAGCACGCACACGACGGTCTGCAGTTGAAATCGAGTAAAGATTCTCTCAGTGGCGTTTCCGTGGAACCTTAAGCCGGATATCTTGCGAAACACACCGACAGATTTGAACTGCTACTGAAGGACATGGGCAATACTGAACCAAATAGGATCGGGCGTAGCCGCTGTAAGGACCAACAGAGCAAGATAGAGCCAGCTCGATGAAAATGACACATTAGGCACGTGCGGTCAACGACAGGATATGGACCACCTGGTGTCCATATACCCCAATAATGCCAGTATACGATGGACGACCTGTCGAAGACCAACACCAACGCAACAAACTGCGGCCCGATTCTGCGTTGAACAGCTGAAATGATTACGCTTGGACACGAAAGGTAAATTAAAGTAAGTTTAAAAAAAAATTATTCAACCATAAATGTTATACTGATGATTGTAATTACTAAAATTTAAAGGACATCTGAAGTATCTGAAGGCAAATGAAAACGTTTATACTCAACAGTTAAATAGGAAAACAAATTATATTCAAGAAACAACTGCTGATTCTAATCATTTTATTATTACTAAACAAATATACAGTTATTAGTCTCCAAATTCCAACAAAAATCTACAAATTACAACAATGAGTGCTGCAATATATAAGTAAATAGCTTTCATGTCGAAACAGTTTGCTGGTTATTTTCATTGCAAAAAGTCACCGTTTGTAAATATTATGTCATATTTTCATTGTTTTCATTTAAATAATTTTGTTTGAAACAATTTGGATTAAGTCATTTGTCTGTGCTCGTTAACAACTACCGAGACTTTAAGTATACTATTAGTCATTTTATCAGTAGCGTAACTTGCTAAAATATGTTAAAAATATAATCCTAAAACATAGGACAAGAAATCTAATACTTATTGTTATAGATTAAGAATGTTAAGAAATTGAATAAAATAAGGATATGTATTTACTGTGAGTGTGTGTTATTTAATTTCATGTCATAGTATAATAAAATTGTTCTACCCTCAATTTCGAAATGTATAAAAAAACTAAAACAAAGAAACTAAATCCCTGTAGTTGGCTGTATAACATATATCACAAAAATTTTATTTAAAAACTGCTTTATAAAAGGTATAATAATAAAAACCCTATCGGACTACATCACAGAACGTTTTCGGAAATAACTATTCCTTCATCAGTGCTATGATATGCTAAAATAAGTATAACCACTTTAATTAAATCAAACGTAAAAGTTAAAATTTTAGGTTATTACAAAAAATGTGATTAATACTTAATGGATGTACATGTTTGAAGCCATTAAATATATGGGTAAAAACCCTTTAAATGTAGTTTGATTAACATGTACTTTGAGTTACATCAACATAAATATAACATATTTTGTCCACTTCTTTCTAACAATGCGCCGTCTATTGTAATTTGGGCGTTTATGTTGGTGTTCTTACTATTGATTATTATTTTTGTCTTGTTGCATTTTTTTTTGCAGTATTTGTTACATGTTTCTACAACGTTATCCATCATCCTTTCGATCCCCTGCGCACTATCTGCCAGCAACACTGTATCGTCTGCATATCTAATATTAATTTATAAGTTGGACATTTACAGCAATCCCATCTTCTGATTCGTCTAAGGCATCTCTAAAGATGTTTTCAAAGTATATGTTAAATAATGCAGGTGACAATATGCAACCCTGTCTAACTCCTTTGTCGATTGTGTAGATCTCGGACAGTTCATTTTATAATCGCACCGTTGCTTTTTGTTGGAGATATAAGCTTGAGATCAGTCTTATATCCTTAGCATCGAGTCCTGATGTTTCTAGGATATCAATTAGTTTTCCATGTGGGACTATATCAAATAAAATATTTTTAGCAAACTAAAATGTGCTTCCTCGTTTCGAGTCCTGGTCTGAATCCAAATTGAACTCCACTCAGGTGTTCTTCTAATTTTGTATATATGCGCGAGTGAAATGATAGTAGGTAAGGGGTACTTTAAGTATATGGCTTCATTAAACTAATTAATCTATGTTCTTCACATTTGTAGCGTTGGCTTTTTTAGGAAGTAAATTGAATATTGATAGTAGCCAGTCTTTTGGTAAGTAACCAGTCTCAACAACATTTATCACTTTCAATAACATTTGTTTCAAAATTTAGTTTTAGAGTTTTTTAGGGGTGTTTGTAAGTTATTTGAAAATCTGCGGTGGCTTTGGAAATCACTGAGAAGCCCGGTGTGTTTTAAATTTTCGCCATAGATGTCGTTTGTGATTAGTTTGTTGTATTACTGTTTGATTTATCCAGATTTATCCTCCACATTATTGAGGGGTCGTTTAAGTCTGCAAAAAAATAACTGCCAATCGATTTGAGCGAGTTTATTGCCAACTTCAGAAAAGTCGGTAGTCACATATGTTACAATATTATTTTTGCGGGGTAGTATTTGATTGAACTGGATGTGAGTCGTTATAACTGCGTGATTTGACTTTCCTATAGGAGAACTGACTTCGAAAGATGAAATCATCTGTTCGTCATTAATAAGCACTAGATCTAAAGTAGATGGTTGGTTATTAGTAATTTTAAATCTAGTCGGTTCTCTGGTGAGTTGTATCAGGTTCGAATTTACTACAAAGCTTTTAAATAAATCATAAGCGTTTTCGGCGTCAGATATTGAAGTTATTGGCCAGGTGATCTCTGGGAATTAAAATCTTCAGTAATGAGAAGATTATCAAAAGATGATAGTTCTTGCAAGTATTTAATGTTAATGTTGAAAGTTGTGGTAATAATATTAGATAAATAAATGTATATACCGCCACCCACACGATTTTGTCTGTGTTTACGATTCCAGCCATCAGAGACGAAAATGCCACTCTAACCTCTAAAAATTGTACAAACAAGCTGAATTTTGCCGAAAATGTTTTAGGACCCCAAAAAATGCAAAAAAGTGACCACTTTACCCTCTGTCTTCACCGTAAAATGCCGCCTCGTAGGGGGATAAACAGAAAAAAATCAATTTATCAAGAATCTGTATGCCGTAAAAAAAAAAACGATTTAAATAAAAAATATAGCTGAGGTAATTTGAAAAAATGTTTATTAGCACTTTTATATTGAATGAACCGTTCTCGCAGAAACAACACTATTCCATTCTCACAGAATGTGCTATGCGCGGGAAATCAATTTTAAACAAAATTTGTATCATTTACTTCGTATTAAAATTTAATATCTTCGGTCGCTTTAAGCCTTCTTTCTGAGAGAACGGTTCAATATTTAGAAGAAGTGCTAATAAACATTTTTATTCAAAATTATCTCAGATACATCTTTTATTTAAAACATTTTTTAACACATTCTTTGTAAATGGATTTTTTTCCGTTTTTCTTCCCCTGCCGGGAGATTTTAGGGGAAGGCCTAAGTAAGAGTAGTAAACTTTTTTTGCATATTTTTGGGGTCCCAAAACTGACATTCTCAGCAAAATTCAGCTTGTTCGTATGATTTTTAGAGGTCAAATTTCCCACATATTTTCCAAACCATCATTTTCTTATGTAAGACCTAATCCCTGTATAATTTTTCTAATGCTGCCACTGAGAATCATAAACCAGCAATCTTAAATTTAATTCTCCACCATAATAATCGATATTCTATGGTGATGACTGCAATTTGGTTGTTACATCAATGTTGTAATTTTAATTATTAGTGAAAACATTATACTTACTTCACCTCAGATTGAGTTATTACTATGGATTGTTGTTTTTTTCTTATTTGTTGTAACACTTTCACGAGTTAATTGTAGGTATCTATCTGGTTATTGAATCTTCATTAATTAATTTTAATTTTTATAAACTAGTCGAGTAGTTAAGAAACTCTATTCTAGGCAGAAACTTACATAATACTTGTAAAAGGAAAAATACTTGTAAAAAAGGAAGGGCCACGGGAAAGAACGATCAGACTCACATTTTGTTCATTTTGTAGAAATCGAATTTTAAAGTTTTAAGTCGTTTATTTTGGTTCAGGAAAATTAAATACAGAATATTTAGTTATCAGTTTATTACTTTAAGACTTTTTAATACAAAAATGAAAAAAAAAATAGTTTGCTAATTATATATGTACTTGAAATCTTCAAATTTTTAATTAAGGAGCTGGACTCTGATCTATTTTGCGCGTTAAATGTCGATTGGTGAATCTTTGGCAAATTCCACATCACTACCTTCATTCGTAACGCCATCGGAAACTAGTCCTTGGTAAAAGGAATGCGCTTTAGGGTTTGTCAGGAATTAGGTTAGGTGCAATAAATAAATCATGCCACTTAGCAGTCTTAATAGGCAGAAGTTCAGTGTATAGCTTCTTTAGTGGAACAGGTTTTAATTTTCTCTTACGTGCCTGATTGTTTGAGGGAACTAACCCAGCTGTAAGATATAGGCCAAAATGATATGTTTTTGTGTAACACAAACCGTGGGTGAATTTTTTTTATTTTTAAAATCCTAATAGGCCTAGTCGCCGTAGGACATTTTGGCACACAAGGATGGGACAAATGTGTAAAGACAAAAATACTTTATAGCAAAAACAGTATCTTGTAACGAGCTCACTTGCATTTACCCGAACTCTATAGCTATGAGAGGATTGATTAAAACTTGCTTCAGCTTAGGGTTTTGGCTTCTCCGTCTACCAACAGGTATAACCGTGACAAGACTTGTTAAATATTTGTTTTGAACACTGTAGTCCCCATAACTAACTAAGAAGAACTAACTAAGATCAAGTGGGATGTCCTTGTCTAAGCGAAACGAGACTGCCAGGAGAACAATGTACAATACTCCATTCTGGACACATGTTCTACCAATTCCATAATGAGTACAATACACATGTCGGCGGTGTAGCACTATTGATCCACAAAAGACTCAAACATCTGGTCACAAAATCTGCTGCACATCTCGAGAGGTCATTTACATCGTTCTTAAACTATCAGAAAGGTACAGCATCCAAATAATTCAAGTATAACGCTCCCACTAGTCAATCCACAGATGAAGAAATAGAGAAATTCTATGAAGATATTTCTAAAGCAATGACAGAAAGAGCTCATTTTAAAATAATCATGGGAGACTTTAACGCCAAAGTAGGGAAGCACAACACCGGCAACATACCAAATAGAGGAATATATGGGCTAGGAACTACAAATGAAAGAGGAGAACGGTTACTAACATACACACAGGAACAAAATCTATTTTGTATGAATACATTTTTTAGTAAACCAGATAATAGACGGTGGACCTGGATAAGCCCAGACGGGAAAACCAAAAATGAAATCGATTACATATTAGTCAACCAGAAACAGATAATAAAAAGATGTAGCGGTGCTCAACAGATTCAGTCTGGGAAGTGATCATAGATTAGTAAGAGCAAAAATAATAATCGATAACAAATTAGAAAGAAACAAACTAATCTTGCAAAAACGAACCCTAACTACTAAAGAGCTTGGGCAAAACAGTACCAACTACCAGAAATATCTTGAGTCTAGTCTAGAGCCAATGGAACAGCTAAAAGAAAAAGACATAAATAATTTGGAAGAAACGATAAGAACGAGTATAATCTCTGCGATCAAAAAAACCCATACGATGCCGAAACCGAAAGATAATAAATTGAAGACAGAAACACAACAGATGATTAGGGACAGAAGCCGCATGGATCGAAATTCACCAGAATATAAGGAACTTAATAAGGCAATAAGAACAAGAATTAGACAAGACATCAGGGACAACAACACCGAAAAAATCGAAAACATTATAGAGAAAAACAAGAATATGAAAGTGTTAAAAACGCTAAATAGCAAAGGCCGACAACAAATACACCAAATAAAGGATAAAAATGGAATCATTAGAAACGACAAAAATCAGATAATAAACATTGTCGAAGATTATTATACAGAATTATACTCGTCCAGCGTAGCAAAACCTGAAACCCATGATACGGAACGAAGAATACTAAATGTAGGATCTGAAACACTACCAGAAATTACTACCGAGGAAGTTGTAAATGCCTTAAAGCAAATGAAAAATGGAAAATCTCCTGGAGACGACGGAATAACAAAAGAGATGATTACAGCTGGAGGTCAAACTACTATGGAGGCAGTTAAAATCTTACTGAACAAGTGCCTATTCGGGGGTGCTATTCCAACCTCTTGGCAAAACGCGCAGGTACTTTTACTACACAAGAAAGGAGACAAACACAAACTCGAAAATTACAGACCAATAAGCCTGTTACCACATCCATACAAACTGCTTACCAAAATAATTACCAACAGACTATCAAACAAATTTGATAGTTACCAGCCTGTTGAACAAGCGGGTTTCCGCAAAGGTTATAGTACAATAGAACACCTACAGACAATAAGGACACTTATTGAAAAATGTAACGAATACAATGAACCTCTTCATTTGGCATTTGTGGATTACAATAAGGCATTCGATTCCATAGAATTCTGGGCGGTATTAGACGGAATGAACAACGCAAGGATAGATTCCAGATATAGAATGCTCCTAAAATACATATACGACAATGCAACTATGCAAATAAATGTAGCAGAAGGCCTAACAACAAACAAAATAAGATCAGAAAGAGGTGTTCGACAGGGAGACACCATATCTCCAAAATTATTTACTCTTGCATTAGAAGATGTGTTCAAGAAGTTAAATTGGGAACAACTCGGAATTAAAATTGATGGCAGGTTTTTAAGCCACCTAAGATTTGCCGATGACATAGTACTCATAAGCAACAATACAGAGGAACTAATCTACATGCTGAAGGAGCTTAAACAAGAATCTGAAAAAATCGGTTTAAAAATGAATTTAAATAAAACAAAAGTAATGACAAATCAAAATATCACAATCGACTTAGATGGAAGTGAGATCGAAAGTGTCGAAGAGTATATATACCTAGGTCACACCATCAAACTAGGCAAACAGAATCAAACAGCAGAGATAACTAGAAGAATCCGAATGACTTGGGCAGCAGTAGGCAGACTCAGTGATGTGTTGAAGAACAAAAAGATACCAATAAATCTAAAGAAAAGGGTATTCAACAGTTGTATTCTACCGGTTATGACTTATGGAATGGAGACCATGACACTTACAGAGTTGTCAGCCAACAGATTAAGAACAACACAGAGGGCCATCGAACGAGCTATGTTGGGAGTATCACTGAGAGAACATATACGAAACGAGGACATACGAAGCAGGACGAAGGTGGAAGATGTAATTGGAAGAATTGCACAAATGAAATGGAACTGGGTAGGGCACGTGGCACGGCAAAACAACGACAGATGGACGAAAAACATTGTACATTGGAGACCACGCGAACACAGTCGGAGTAGAGGAAGACCACAAAAACGATGGCTAGACGACATCAAAGCAAAAATGGGGAGAAACTGGCACCAAATAGCACAAAACAGGGAAGAGTGGAGAACTCATGGGGAGGCCTTTGTCCAGGAGTGGATGCAAACAGGCTGAAGAAGAAGAAGAGAAGAAGAAGTCCCCTAACTCATTAAAATGAGAAATTAATCGTTGTCTTTCATTCAAAGGGAGTACTTGAAAACAGTTGTAACGAATGCACTTACAGTCTTCCCCGACCTCGTGAGTGTTGATGCGTAATTTTTTTACTACATCACTCATTTTGCCGGTTTTTCTCCGCTTTTTGAAATTTCCAGTTTATTTCCATTAGATATATCACTATCGCTAAGATCAGTTGACATTATGAATTTTTCTCATAAACAAACTAATGAAAACTGCAAAACAGCAGCAGCTCGCTTAGCGATTACAGAATAAAACTGACGCTAAGATGCTATAGATGCAAACGATAATCTACGTTTAGTTACAAGGTCGTCGGAATCTGATCGTTATTAGCCGTCAGCGGGAGGAACCTGATCGTTCTTCTCCGTTGGCTTATATCTTTCCCCTTTATTATCTTCAATACGGTGATCGTTATTGTACAAATGAAACCATGCTTGGGTTCTTTCCAAGAAAAGCTAAAATATGACGTCAATATCTAAATTCCGACCAAAAATGGAGTCTGATCGTTCTTACCCGTGGTCCTTCAAATGTTAAGATTTTTTGAAATTTACAAAATGACGCGAATATTTCTTTCACTCAATTGTAAACTTCGTTTTATCTTCTTCATTAAATAATTTTTTTGAATTTTAGTCCAAGTTGTAGAGAAAAAACATGTATTAATTAGCATATTTTTGAAAGTAGCACAAGCAATGCCTGAAGTAACCTCCAAGTGTTTGCAACTCCAAACTATTGATTATAATTTTTTTATTACACTACACTTGGTACAAAAACAGTGTTTTTTGATTATTTTTATTAAATCAATATCTTAGGGTAAAATAATCACAATATTACATAAAAAAAGCTTTAATTTGAGCTACGCAACTTTACATTTGGCCCAATAGTTTATCCAAAATTAACGATTAAAGTCCAAAAATGTGAATTTTTCGAGATTTAAAATTTTCGAAATAACTTTTGTAAAAATTCGTTTTTTATGCAAAAAGCTTTATATTGAACCTCTGTTAATTATAAATCGAATGATACTTTATCAAATCGTAAGATTCGATCTTTAATTTTGTTTTAATAGTCGGTAACTTCTGACTGCAGTAGAATCTTTTAAAATTCAAATCTAAAAACCTGTCGATAACAGCAACTTATATATACTAATTATTATTCTGTCACTTTCAGCTAAATTACTTTAAAAGAAATTATTAAAAAAACTTCTAAAAATAATTTAAAACCCATATCAGAAAATTTTAAATATTAAAATAGGCATTTGCTCAAGTCTGGCTTACTTTCTTCCAACCACGCTTCATTGTGGCTCAGCAGATTGTTTTATTAATATGTTCCTAGTCCATTCTTGACAGACAAACATCTAGGAAAGAGATGGTCACTTCTTGTGGAATCACATATACTGGGAGAAACCTGGGTATCAACTGATGAAACCTAGATCGTGAAACCACGACTGACTGAAGAGCCCTTCTTTTTAAGATGCTTTCTCCATTACTGAAGGTTGGTTATAACTACAGCAAGTTGCTCTCTATCTTGAGCTGTTCTTAGTATCGAATGTGTATCCATGCCTGTCCCGCCGCTTACATTCTTCAACCAGGAGCATTTTTTTCTTCCTTCCACTTTCCCTTCTTTTATAAGCCCATGAAGACGTGAAGGGTGAAGAGCCCCTCCAGCGCAAAAAGATCTTTTGGCTTTTGGAATGGTGTAAATAAGGGAACGAGATACATTAGTTACTATACGAAATTTGGGAAGAAAAAGGTATGCCTGAAATCTATTTTAAAGACATGAAGTAAATGTTCAAAACCATAATGATATACCCAATCCACCATTTTATTAACCTTCCGATTAGGCGCGCCCACCAAAGTAACTAGAATGGTCGCAACTATTTCTGACATACGTATTTTTAAATTAATTACTATTAAACTGGGAATAAGCCACAATTAAAGATAAAAATACGTTTATTGACGTTTCAATTTCCACTTCGGAAATCGTTCTCAAAATACAAACAGTAAATTAAACAAATTTTGTTGTTACATAGTGAAAAATTCTTCTAATAATTTAATTTTATCTGACTCATTTATATTGACAATTCAGACATACATTATGCATTTTAAAGTAGACGACTTTAAAATGATATTGCCAATATTGTTGAGTTGCGCTCCTGGAACTATAAGATAGTTCATTCGATTACATGAAATCAACTTTAACTTGAGAATATCCGTCAGAAAAAAATCATAGCATGTAATTCGTCTTTAAAAAGACAAACACATGACATGATAACAGTAAAATTCTCCTGTTAGTGATTCCATAGTAAATTATGAGGGAAAAACCAGAAAAAAAACCTCATAATACTATCCCGACATTGTAAGTATTTGTTCGTGAATTTAGTTTACCTTCAACAAATATCAAAATTCTGATTTTATATGTTACGTTATTTAAAAAACATAAATGATGTATCCTCTATATGTTACTGACTTACTAATACTGGTATTTTCTTATTAATAACTTCCTCTTTCAATATTGGTAACCAGATCCTACTACATTCTGCCGAGGAATTTGCGACACAATTGGCCTCATTTAGCATAATTAGAGCCGCTTCTTTGATTTTTCTTTTTTTACCATCCGTTTCTTTTAGGACTACATCTGAATTATTCCATTGAACCCTATGTTCATTATCCCATGCGTGTTTACAAATTTGAGATCTATCAAATTCTTTATGTTTAATATAAGAATGATGTTCACTTATTCTAACATTTAATGGCCTTGATGATTCACCTAAATAAAACTGATCGCATTCACAAGGTATTTTATAAATGGAATTCTTTGTCCTTTCTTGTTCATTGTTAGGTTTGGTTTTAGACAAAATAGATCTCAACGTGTTTGTTGTTTTGAATGTTGTTGAAATGTTGAATTTATTTCCTATCCTTTTAAGTTTTTCTGATAGTCCTTTTATGTACGGTATTGTTATTTTCCTCATATTATTCCTTGTGTATGCTGTAGGATCTCGTTCTAAGTTGTTCTATTCGATCGATTGTTGAAAATTCCTTATTTATAAACGATAACAAATGTTTTATACGTATTTTTATTTATAATATTTTAAGCAATAATTGGAAATAACATTAATATGTAATATTTATTTAGATCTACAAAGGATTATTCTAAAAGTTTGGTACAGAAATAAAATCATTAAATATTACATGAATTCATTTTCAGTAGTTTTAAAAATTGTATTGGTTTTCTGATATTTCCGTGAATAAATTACTTTAAACTTATTTTTCTAAAATGCTTCATAAAGCGAATATTGTAATTTCCTCTTTCTCGAAGTTACTGTTCTCTATGAAATTGTCTTCATCGCTCGAATTACTATCTTTAACCATATTTCGAAGTACTTAAAACTTACCCTGGAATAGATATCGGGTCAGACCAGAAACCCATGGTAGTCACATTATGAACCAAATTGAAGCTAATTAAAAAACTCACACAAATATATTAAGGGGAACCACAAACAAAGGAACAAAATGTGTAAGCTTGAGTTGAGGCTTGGACACTGAAACAATCGAACGTTATAAACCTGAAAGCATTCGAAATGTGGAATTACCGACGTATTTTGAAAATATCATGGATGGACCGCAAAACAAATGTACATGATTTCGAATAACCAGAAACACAATTCCAAGTTTTAAATTCCATGAAAATTAGGAAGTTGGAATACTTCAAAAACATCAAAAAAGTTGCAAAATTCGACCTATAAAAGAAAATAATGCATGACAATATGAAAAGCAGAAGAAGTTTAGGAAGACGTAAAATCTCGTGACTACGCAACGGAACTTATATAAATGGTCACGCGTAAACCAAATACGATAGATGTTATATTATGTGAATACACTGACCTCAAGCCACTAAATTTGATAGTGAATTAGCATTACTAAAACAGTCAAATAGATAAAAGGACGAGCCCCCACTTACTTAAAGTTACATATAAGAAGGTTGGAGTAAAGGTATCCGTATGTACTGCACATGCACTTCTATCGAAAGATTAAGCTGCGAAAATTTTGCATTCCAAAGTACGGGCAGCAATATAATGGATAGCAGGGTAGTTTTGAAAGTAGCGATTCTGGCATGTACAGAAAAATGTTGGTTGGCTGCGGTATAATATTGCACTTTGTTTGCATTGGTAGCGTGTTCACACAACTGTGCTGGGAGTCACGTCGGCAGAAATAAAATTTGGCCACAATAATAAATAGCTCTTCTTGAACATAACAAAAATTAATGTTGTGGAAGTAAACAGAGCTTCTGTTCCAATTTATGGATGAAAACTACAATAGTTCAGAGTTTACCATTACAGGTTTAAAATCAAATTAGCTTGCCAAAATCTTGAAAATCTAATAAAAATAGTATGGGGTTGGTGGATGTGCAAAAAGAATATAAGTACAAATTGCTTGCTTGACCAAAAATTTAAAAAAGACGAAACAACTAGGCAAAAAACTGTAATATTTTTAAAAAATTGCAGTATGCAGAGAAAAGAAATATAATCAATAAAAATCATGAGCTAAATCAGTGCAAAATAAGGTTAAAAGCTTATGGGTGATTTAAAATAAATCCTGTGGGTATTACTACACTAAAATGTTTATTTAAAGAGAAAATATTTCAACTAGAATTTGTTATAGTTAATAATAACCTTATGCCAATTTTAGGTTTAAAATCATATTTACATTTAGATTTGATACAAAGGGTAGATACCATAGATTTAAATATAATAAATAATGACTTTATTAAACAAAATATTGCTTTATTCACTAGATTAGGTAAATGTCCTCAAAAATGTAAACGAAAACTCAAAGAAAATTGTGTACCCGTGGCTTAGCCCCCACGAAGAAAAACGTGGCATTATATCTAAATGTGAGGGTCCTACAGAGTGGGCAATTTGGTTATAAAAACAATGATAAAACACTAAGGATTTATTCGGATCCTAGAGATTTAACCCAGGCACTTAAAAGGAATATTGTTGAATACCTACTACGGCAGAGATATGCAGTAAGTTAAAAAACAAATCTTGTTTTTCTGTGTTAGACTTTAAAGAGGGATTCTATCAAGTTTAGCTCGATGAGAGGTCCAGTAGAATTTGTGCATTTGAAACTCCTTTTGTAATTATTTTTGGAAATATTGGTCTTGAATTTTTTCTTTGAATTAATTTACAGAACTTTGGTGATATTGATGGATGTCTCATCTATTTTAATGATCTTTTAATATTTGCAGATAATCTTAAAGAAAATGATAGAATCCTTAATAAAGTATTAGAACGTGCTAGAAATATTGGAGTAAAAATTAATCCTAATAAGATACAGTATAGAATGTCTGATTTATTTTAATACCTTAAAAATAAAACCCTCAAGAATCGATTACAATTTATAAAATACCTCTCAATAAAAAACAATAAAAAACAAATTAAATTTCTGATAAACTATTTGGTCCATCTGTTTGAAATTTTGCACTCTTGGATTTTAATTAACTGTCATACTTTTGGGTGGTTATATTGCAATGCTATTAACATTTTTATAAATTACTTCAAAAATAAGGGTTTTGCAATTATTTTGGTAATTGTTTATGGATTTTAATTTGAAAAATCTCAAAATTTAAGAACTTTTTATGATCAACAACATATACTTGAACTACTTCTCTCTAAAATAAATAAGAAACGTTTTATAGAGTCTTTCACTAGACATATTCCCTTTTTGCTCTACGTCTTCACGGAATCTCACCAGCTACCTCACATATACCTTTTGGTACCTTTAAATACCTGTAAGAGTATGAGAATTTTGCAGCTTTTTTTCTTTGACTAGGGTATCTTACTCCAGTATAGTATATTTTTCAAATATGGGGTTTAGTTGTTACAGACTCTTCATTCCTTTTAATCGTTTTTGTTTCATCATTAGTGATTAAAATGTCAATATTACAAAAAAAAGAGGAACATAAATGGCGACATAGAAATCTATTTATCTCAAATCTTAAATAATCTACCATAATTATTTCTAAATAAAGATGAAAAAGTGAACTTAAATTTTTTTTAAATTATTTACAAATATATCAGAAGAAATTGTCGATTTTTTTTATTTTAAAATTATATTATAAATTAAACGAATACCGGAAATTGAAAGCGTGGTTAAATACTGTATTAATTTCTACCCATTGGCGTCTAATTTTCAATACTTTAATTAAAATAAATTACGAAGTAATTTTCTTCGATATCTCACTTCGTTTGATTTACTAACGTTAGATCATAAAAGCTGTAACATAATTTAAGATGCTCGTGATAACTTTTAGCGGTAGATATTGTATTGAATTATTGTTATTACATAATTGTACTTATTTTAACTGTAAACGTAGTAACTGCCAACCACATGCAGATATTTATGGACTTGGGCCGCCAGTCCGGATTTGTGTAGACGTAATGTAGACAATTAGTTCTTTCTTTATTTACACTTAAATACACTTCTAATTGAAATATTTTTCCTTTAAATAAACATTTTAGTGTAATAGTACCCACAAGGTTTATTTTAAATCCCACCATAAGCTTCTAATCTTATTTTGCACTGACTTAGCTCATGATTTCCATTGATTATATTTCTTTTCTCTGCATACTGCAATTTTTCACAAATATTACAGTTTTTACACAAATATTACACTAACCCCATACTCTATTTTATTAGATTTTCAAGATTTTCACACGCTAACTTGATTTTTAACCTATAATGGTAAACTCTCTGAACTAGGTCTCATCCACAAATCTGATCAGACGCTGTGTTTACTTCCACAATATTTTACTTACAACGATGTTAGTTTTTATTATAAATTTTGTTATGTTCAAGAAGAACTATTTATTACTATGGCCAAATTTTATTTCTGACGGCGTGAGTACCAGCACAGTTGAGTGAACACACTACCACTGCAACCAAAGTGCAATATTATACCGCAGCCAACCAACATTTTTCCGTATAGGCCAGAATGGCTACGTTCAAAAGTCACTAGGAGGCACGTAGTTTTCAATGCAAAATTTTCGCAGCTTGACCTTTCGATAGACGTGCGTGTGCAGTACATATGGATACCTTTACTCCAACCTTCGTATATGTAAATTGAAGTAAGAGACCTTTCACACGGACGTCCAGTTCTGCAGGAGTGGTTTTTTACCGAATCCTGTAAAAACCGCTGGTGTGTTCACACACAGTAGTTTGCATCCCTTTTTTGGGGTAGAGCAATTGGCGGTATATTATATTTGCCAGGTTACTGAACCCATTCCAGTGGCAAAACGGAATATCAAATTTAAACGGATCGGTTTTTTTTACTGGATACCGTAAACAGGATGCTCGTGTGATTGCTAGTATCAAGTACGTATACTACTCAACAGGACCCTGCAATATACTGTATCTGCAAAAAACTGGATGTTGCCATGTGAAAGGGCTCTAAGTGGGGATCGTCCTTTTATCTATTTGACTGTTTTAGTAATGCTAATTCGCTATCAAATTTAGTGGCTGAGGTCAGTGTATTCACATAATATAACCTCTATCACATTTGGTAATTACGCGTGACCATTTATATAAGTTCCATTACATAGTCACGAGATTTTACGTCATCCTACACTTCTTCTGTCTTTCATTTTGCACTGCATTATATTCTTTAATGGGTCGAATTTTGCACCTCTCATGATGTGCCCCAAGTATTCCCACTTCCTAATTTTTATGGAATTTAAAACTTCGCATTGTGTTCCCAGTTATTCGAAATCATGTAGGTTTTTTTTGCGATCCATCTATGATATTTTCAAAACACGTCGGTAACTCCACATTTCGAATACTTTCAGGTTTATAATGTTGGATTGTTGCAGTATCCAGTCCTCAACTCAGGATTTTTCAGTTTGTTCTTTTGTAGTTGCCTCTTTCTGTTCTTTTGTAGTAGATATCTTTTAATATCTTTATGTGAGTTTTTTAATCAGCTTCAATTTGGTTCGTAATGTGACTACAATGGGGTTATGGTCTGACCCGATATCTGTTCTAGGGTAAGTTTTATGTACTTAGAAATATGATTACAGATGGTGATTCAAGCCATGAAGACAATTTCATAGAGGATAGTGACTTCGATAAAGGGGATGTTACAATATTGGCTATGAAGCATTTTCGAGAATAAAAGTTAAAGTAATTCATTCTCGGAAATATCAGAAAACTCAATACCAAACTCAGAAGACCAATACAATGACAATATTTAATTTAAATATTTATTTTTAAAACTGCTGAAAATGAATTCATGTTAAAATTATTAATTTTAAAATTGAACTTAGTGTAAGTTCTTGAATATACCTTAATGCAACGTAAATGTTGAGATTGTTACTATAATGTAAATATGTACTAGTTAATGATTTTATTTCTGCACCAAACTTTTGAATAACCCTTTTGAAATGGAAAATTAAGCAATAATTGAAATTTTCAATTATTGCTTAAAGTATCAATAAAAACGCCCATGTCGAAGATACTCGCGACAATTCTAATTACTTTGGTGGGCGCGCCTATCGGAAGGTTAATAAAATGGTGGATTGTGTATATCATATTTATGGTTTTGAACATTTAGTTCATGATTTTAAACTATGACTAAACTATGATTTTAAACTAGGTTTCAGGCATACCTTTTTCTTCCTAGATTTCGTAAATAGCTAGTGTATCTCGTTCTCTTAATTACACCATTCCAAAAGCCAAAGGATCTTTTTGCGGTGGAGGAGCTCTTCAGTGAGTCGTGGTTTCACGACCTAGGTTTCATCAAGAGATATCCAGGTTTCATTAGCCTTCTCTTGGCATATGTGATTCTACCAGAAGTGACTATACCTCTTCTAGATTTTTGTCTGACAGGAATGGACTAGGAACAAATTAATAAAACAATTTGCTGAGCCACAATGAAGCGTGGTTGGAAGAAAGTAAGCCAGACTTGAGCAAATTCCTATTTTAATATTTAAGATTTTCTGATATGGTTTTTAAATTCTTTTTAAAAGTTTTTTTATTAATTTATTTTAAAGATATTTAGCTGAAATTGACAGAATAATAGTTAGTATATATGAGTTGTTGTTATCGACAAGTTTTTCGATTTGAATTTTAAAAGTTTCTACTACAGTGAAACTGTAAACTAAAGATTTCTTCTTTCTCTTAATAGAAATTCTGCTTATTCATTGACGGAATAATACCTCTATGGAAGGTTGTCACTCCATCTTTTGCGTGGTCGTCCGATACTTCTTCTGGCGATTGCTGACTTATCTCTTGCTATTTTGACGACTCCATTCTGCTTATGTAGTTATTCCATGTCTTCACGTCTCTTTCGATCTCTCAGCGTATTTACTGTAATTCTTCTCAGTACTCTCGTCTCTGCAGTTACCAGTATCCCTTGCGTTGTGGCTGCGTCAGATCTGTTTCTATGGCATATATCATGATTTGTCTTAAACTGGCTTTATAAATTCTTGACTTGGTTGGTTCTTTGCTGACTACTACTGTTTTACTTTTCTAAGATGAAATTGTCATATTAAATTATTGTGGTCTTATTTTAAATCTGTGGACCAGTCTTTGCAGAATATCTTCATCTTGGCCTATTAATAGGTATGACGTCGTCTGCGTAACAGAGTATTTTATTTCTTTGTTTCCCATTCTGTATCCTATTTCTATGTTAACGCTTTTGATGATTATATCCATGATCAAATTATTGAAGAGCACGGGGCTCAATTAATCTCCTTGTCTTATTCCGCTGCCTATTTCTATAGGTTCTGTAAGTTGTCCATCTATTCTGACTTCCATTTTGTTGTTTAGGTAGATGTCTTCGATAGTTTTTATAATATTAAAGGGAACTTCTATATTATTTCTATTAAATTTTTTATTTGAATAATTAAAGATTTTTGTTGAAAATTTCAAGCCCGTAAAAGATAATTCCTTCAGTATTATGGCTGTGATGGAATCTGAACGATATTTTATGGGTTTCGTCAAAGTTGTCATGCAGTTCTTTAAGTTGATATACATTTTGTAAAAAAAAATGTGAAGTTTTGTTCCCGTCTTCATGGTTCTGTTCGGATGGATAGTTTTAGGATGATTTAGCAGTTTTTTTTAATGTTTCAGTCCATTATTCGTTTTTTTTTTTCGGGAATATAAAAAAATTCATATAATTAGAATTAAATATTTTTATTGTCTTTTAAACAGAATAAAAAGGTATGTGTTGTTCTCGGTGTTTCTTTCCTCTTTTTTAATTTACCGGTTAAATTAAAAATTAAACCTAAACAAAAAGACATATTGTATTTAACCACGTAGTAGTAACAATCAACATGGCCGGACAAACACAATGTGCAATCAAAGTTGATACAATCTCACAACTTCTCCTAACGACCGTTCTGAACTCTGAACTTACCTAAGTTCAAACAACGGAAACCATAGCCGCAACACTAGGTAGATTACTATTAAACAATAGCGAAATGACGCATGGATTTTTATGAAATATTTGGCTCAATTTCTAACTGATTTTAATTTAGTGAACATAACATATTGTTGGTAACTCATGAAATAAATTTAGACCCAAATAAGGTACTTACGTTACTAAAAGTAAAATTATCAATATTTCAATACTGTTTGTGTTTACAGCATCAGTACTGTTTGTAGCAATTTAAACTCCTTTGTTTTTGATATGCTGTGAGTCTATTTTAATATCTCTTCTTCTGCTCATTACTATACCACAGAATAATAAACAATCAGAATGCCCACTCTCCATGGAAATTTAAGTAGGTACGCGCATCTCGTTCGCGCAGACGTTCCGCCATGTTTTAAAGGGAACGAGTGTTGTTTAATGAAAATTTATGTAGTGTGCATAGAAAAATTAATTGACTTACGGCACTCATAGACATAGTATACAATTATTTTAACATTGTTAAATATAATAACAAAATATAATATAATTAAACATAAATATAAACAATTACATAACTTCACAAATCATAAATTTTTCCTTCTAAAACATGGCGCGCGTGCTGAAAAACTTTAAAGGCGGCATCTGAGAGTGGGCATTCTGATTGTTTATTATTCTGTGACTATACATTGATTTCTTTCCACAACCCTTTTTTGGTCTACATTTTTTCATCTTTTTTTTGGACTCATATACAGATTTTAATCGACAATCTTTCATTGTTCCTTAGTGTCATAGTAACAGCAAAGAATATAGTAAGCGTCTATATTCTTTGGTAACAGTACCAGGAAAGTTGTTTTTTATAGCACCTGTTAATTTTATGTTTATATGCATTATTGCTTGTATTGCTACGTAAAATAATTTTTCACTGTATTAATTTAATTTGTCCTTTTCCTACGTATTGTTAAGACATTTAACAATATAACAATATAACTTAAATGTAACTGTACTTTCCGGCAGATTTCTCTCTGTACCTTTTATTTTTTACGTCGTATTTGATCCTTAGTAACCTATATCAGTCTTTACTTTTAGACATATGCTTGGCTTTGCTTTTGCTAGAACTACCGGGTTGTCATCAAATAATAAAGTACTTAGTTACATTGTTTTCCCCCAATTGTATATTAAATTTTTTAAATTTTCTGCACCATGTTTATATACTCGTAAATTTTGAGGAAAATGGAGATAGGCACCATATTTGTCTCAGATCACGATACACAAATACCGGTATGCTACTCAAGGAATAGAAATGTGTACTCCGACGCGCATTACGTTACCTGCGAAGCAACAATACCGGGTACTACAGCGTTCGAGATATCGAGATGTAGGATCCCGTGTCCCGGTAGATGTATTTGTGTATCATGCGGTAGATGAACTGATAAACTTGCCCGAAATCATGTAATTGATCATAGTTTTGATATTGACAATAAAACAAACAACAATGATTACTTTGAAGCGCTATGAAGAGAAAATGGACTTATGCTAAAAGTTACTGGAGAGAAGCTGCTGTAATTGTTCAGCTATTTAATGATGAGTTTGATCTATTATATTCACGATTAAAGTTCGTTGCCATTTCTCCAACCCAAAATGCATATGGTACAGATAAGCAGACACGTCTACTGGATGAAATATCAGTAATGGTCAATTCAATGCGGGTTGCGGTTCAAAGGACTTATTTTATTTCAAAAAGGGATATGGCTTACTAATAAATCTCTGAATGAGTTACTTCCTTACCTACAAGCAAAATACATCGTTAATTATATTTTAACTTCGAGATTGAATTAAAACATGCTCGAGAACTTTTTTCTTATATTCGAGAAATGGGTGGTGCAAATGATCATCCTTCGCCAATAGATTTTAAATATAGATTAAGGTGGTATATTTTAGGCAAACATTCAGTGACGATCTCTACAGAATGTCGCAACACTATTGAAACTAGTTAATTTTCTGTAAATAACAGCTCAATAAAAAGTAATCAAAATTGCCAAGCGATATTTAGGCCTCAGACTAAATATCGCTTGGCAATTTAGAAACAATCAACAACAAAAATAGCAATCAAGATAGAATCACTGTAAATGATAATACTACTAATATCGAAAGAGTTACACCTTACAAAAACCTTGGTTGCTTGTTAAATGAACAGTAAGACAATTCACAACGGGTCAGATGTAGACAAGAGCAGACGAGACAGGCCTTTCTGAAATTTCAAACAATATTATCAAGACGTGATATTCTGATTTTTTGTTGACGTGACAACATCAGTTGTCTCCTGATGAAGCTGACAAAAAAATTAGCGAAATATAGAGTAATAAAAGAAAAAAAGAGTTTTTTTTAAATAACAGACCGCATACCCGATACTCCAATAAAATAAATTGTTTCCACTATTCTGCTTTTCCATATTTTCTAAGATCTGCCTATTTTTTTCGGCCTTAAGGGTCCCAATCCAGTGCTATCCTGGCAATGTTCAATGTTATCTTGGGTCTACGGAGTGTCTGTCACAGCCACCTCCATTTATAGAAACAGAAAATTGACTGGTGCATTTGGTAAGATCTTCTACTAGGTTTCTGTTGTTTTCTTGTTGAGTTTTTTGGTTTTTTGCTCGAGGCTTCGGTTCAGCGAAGACATTTTCGTTATCTCTTATTGGATTATTGGAGGGGGGGGGATATTATTTCAGATAGGGTGCTGGGATGAGGATGTATCTTGATCAAAGGTATCCATTTGAGTCTCATTGGGTAGGTCGCAGCTTATCGAAGTATGCTTATTTGATTGAGAGATTTGTAATGATTTTTCTAGACGTTTCAGCCTCAGTAAGAGAGGATTGTCGAGACAAAGGAGCTGATTGTTGTACTGTAGTTTCAGTCTCAGTAGGAGAGGATTGTATAGAAGTAATTGTTGAAAGAGAACCGATTGGTGTACTTCCTGTAAAGAGTTTAGGTCAACATTATTTTCAGTGTTGTTTAAAGGAGTCTGATTATGTTTATTGGGACACTGATATGCAAAATGTCCTTGCCGCTTGCATAAGTAGCAAGATAGCTTTTCGATGGAAAAGGAAATTCGATAGTTCTTGTCCTCATGGTTAATTAACATAGAATCAGGTAATTTGTCTAAGTTAGTTGGCGTTATAAAAGTGTATCGTCATAAAATCAATATATGCTTATATGCTGGATTTGAAGTCCCTATCCTGAGGAAGTCAATTGGAGTTATTAGATGTATACTTAAGTTTTTCAGTTGTTCTTCTATAACACTGCGCGAAATACTTGGACATACGTTGGAAATAATCAATGGTGCATTTGGAATTATTAAACTTCTGGCTTGAATATGTTCTTGATTAATTACTACAATTTCATTGTCGTTTGCTAAAAACTTATTGACTGTCTGTTCACTGGTAAAGAAGATACAAATACGATCATTTATAATTTTAGAAATAGAATGTATTTTTCTGAGATCCACTTTAGAAGTTACTGCATTAAGGTAAATTTCGATATTAGAATTTGGCAGTGAGTGAAGTAAAATTGCTTGTTTTTTGTTTGGAAATTTATTTGTAGGTTGATTAAGAGCTGTAGAATATAATTTTGATGGTTGGTTTACAAGTAGATTGTCAGAACTTTTCATGGTGGAAGTTCCCGTTGCTGAATCCATTTCCATGCTTGGGCTAAATAACCTGAATACGTCCCTGGTGCTTATAATGGAGCATTACCGGAAGGACTGGTAATTAACTTTACGCCAACTTGATTTGTTATAGATGAAATAGGAAAATCAAACTTAGAGTTTTTAGTCCAGAAGAAGTAACACTTTTACACTGCACCTTGGCTTAAATTTTAGAGATAAACAAAATACTACATTTGAATCAAAAAATTCTGTATTTTGTCCAAACCACAAAACTAACAAACTAATATTAAATATCAATTATCGCTAATTGCTTGTTCGGTCTAGAATCCAGTTATTGATTTAATTCTTTACAACTTCGTAAAAATAATAATTGTCATAATAAACTCCATAATTTTAAATAGGTTTTTATCGAAATATAAAATGTTTTTAATTTATTAGAAAAAAATGGCGCACGTCCCTGTGAGAAACCGCCTGAAGAGACAGAAGAGGTCTAAGAAAATCAGAAGAAAGAAGAAAGGATTGGAGCTTGTTAGGTTAGCGACCCATTCAAGGTTTTCGTAATTATCGCAGTTAAAATTCGTAAAAATTCCTTATTTTTTAAACAAAAACTTTGGTTTGATTTAAATAAAAGCGATTTTATGCACCAACATCCTTATTATGGTCAGTTTTGCTTAATTATATTTTAAATAAATTTCAAGGTTAATAAGCGGTTACCGTAATAAATACAAATAATTTAATTCAAGTCGATCAGATTGATTACGAATCGATATTTGGTATTTAGTTCAAGGTAATTCTTCGGTCTCTCATCCGTGTTATTAATGAATAAACGTTGAATGTCTCACATAAATTATGGTTTGTAATCTCTATCACTGGATAGAGAATTAACGTTTGCCGGAAACATTGAATGTAGGTATTTCAAAACTACAGGGTTTCACACAATTAAGAAAAAAATTTTAACTAAAATATTTCCCTAATAAATTTAAACAATCTTAAAATACATATAGGTATTTCAGCTAAATAATTTGTAACAACCAACTTCCTGGTGGTAAAACCATCTCTACGACCTTTATTTTTATTAATTCTGCAATGAGTCTTATTAACCCTCCGTTCATCGGGTGCGGTCTGTGAGTATACGACAAAATAAAAATTTTGTTTAATTCTCTCATTTTACTTTTTTAAATTTCTACCTTTTCCAGTACCTTCCTAGAAACTAAATACTATAAATACTTATAAATACATTTTTTTTATACAAAACTGTTTTTGAAATTTCTAAATAGCTGCTGCATGGCCGTTTGTCCTGACAGACCCCACCCGATCAAATGTGTAATAATATTTGCACTGCTTCTTAGTTGCATTTTTCTTGCAATCTTGTTTCACTTGGCAACCCTATGCATTTTTGTGAACTGGATTATTCGGTTGTTCTGAGAAAATACTTCAGTTCAGCGATAAATGTTTTTTTGTCTGTGATCTGTGCGTCAGTTATGGATTAAAACTTGTTTGAAGTGATTTACAATTGAAATCTCCAAATCTCACAAAGAAAATAGTAAAGTATATGAAAAATGTTTACAGATTTTTGTAAAATATCAATATAAGAATAATTTCATATCGAGATTCGGTTGGACAAACATTATAAAGGGACGAAGTAGCTGCATAATTTACTAATCTGATTTATTTGACAACATAATGTATTTTAGCATTGTAAAATGGATCCTTATGAAGTGGAAATAGAGAGGCTAATAAATATGTATGAGGAAACTGCCACAGACAGTGAAATAGACGACTCTGACGATGATTCGATCGCGGATCCAGATTTTCTAGGGATCAGTGATCATGATACAGACACCGAGCAAATTCTAAATGAGAATGAAGAAAATGAAGAACAAATAGGTCATGACAGAGGCTTATATTTTTTTGGTAAAGACGGAACTACATGGAGAAAATTTGTCCCAAATAGAAATAATATTAGAAAACGAAACGAAAACATAGTGAACCATTTGTCTGGGGTTGTTGGTGAAGCGCGACACGCATTATCTCCCAATGAACGCTGGACGCACATGTTTGGTAACTGGATTGATATTATAGTTAAAATACGAATTTCTACATAAAAAAATTCCGTTGGATATCAAGAAAAGGCTGAATGTAGACCTACTGACCCAGTAGAAATTCGATCACTGATTGGTTTATTGTATTTGGTTTGACTTCATCAAACATCAAGAGCAAATCTGGAAGAGTACTTGTTGTCAAATGGTATGGGATATGAGTTATTTCCTGATACAATTGCACAACGTAGGTTTATATTTTTACTGAAGTGTATCCGTTTTGATGATACCACGACTCGAGACCAAAGAAAAGAAGTGGACAAATTGGCAGCAGTTCGTACTATCGTTGATAAGTTCAATGAAAATTGTCAGAAGAATTTCTCATTGGGAGAGTTTGTGACTTTGGACGAAATGTTACTTGCTTTAGGGGTAGATGCAGTTTTAAAATGTATATTCCTAACAAACCTAACAAATATGGGCTCAAATTTTTTTTCAGTTGTTGATGCCAAAACTTTCTTCACCTCTCAGATTGAAATCTATGCTGGTATTCAACCCGATGACCCATATAAAGTTGACAATTCTACTGCTGCAGAAACTGAAAGAATGTGCTTACATTTATCAGGTTCAGGAAGAAACATAACCATAGACCGTTGGTTCACAGGATATGAAATTGCCAAGAAACTACTAATAGAACACCGACTTACCGTAATTGGTACAATTAGAGCCAAGAGACGAGAATTACCTGCAGAAATAACGCAAATTAAAAATAGGCAGGTGTATTATTCAGTTTTTGCATTTAGCAACGATATGACTGCCGTATCATATATACCGAAGAAAGGAAAAAATGTGATAGCTGTTTCCACTGTGCACAGAGATGATCGGATTGATGAAGATACTGGTGATCAGAAAAAACCAGAAATAATTACTGTTTATAATTCCACAAAGAGTGTAGTAGATGTTGTATACAGAATGATCACATCATATAATGTTTCCAGAAATAAGAAACGTTGGTCAATGGTAGTAGTTTATAATCTCCTTAATCTCGCAGCAATTAATGCATTTGTAAATTACAAAGGCAACAACCCAGATGGAGAATTTTCCAAAACGTAAAGATTATTCCAAAAAAACCTAAGGTATGGAATTGGTACAGGAGAGTATACGACGGAGAGCAGTTGACACGCATTTGACAAAACCTGTGCGTGCTTCGGCCTTAAGACTCTCAGGCATTGAGGTCGACGTTGTACCAGAGCCCCAGCCAGGTAAGAGAGGAAATTTATAGTATTCCAGCTTAGTATTTTTTCGATTCTCGTCCCTAGTACTCTACGATCGACACTACGAGGTGCCGACCATCGAGTCATGCCAGGTAAAATAAATGCATTACTTTAAATGTGAGCGTTCATTTCACTGTCAGTGCTATGATCTAGGCGAGGATACCATGCGATGGTCTCCGTAATGAACGCACCATTACAGATGTTTTGCATCTAATTTTCCCCATATTCTTGTTGGGTAGGATATGGAGGGAAAGGATAAAGGTATTAAGAGACAAAACCATCATGAGCTCGCGAATAGATCTGTCCTCTGCCGGAATCGCAGAGAAGTATCTACTCACTACCCGCCAAATGAGAACAAGAGGTCGGCAATGTAAGTATTATCAGAATAAATCACAATTACTGTAGTAGTAATATATATTTTGTCCTTTATCCCTTAAACATTAAAAACACACACAGTAAAGACATCCTATACATGTGCCACCTGGTAACGTAAACCAAGTAGGCCAAGTAATACTGATACATTATGATGCATCGTTTGATAAATGGTACTACCAGTTTTTGCACACTATTGTGAATAGGATCGACCGGTATTGTAAGAAATTTTTAAAAAAGGAAAAACAACTATTTTTAGCTGGTCAACGGCTCCCTATTGTGATGCGGAAATGTTTCGCCGACTGAGTGATAGAAATTTATATTCAACTTTTTTCCTAATGAAATAAAATGGCCAATATCCCGCTGGTTGAAGACGAAGATATATGGGTGATGTCAAGAACCCTGTTGGTTATTGTAAAAGGAACGTGTTGTGAAAAGAATTTAAGTGTTTGCAAAACGGATGATAAAGGAATAAAGGAACTTATGATTCTCAAAAGAAAAACTACAATGTCAGTGTATTATTTTCGATTTCTTTTTAATTAAATTGAACTGATGGCTGGAAAATTGTTGATTATTTAATAATTTCCTCGCAAATTTTTTTTATTACTATTGTCGGTTGTGCCGTTTTAGTAAAACAATTGTTTTATTATTAACGGTTTTATTATTGGTGATTAATTTATTCTCTTGGTTTAGAGAAACTTGTCATTGCAAAGTAACAAAACAGACTATGTTTTTAAAAACTGATCTGTACCTTTTTATACCGCCATACATTTGTTTTATAGATTGTCGCAAAGCATTCGACAGCATTATAGACGATACCAAAAGAAGTAGGCGTGAAATATACGAACCATCGAGCAATAAGACAAAAGAGGAAATCTAATCCTTATGAAAAGGAGACCAAAAAAGTGGCCTCTGGTGGCGGACATATCCGGAAATGCGAATGCGCCAAATTTAAATTTTCCGACACTTATCAAAAGTAGCTATATAATATTTCGCAGAATGTGTCTTAGACGAGAAAGTTTTAATTAATTATTAATGATAAGAGTCTAAAATGCGACACAATTGTTAAAAAACTTCAATATAAATAAGATTTCATGTGACATTTGGGACAAACAATAACATAACCCAACTAAATTTGATATCAACCAAGGAGAGAGACTCTCTTTCCTTGTTTAATGTGGCCTCTAAAGATCGCACTTCCTGTCTAACAATATGTTTGCCCCCACTACCTTTACATTCCCTCTATTGTCTTTTTGCTCGATGATACGAACACACTATTGGAACAATGAAAGTACTTTAAATCCTCAACATCTAAGTCATCTTCAATTTCTGAATGTTCACCTTGATCATCCGTTATTTTATATAATATTTTGGCTAACTGTTCAGTTGTAAGACACCTATTCCAATACCGTACCTATATCAGAATAGTTTTCATACATCTGAAAAAAAAACATGCATATTGGGGTATTGTGGTTTGCCTTAAAATGGTATACCTAAAAAGAAATATATTAGAAATAGATAAAATGAAATTCAGGATAACTTCTTTATTAACTTGGATACAGATTATATTTACATTTTTCCAATAAGTATTTCCTTTACCACTTTACTCCGGTACAAACTCGTTATCGTGCTTTTTTTGTCCAATTTTGTCAATTTTTTCGTGTTTTAAATTGTTTTTCTAATTTTTGTTTTTGTTTGTAATGTTTAGTGTTTTTAAATCCTGTGTTACTCTTCATCCGTCATATTTGTCATTATATTGTGCTTCTTTCTTCTTATTTGTTCTTTTTATCTTTCTGTCAGTATTCATCCCCCATTTATAATTCTTTATATATTTCTCTTTTCATCTTTTCAATTCTTGCTCCTAAAACTTTTAAATTCACAATTCATCAATACGTTGGTGGTAGACGTCATCAGTAACATAAATATTTTAATAATTCTACACTTATTTCCCGAAAATCTCAAGTTCATTTTTATTATAGGTACACTCGTTGAGTATTTCCCATAACGTATGAACACATTTATTTTCCTCTGATTAGAAATGATCACACTGTACTAAATCTTTGCCATTCCTCTTTGGGATTAGAAAGTAATTTTCAGTAAGTCCGTATTAGGTTATTTAATTTCCGAAACCACTTCGGCTACTTTCCACTACAAATCTTAAACATTAAACATCCAATTTGAAAATCGCAATGTTAATTATTATGAATGGCTTGTTGTATAATTGGTAGTCTATATGGAAGCAATATTTGAACAAACTGATGTACCTACCCTGTTCTAACAGCTTTAACACAGCATATAGAAATGTTTACCAAGGTTAAAAGTTAATACTATAAAAAAATTTATTTGAATAAAATATAATAAATATAATAAAAATAAAAATATTTACTAGCATTTGCATTTACTATTGAGGTTTTTTATATACATAATTAAGGAATCTGGTTTTAGAAAATATTAGATTTTTATAGTTACCATTTAATTAAGTACTTCAATATCAATGGTATTTTTACCTATCGACGACCGGCGAGTGTGAAGATCGCCCACCGCGCCGTTCAAATTAAAACTTAACTGTTTCTACGATATAGGCAACACCAAATACAACCAATATTCTCGATTTATAATGAGCATGCAATATAAATTTCATATTTGTATTTAAAATTTTATTATTAAACTAAAATCTAGGCGAATATGTTTTAAAATTAAATTATATTCGTTTGTAACAAATAAATTATATGCTGTAGAATTGAAAGAGCTAAAATATAGGTTATAATTTAAAAATAGGATTTTTAATATGTTCGTTTTATAAAGAAATTGCCAATTCAAGATATATCTTGAGAAGATATCATTAGAGACAATTATTAGACAGGATTTTCTATACTATTATTTTCACTAATTAGATAACAATTAGACTCCACTTCGCTATAAATGCCTTGCTTAATTTTTATTATAAATATTTTTAGTTTATAGAATGACTATTATATCTATCATAGTATATATGTACATATTATCATTATTTGGTTTAAAACTAAATACTTAAACAGCGCTTTATATCTGTTCCCATCAAATCATATGCTTTCTTTATTTAAATCATTCCTTTTCGTTAAACAACTAAATTACATGATCTACTTTGCTTTATTTTACACTTATTATACCCTGTTCTTCGTTTCATTGTCTGTTCGTCTGTCTGTCTGTGCAGAAACTCTAGAAGGTGTCATCATATGGAGGTTTTGGTCTTGGTAAGAATTAACCCATTCTGCTCCCTGTTTCCTCTGCATTTCTGTCCCAATTTAGTGGGAAAGAACTTTACTCATCCTTCTTAATGAGTATTACTCTTGCGGATTTGGACTGATGCTGTTTTGTAATTACAAAACGAAGCCTTTACGCTAATATATGGAATAGTAACATCTAGCTTTGTTTTTATTTTTTAGTCTGATCTGACTGAGACTTTCAAGAGTTACAGGTAATGGTACGTACTTCATTCTACATAAATTATTTGCATGTAAACAATTAAAAATTAGTATAGTTTTTAAAAAACATGAAAATTTGAGACCTTATAAAGAGAATCAGACCAAAAAAAGTATTGATAAACCACCTTTACGGCCATTTGAAAATGACCTTTGTTCTCTCAAATGAGATAAACAAATATAATTGTTAAAAAACTACTTGACCGATTGTGACCATCTTTTGCAAATATAGTAACTACATAAAAATTTACACTATGAAATATTCTTTAAATGTCTTTATTGTTTATTTTAATAATTATAAACAATTGAAAAACATGTATATTTTTTATGTATAACTTTTTTGTTTATAAACATTTTTTAATTAAAAAAATCTTATTTTAAAGAGAAAGTATTTTCAGTTATATTTCGATAACCACGAGATAATACAGACTTTCTATTGACTTCCCCCAGATATTGTGTTAATTGTTGATGTAGATAAATGTATATATATATATATATATATATATATATATATATATATATATATATATATATAAACATGAATACTGTATGGTTCGTGTGGTAAATTACAAATGTAAAACATTCATATTTGTATGACATTCGCAATTATCTATCTGTCTGCGCAATTTTTCTCCAAGAAACCGCCCAATAGTTTCCTGTTAGTAAGTTTAATTATTACGTAACTCGTTCAATGTCTGCCGTTTATATTATAATTTAAATTTACCATTCGATATTTCCAGCTGAGTTTATACACTGTTTAGAAATTAATAAGGATAAAATGACAGTTTGATGTTTAGCAGATGTTTGACAGAAAAAGAAATAAGTAGTTGAATTTATGGAAAATGAAAGTAAAAAATATGTCAACTCAAATGCGGCAAAACGTAAACGGATCGCATACTCTAAAGTGTTTACAAATAATAATTTATGTATGACTATCAGATTGGGATTCGTCGTCGAAATCATTCCATCATCAGTTTAATAAAAAGTTGTTAAAAACATTATTTGGCCACAGAAAAACACTAGAATGACATCAGTAACAAAAACAATCCTCGTGGAATTTACAAAGGTAAATGCAATAGACCGTTAACTTCGGTAACTAATAAAAACTACAACTGGGGCATCTAACATGACCCCCAGGAGCTGGTGAAATTTTGTCGACTTACATTACCTCTGATTTGTGCTGGAGTGTAGGGCTAACTGATCAGTAGATCATTTACCTTTGTAAATTCCACGAGGATTGTTTTTGTTAGTGATGGCTTTCTAGTGTTTTTCTGTAGCCAAACAATGTTTTTAACAACTTTTTATTAAACTGATGATGTAATGATTTAATTCCGAAAAGATCTTCTTTAAAATAAAGTTTTTAAGCTTTTAATAAGCATTTTTTATACCTCGATACACACGAACCCCACGTGCTTTGTATTCAACAGGTATACTAGCCACTCCTGGATATCTCCACTTCATGGTTTTGTTCCAGTTTCACTTTTAATTTTTCAGAAGGTTATAATAAATTTTTTTCTTTCATTTGGCATGGAACATTTTCCTAATGTGCTACACCAAGTTACTTTTCACAGCTCAATCATTCTCCACTAAAAGGCTTTTTTAGTATACCACAAAATGTTTCTGCTCATATAAAAGGACTACCAATTTCTTCTTTCACCGTACTATTAATATCATTTATTAATAATAATCTATTCCATTTTTAAATAAAAATTTTCTTACCGAAATAAGACCAGTTAGCGATTACCCCTATAGCGACCAGCAACAGCGTATGCGCCAAACGGTGGGAGTGACTTAACCAATAAAAACCTAATGAGTGCGCAGCATCTGAATTTCTCAATATTTGAACCAATTTCTCAAAATTTTAAACCAGGGCGTATTTAATGCCTGCCACACACTGAACGATAATTTTTTAACAAATTTATCATGAGAATTATACGGTAAGATCAAAAGTATTTTTAAAGTATTGTTAAAATACTTTTTAATTTATTCAGTTTATTAAAACAGTATTTTTGTAATGTTTAATTAATAACTTTTCAGTTGCTATTGTTCGAGTTACAGTTCCGGTGAAAACCAAATGGGTCGGTTACTTCTCTCTATTATTTTCTGTTTGGTTTAAGCATGCAATTTTAATTTTTGTAAATCTGTTCAATCGTTTTATATTTTGGTCAAATTGCTTTATTTGGCCCTGATATACCAAGGGCTTTTGTATTAAGAATAAATCCAAGTTTCACATAATATAAGCAGTAGGACCCTATTAAGGTTATACCATTCGGATCATTTGGGACAGAAAGAGTCCGCAACTTGGGTTGCGCATTTACTCGTTTCTTTTACATTTTTATTTCTAGAGTCAGAAGACCATTTATTTCTAAGTTCTCTTTTGGTCATCTCTTTTTGTTTTCGTATCTATGGGGTTCCCATGAGTTGGGACGAAATGTTCTTAAGCACAAAACTTTTCTATGCAGTCCATGGAACCGTTAAATGTTACACTTTGGAACTGCAGAACGCAGTAGTCATAGCACAAATGTCACCTAAAATAAAGCGACCAAAACGCCGGTCTCTAGATTTGTAGATTGAACATGCTGTGGTTGCGTGTATATGTATTTTGTGTTAATGTGTGCGTGATTGTGTGTCAGGCTTATTCAATAAATCCACAGTTAGTGAAATTTTGCTGCAACCTTGTCACGTTCTCAATTTATCCGCTGGTATTTATTTAGTTATACCTTATTTAAACCTGTCCAATAGGATGTTCCCTATTCGCCATTGGGAGGTGCCGTGTTAGAAATGTCACTCATTAGCCTGTTCTGCGTGTAGTTCTACTCAGTATGGAACTCGCTCTGTACAGTTTCAGACCAGGATTAAAATTAGAACAATTCAACAGTACCATTGGTCACTAACTGTCAAGATATTTTATAATTTTGAATAATATGTACCTACTAAAGTTCTAAAGTGAGTCATAAGGACAATATTTTTTAATTAAGTTTTTTCGATATGATAAGAATATTACAGATAAACTTAACATGGCCAAATATGGCCCATCCAAATATCGAAACCAAGTTGAATTTATATGTAGATACACACAATGAATGAAGATCAAGATTGTGACAATAAACCAAATAGGACTTTGAATACTCTTCTTTTTCTTCTCCTTCTTTTTCCTCTTTATAAACAATTCTGCTTGTTCATTGGCGGATTAATACCTCTATGGAAGGTTGTCACTCTATCTTTTGCATGATCATCCCATACTACTTCTGCCAATTAGTGACTTACCTCTTGCTTTTTTGACGACACAAGTCTCCTTCATTCTGCTTATCCGGTTATACGATTCTTTTTTCTATTTTGTGTCCATTGATTTATACATTGTACGTTACATTTTTTTCTAATGTCTTTACTTCTCTTTCGATCCCTCAGCCTATTTCCTGTAATTCTTCTCAGTACTCTCATCTCTGCCGTTTCCAGTAGACTTTGCGTTGTGGTTGTGTCGGACCTTGTTTCTGAGTCACAAATTTGAAAAACTTCTCACATAGCAGTCTAATATTTATGTTAGGATCCTATCAATCGACAACAACTGCTAAAGTATTTTGGCATTGCTGATAACCAAACTTTATACGGATGGAGAGATTCAAAATTTAATCTACACATATAATCTCTGCTCTACTTATATTATCCACTCAATTAATGTGTCAATTAATCAGTTATTGGCACTTTAAAAATACAATGGAACCCTCTCTGTGGCTCAGTGGTAAGAGCGCCTACCTTTGAACCTAAAGGTCGTGAGTTCGAATCTCACCTGGGTGGAGAAATTTTCGTTTATTAAAAATTAATGAATGAAAATAATTTCTATCCTTGTGTGATCGGTACTCACCAGAGGGACCGCAGACGTTCGGATACAATTAGCGTCTCTTAGCAAAGACAATGACGTGGACTTTGCTAAGTATCAAGACAATTATGATCGACTGCCTCTCATTTTGTTTTAAAATAATCTGTTAATATTTACTAACAGCTATCATATTTTAGTAGTTCATAAAAATTCATATAAATATAACAAATAATAGCATTTAGCCTCAATTATTGGGTTTATAGTATGAATACTCGTTTTCTTGTTCTTCGGAAGCTTTATGACAATCCTTAAATTTGGGATCTTTCTCATTTATATTCTCATCGTATCCTTTGCTATAGTTGAGCGGCTGACAAGATGGAATGATCACGTGAATGGCACGTACTCTTAAATATTCCTCTCCCTATGTTATCACTTTTCTCACGTTTACACCGCTCAACAAAAACGAACTAATACTCTCGCTATAATATATTTATACCGTTTTTTGCAGGTTATTGATTTATATTAAATTTAAACATTTTATTGACTTTTGCGTGTATAAATATGTCAAAATTAAACTTTAAATATTATTAAGAGATAAATTCGTTTTATAAATTTGATGGAATGTGATTCGTTTGAATAGAATAGAATATCTTTAATCACAAGAATACAAAAAATACAAATACAAATTAATATACGTACGCGGGATTTCTACAAACAATTTTTAACACTGCCAAGAAAATTTACCAGCGAAAGTGAAACACAAATTAATAATGACCATAGATAAATAACATAATGACGGTGTAAACAGTTTCTCAGAATATCTAGTTTTGACCGACTGTCGATGCTTGCATTCAGAGATCATGCGACCTTGGATTCCATGTTTTAAGCGGCCAGGGTATAAGTTCTAATTCCATTAAATTTCTCATTCTTTCGTACTGTTTGTTCCTTCATTACATGAAATATCCATTTTTTAACAGGTTGGCTGCCAACAAATTAATCACATATATTACCAGAAATGATAAATAATAACAGCCAGCGATCATTTCTGGTTTATCTCTAAGTGCCATTTGATCCGCCAGTCTGGTACTTATGTTTCAAATGACAGTATTGTATCTTTTAGTGTATATAAAAGGTATAAGAAATTAATCCTTGTCATAACATACTTTGATACAATAATGTAAAAGACATATAATTTAACAAATAAAGAACAATGTATTTATTTGTATATATACTTCAACAAATTGAAAAACTATTATTTTTTTTTTATTTTTTTTTTTTGGGTAAATAATGGAAAAACTAATGAATAACGCACGTCGCAATCCAGGTGATTGCTATTCGATCACTACCATATAAAGTGTTGCGATTTGTCGGTGGGTGTAAGGCTAGCATAAGGCATCAATCCAAATCAATATGAACGGATTAATAAGAAAAATATTTTTATGACCGAGATAATCTTGATATTGTTTTTGGTTTTGAGTTTACCAGGAACGTGTTTTTATTAACCAAAACTTTATTTATTTTTAGAATGTTTTGTCTGTAAAATGACCTTTCATGTCTCATGTGCATTTAAAGAATAAAATATTTTTTATGTAACAGGAATCATAATCGCATTTTTATACATTTGTAAGAACAATTTTATAATGTACACTTATTAATATTTTATTAAATAGTTTTACAATAGTCTCAATTTCTTTGAGTAGTTATAAGTAATATTAATTTAGCTAAACAAAAATTTGGACCAAAGTTATTTGATTTCACTCTCGCTCTCAGAGTCGGAACAACTTTTCAAGGGTAACTTGTGGGCAAGAGTAAATTGGTCATATACAATCATTGAATACTTTACTGCTGTAAATGGCGTGGCATCATTTAAAAGTGAGATGTTCATGCTTCTGTAGCTTTGTAATTCTTAAAAAAAAAATCGATTCTCTTCTTCTCGTCTTTTGTTACCGTCTTCTTTTCATTTTGTGGTTTATCTCTACCTGTCTAGCCCGTTTCGTTTACTTTGGTATTTATTATTATTTTTCTCATTCACATTTTTTCTATGAGGTTTTTTTTGGTCATGGTTTTTTATATAAATACTGAATACAATAAGTTGAATTTTAATTCTCTAGAACTTGAATGCTTTTTTTCGACTTTGGCTAATCACCTGTACACTTCTTACTTGCAGGTCAACTTGCATGTCTTTTGTGATAAAGGACAGGTCAACTTTTTTAGACTTGGAATAATTTTTGTATTTAAAATGTACTATAACATCAATAAAGACAACTTATGCATACTAAAATATTTATTTTATTATTAAACAATGTAACTATTAGGCAAAAGTAAAAAATGGCACTTTTTCCAAATAAAAAACGGTTCCTAAAATTGGATACCCTATCCAAAATTAGGAACCTATTTTTAAATATAAAAATCACACACGTAAGTGTTCTTTTTGTCACTACCAGCACACTCTTCATGTCACCATCTGAAGCAACTTGAATACTGTACCCACTTTTCTCCATGTTGGTCCTTTGAATAATGTTCAGTGCAGAAAATAGACCCTGCGTCACTTTCTTGATCGGTATCCATATCTAAATCATCATCATAAGGAACGTTTGAGGAATCTGAAGATTCACTTTCTTCTTTTACGTTCTTCATCTTTTTATTTTTGACCATCGTCTTCTTTTTAGTTTTCTTTAAAACCTTAAATTTTGGCAACTGTTCTTTATATTTAAGTAAATATTTACTTTGTTTTTCTTTAATGCTAGCTTCTAAATCATTTTTGTAGGGCGTACTTGTAATTAAAGCCGCAGAACCGGTTTTACGTCCCCCATTTGAAGTAGCTGTGAAGATATTCCGATTGAATGGAAAAATTCATGCTTTACGAAACTCATCGGCTGATATCTCAGCAGTAGCAGATTTCTGATAAGCAGGGCAGAATAATGAACTTATCTGAAAGGATCCTATATTTCGAAAAGGATTATTCTATAACCAATTTTAGATTCCTCTTGAATAGTACGTCTTTAATGAAACCATAAAACACAAATCTAATGGTTAGATTTTATGTGACGTATTAGGCGACTTCCCGTACTTATGCAACGTATATAGGGAGGTATTTGTTACTAGTGTAATAAAATTTATAAAAAAGGTCGTTTTAAGGTCAAACCTCATTTAACCATATGTGGTCTTTAAATTCAGAAGACACATATAAAACATGGAATGTTCAAAAACCTTTGAATTAGTTGAAAAAAGAAGACTTATGCTACAAAACCAGCTCATACCACGCTCAAAAAAACATACCACCACCAGTTCATGATGTCAGCTTGCCGCTAGGCAGTTGTCGACTATTGTAAGATGAATTGTCCATAACGACGACAGAATTTTGTTCAAGGTTTAATAAAATGTTTGAAGACCACTCTTCAAATTTTTGGGTGCCCATTTCTTCATGATAGTCATTGGTTTTCTCTTAAATTCCAAGAGTAACAAGCCGTCATCCATAGAACCGGAATCACTGCCTATGTGTGTTAAAATGGGTCTCAGTCCTTTTCCCGCTAGTGTTTTCATAAGGCCCTACATGTGCGCTTAATAATGTTAACGATAAGAACAAACACGAGATGCACTGTTTGCAGTAAGTGTTCTTTCGCAGAGATGCTTAGAAATTAATCAGGAATTATATGGCTGTTTCATTGATTTTGAGAAGGCATTTGACAGAGTGCAGCATAATCGACTTAAAGAAATTTTATTAAATAAAAACATAGACAGTAGAGACATTAGAATCATCTCTAACCTCTATTGGAATCAAACAGCAAAAGTGAAAGTTGAAAACGAAACTGACCAAGGATATCCAGATTCGCCGTGGGGTCCGACAAGGGTGATTTTATCACCCTTGTTATTCAATTTATACAGTGAAGCCATCTCAGAATTAGCGCTTGCCGAGATCAGTGAGGGCCTTATAATAAACGGTGAGCCACTTAATAACATAAGATATGCTGACGACACCCTCCTTCTGTCAGGAACACTAGAAGAACTGCAACACCTTGCTGAACAACTAAATATACATTGCAACGATTAAGGACTAAAAATCAATTTGAAGAAAAGCAAGTTCATGGTATTTACAAAAGCACAAAACATCAAAGTTAAGCTAGTACTGGATAATACAGAAATTGAACAAATATCTTCGTACAAATACCTTGGAGCATGGATCACAGAAGATACTGATCAGACAAAAGAAATAAGATGCCACATTGAAAATTGCGCGGTCAACTTTTAATAGAATGAGAAAACTTTTTTTTATTCGCGATATCAATATATCGCTCCGGATAAGAATGCTTCGATGTTATATTTTCTCTACCCTTTTGTATGGAGTTGAAGCTTGGACACTTAAAAAATCCAACATTAAAAACCTAGAAGCATTCGAAATGTGGTGTTACCGACGCATTTTGAAAATATCATGTATGGATTGCAAAACAAACGAACAAGTTCTCGAACAATTAGGAAAACAATGCGAAGTTTTAAATTCCATAAAGATCAGGAAATTATAATACTTGGGGCACATCATGAGAGGTGAAAAGTACGAACTACTAAGGAATATAATGCAGGGTAAAATCAAAGGTAGAAGAAGCGTAGGAAGACGTATCTCGTAGCTACGCAATCTCCGTGAGTGGTTTGGATGCAGTTCAATTGAACTATTCAGGCGAGTAACCAATAAAATTATAATTGTCAGAATGATTTCCAATCTCCGATAGGAGTGGAACTTGAAGAAGAAGAAGAAGAACAAAAATGGTTTTATATCCGTTTACCTAGAACAAATTGTATGAATTACTATTGGCATTGGCATAGCCAATTAACTATACTCTTTTGTAAGTTACCTACCGACCTACTCTGACTACCTCTGACTCTTACAAAAAAATTTAGTATGTCACTAGAGGACCAAGAATAACTTAGAATGGTCATCACCGATTCTTGGAATTTAGTGCCTAAAATTTCGAAACTATACTATAGATACTACCGACACATATAATAGATATTTTCGATTTCAAGGCTTCCTTAAATTACGATTTTTTTCAATAGATTTATATTATATATTATTGAATATTTATTTTTTTCATTTCAGATAATACCACAAACACTGCAGTTTATAGTAAGTAAAATATTATTATTTAAGACTATTTATTATTATAATTGTGTTCTTTTTCTATAAATTGCTTAAATCCTCACGAGATTGGAGAAGCACACTTCATATTTTTATTGATCTTATTAATTTATGATCTAGTTTATACATTTCTTCACTCGATCTTTACTTTTTACCATACATTTTGAATTTCATCCCCTGCTTTGTTATCCCCTTTTATTTACTTTATTAATGTGTACTTTTCAGTTTAGTTTTATTCTTTTTTAATTTTTGATAGTATACATTTCTTTTTACACCCTTTTTGAATGTTTCACTTATTATTTATTCTAAAAATGTAAGTAATTCAAGTTTAGTAAATTGTATTCATTATTTTTGCCGTTTGTGACATTACATCATCTTTCCAGGTTCTAATATGATGATTTCCAGATATTCAAACGTTGATACAGTTTCTAGATTTTTATTTTTATATGTAAATATCCTAAGGTTTATTTTGTCCCTTTTTCTTCCATTATTATGATTTTTACTTTGTTTATTTTATAATCTCATTGAGTAACTTTTGGTATAAGGGGAGTACTGTACATTGTGACATTTTTCCAAAAAAAAAGAGGATGTTAATATATTTTTTTTAATAAATCAAATATATTTTGATCCATAATTGTTTCCTATAGTATCTAGTACACATCCACAACTATTTAAGTTTCTATTTTTATTATGAATACCTGAAAAAATATTTTTAAACTTAGTTTTTGTCCAAGTAACAACATCATCCCTTACCTTGGGGTGCAAAGGCATGCACTATAGGACGAGAGGTTAATAACAGAATAAATCAACACAAGTAGAATCAAATCATCTTTATAAAATTTGTGATTATAAGCTTAAAGCTAACCTTAGCTAACTTATTCCACATTATAGTTTGTTAAGTCTACAGTAAAAAGCATAAAGTTTGTTTGTCTAGAAGTCCACCCAACAGGGACTAGGGCAGGTAATAGGTATTTTGATTTTATCGTTCATGGAAAGTTCATAAGTTTATTCAGAATTATAAACAAATTTATTTTCTGAGCCTTCTTAAGATAGCGTACCTCTAACAAAGCACCATATAATTTAAGAATTTCAGATAAGAAATGAAATCAGATAAAAATGTTCCAGCTTTACTGTCGAAATTTTATCAGCCACTTTGTTCTCACCAAATAATTTTCAAAGTGTAATATTAAACATGAAATAAACTGTCGCGTTTGTGTTGCATTGAAAAAAAAAATTAATTCTTCGACACGCCTATAAAGAATTCGTTTTGCAATGGAGGTTTACTTATAATTATATAATTGGAAATGAAACATTCATAAGGATGAAAATTTTTGGAAGAAATAATATTTACGTAATGATTTCATTTCTTATATTATCGCAATAACATTCAAAGCACTTTTATTAATAATAATAAATTTTAAAGGTGTAATTACTTTACTTCTTAAGTAAATAATTCCAAAGTGGAATATTATACACGGCCTACTTTTTTATTACTTTAAATAATTACTAAAAAATTTTATCCTCTACATCAGCGGTTCCCAAAAGTAGTTTCGCGAAAATATTTGGTTCTACAATAGCACATTTAGACCTTCCTCCAGTATCTATAACATAACTGTAATGTGATAATTAATTTGACATAATTCTTCTTCTTCTCCTCATTTGGAATTCTTCCCTATCTTGTGCTAACTGTATAATTGTGCTGCCCTCCCTGATATCGAGCCATTGGCGGAAGTTTCGCAGCCAAGAGAACTGCAGAAAATCATACTTATTAAAGTTTTTTAAAGATATGGCCAAAACTACCGTTTTCGCTTAACTGTTGTAAACGTGTGGTCACCACAACGTGAAATGTGGTGGCATTGCAGTTTGGGCAAGGGATGATTTGATTTGAAGGAATGTTAGTTCCATTTTACTCGATTAGTACTGTGTTGAAAAAGACATTGAGGTATGTGGGTTGAAGTGGCGTTATAATAATTCAAATTAACACACAATTTTCGTATGCTACAGATCTTCTAAAAGATAAATTCGATGTATTTTATGAAAAACTTAATCTTATTTTGAATTCATATTTTAAACCGAATTAATTCATATTTTAACAGAACACTAAATAATCCCAACAGATTTTCTGGTCTTCTAGCATCTTATGGATTGTCTCCCAGGAACTTTACACCTCCAAGGTTGACTTTCACATGCGAAAATATTTTGGATCAGGAATATACAAATTGTGATGATTGTACTGTAAATGTAAATACTGAATAGAATCACGTTGTATTTCTTTTGATATTAAAATTTATTAATCTAACTATGACATCAGTTCGAAATACTTTCAGAGCAACACATGAAGGTGCTACCAATTCATTTAACAATCTCTTGAATAAAGAGACATGGCAATATATCTATTATGCAACTGATGTTGAGAGTAAATATAATGAATTATAATATATAAACATTACCGAAACAAAAAAAAACATGAGACACACACGAAGTAAAATCTTCTTTAGATAGTCTAAACTTAGTTCCCATAAACGAAATTATACCACAACACCAATTCGGATTTAGACGTAAACACTCAACCATCCAACAATGCCACAGAATAGTAAATGTAAATAAAACAACTCTCGAAGAGAAAACGTTCTGCGCTGGAGTGTTTCTAAATATACAATAAGCATTCGATAGAGTATGCATGAAGGTCTCCTCTAAAAACTGAAATTACACCTAACAGACCATCTATACTTTATACTAATATCATATCTTACTGACCATTACTTACAAGTCAAAATTGAAGACAGCTACTCAAATTACCACATCATTCAATCGTACGTACCTCAGGGTAGCGTTTTGGGCCCATTTCTGTATCTGATATTTACAGCAGACGTTCCAATCAGCAATGATACCTTGTTAGCTACATTTGCCGATGACACGGAATCAATTATAAAACTGGCTTAAGCAATGGAAGATCAGTGTTAATGCTAGCAAATCAGTACAAATTACTTTTACAACAAGAAAATCCACATATCCACAAGTTTATATTAATAATACTCCCATTCCTAAAAACCAGTTGTCAAATACTTGGGGTTGCACTTGGATGAAAAACTTACATTGACAACGCACATTAAAACTAAACGGAAACAACTAATCTTAAACTAAAAAATATTAACTGGCTATTTCACAAAAGGTCTCAGTTATCTCTTGAAAATAAACTACTTCTCCTCAAAAATTCCAATCCAAAAATACCCCGTATGATAAGTAAAGCTCCATGGTATGTATCTAACCAAACACTTCACAATAATCTGGATATCCCATTACTTAAGGACGTAATATAGAATCACTCAATAAAATATAAAAATCGTACCACTGATCACAATAACGAACTGATAAATAACTTATTTACCCAACCACTTGAGGAAAGAAGATTGAAGAGGGTATGGCCAGAAGACCTACCGCAATAATACTTAGAGAACTGTCACTGGACGGTACCTAACTCACGTTAATTTAATTACAGACTATTTACTTATTACTTTGTGTATAGAGTAGAATGTAAACATCAATTTCACAATAAACAAGATAGTCTAAAGGATTTGTATACTTTAAATAAGACATACCCTGACCTAAAAACTCTATAGAGACAAAAAACAAAGTTGTTGTGAGATCACAAAAAGTCAGCTTTGTTTTAACAAAATCTCTGATTTCTCTAACAAAAACAAACCACATGGACTGTTATAAAAATGAACTGAATGAAAAACAAAAAAATCACAAAATATCTGTCTAAAACTAGATGATATTAGGATTATAGATTCAGATATAATATCACACAAATTTAGTGATTACTTTATAAATGCACCAAAGATATAATTAGCAAAATAATTATATCAAATTTTAATTTTCAGTATTATTTAATTTTGTTGAAAATAGTTTGGTCCCATCTTATATAACAGAGGAAGATATCTTAGACATAGCAAGATATAACATTAAAAACAAAGCATCGTGTGTATCAGTTTTTACAAGATAAATACAAATTCACTGAAGACCTCTGATTTGTCCAGTAATCAGTCGCTCCTGTTCAATATTCACAAAACTATTTCTGTATCATTTACATCCCGTGCAAGTTCCATTAAACCTGATCTCAGTAATGCCATCTATGGTGAGAGTATTTGAATTATGGTGTGAAGGTTTGGAATGAATTTCGACTCTCATTTATCTTTTAAGGCTCATTGTTGGAAGGTGTGTAAAAAACTCAACTCAAAGTGTTATCAATTGAGAAATTTAGGTAAGACAATCGACAATGAGTTACGGCATACTGTCTGGGGTGGCTCTCCTGTTATAAAGGACGTTTTCAATGTCCAAAAGCGTGGTTGCGACACTGACCATACCTCTCTTAGCCGCGTCCGAAGGGTTGGACATGCGGTGCATAAGTTTCCGATTCTTTTGAACTGGGTCGATTTACCGACAAACAACGGGATAGCACGCGCCGGCCATAAGTAGACACTTTTGCCCTGTCACAGGGATCGTAAAACCACAAATATTAAAAAGAAATATGGTATTCCACGTTGTGCTGGTTCCCGTCGTTATATTTTGTCTTTTTCTATTACGTATTTTCTATTTCTCTTCGCCGACGAAGAACGCCAACCTTGTCAGAGATCGCTCCGTTAAATTTAAGCATATTCTTAAAGATAACATTCTTTATAAAAATTGGGGTTTCACCAAAAGAAGGTTGATCATTATTTAAGCAATCCATAAAAAAATTGGGAACCGCTGGCGCTGCTCTATATGATGAAATTGTTATCATCGTTTAAAGGTTGTAAATATTTTATCAATGGCAGGAAATGAACTTTACTAAAAAAATACCAGTGAACAAAATTGTTTTTGTTTATTCAAACTGATAATGAATATTTTAAGTACGACTATTATTTCCCTTAATTTTTTCAAGTTTATCGAACAAAGTAGTTTTGTTTACATTGTTAAAACACATTTTCCTTTCTTTGTGTTTATGGTTTAAATGCTTTTTTGTAAATATATGATGCATAATGTTGTTCGTGTGTTACTTATTAAATATTTTAGGTCAGAGAAATTAGCAAAAACGAAGCCTTTTTCGTGACACTCTCTGATACAGGTATCTAACATCTGCCTTTGATAAATTTGGTAATAATAACATGAATTAAATAAAATATGCAAAATATTAAACGCCACTTTTTACTTATAAACAATATACCAACAATGTAAGATCGCTATTTGATTTTAAATAAACTGGTAAATTATATTGAAAAACGCAATTTTACTGAAAAGGCATAAAAAATTCTTTAAAATGATAGTTTGTAATGCTATTTTTGTTAATCTGTTGCTTAATTGTTGCTTACCAATGATAAAAAAACTGTAAAAAATTATGAAAAAATAAAAAAATATACAAAATTATAAAAAATTATAGGAAATAACGAAAAACTATAAAACATTATAAAAAAATTATAGAAAATCATAACAAATTTTAAAAAATATTAAAATTTTAAAAAATAACTAAAAAATTTTTAAAAAAATTATAGAAAGTTATAAAAAGTTATAAAAAATTATTAAAAATATAAAAAAAAATTAAAAAAATATATAAAAAAATATAAAAAATGTAGAAAATTAATCAAAATTATAAAAAAATTATTTAAAAATTAATAAAAATTATAAAAAAATTATTGAAAAATTATAAAAAATTAGAGAAAATAATAGATAAATTATAAAAAAATATAAAAAATTATTAAGAATAATAAAAAATTGTAAAAAATTATAAAAAATGATGGGAAAATCATGACAAATTATAAAAAATATTACAATTTTAAAAAATATTTCTATCTATCATAGCATTTCCTATATACGCTTTTCATCTTGTAGCAAGTTTTTTCCTTTGTCTTCTTCCGGAAGGTCCCTATTCAATATTCTTTTCGGCCACCTGTGCTCTGGCATTTTTTGTATATGACCGTACCACTGCAGAGCTCTGTTTTCCCAACTTTTTTGTAATTAAGCATTTCCTACTTCCATTCTGTTCCATATTTTCTCTGTGCTTATTTTATCCGGTCTGGTAATTTGTAGACATCTTCTCATAAAATCCAGTTCAACTTTTTTAGTTCGTATTGATGTCAATGGTTTTACTTCCGCTCCATTTAGGGTAATATTCATCAGTAATCTTTTTTTTTTGTTTTCTTCGGTTAGAGTGCTGTTTCATATCACTCCATGGATTGTTTTCGTGGCTTGTTGTCCCCGTGCTATTTTGATTCTATATCTTTCATACAAAATTGCACCTCTGTTTTTTATATAGTCTTTGTATTATATTCATCCATTTCTCTCTAACGTGCATTTTTCTCATTGTTCCCATTGCTGTTTTCTGGGCACGCTATCATATGCTTTCTCCAAATATATAAGGGCATATATGTGTTTTAATAGTTTTTTTTGTGTTCTGTTCTATCACAACACAGCGGGTTCTAGTACAGCGGCCCAATTGATACTTTTTTTTTAAGTTGCAAAAAAGAGCAATCCGTTATCTATTTGGTCTCAAACAAACAACTCATTGCAAGACCTACTTCAAAAATCACGGAATTTTGACGCTTCCCTCTTTATTTATTTTGGAAACGGTTTGTTTTGATTCGAAAGCATCTAAACATTTTTCCAGATAGACCTGACCATGGCTACTCCATTAGAAATTCGGATTGTAACGTTTATTTGCCGATCCCGTCCACTCAGCTAGTAAAGAATTCTATTCTATATTGTGCAAAGAAACTTTATAATCACCTTCCAAAAGAAATTAAATCTGCAACATCCTTCATTAAGTTTCGTAAGGTGACAAAAATCTATCACTCAGAAAGACCATATTATTCAGTTGACGAGTTTCTTAATGTATAACAAAGAAACAAAATTAGTATTGTTTATAATTACATTTGGGTGTCTCAAGCAGTGGCTACAATTTGTCTCATTTGTTGTTGTCTGTACAAATTATGTAGGTTATACAATAATTTTACTAATTTAAAATTGTGTTATTCTGTTTTTTACTATATTTGTTTTGTTTTATACTTTTTGTACTATTTGACTGATTTATTTTTTAGCTTTGTCCATAAAATTGTTCAATAATTTTCAGTGACAATAAAGCATATTTCTATTCTATTCTATTCTACATGTCTCATAATGAATATATTATCTAGACACGATCGAACGTTTCAGAATCCAACTTGGTCAAAGATTCTTACTATTCGGCTTCTTCTTTTATTGTTGTCACAAGGTCTTATGAGATTAATTACTATTTATAACTGGGAATAAGCCACAATTAAAGATAAAAAATACGTTTATTGACGTTTCAATTTCCAATTCGGAAATCGTTCTCAAAATACAAACAGTAAATTTACAATTTACTGTTTGTATTTTGAGAACGATTTCCGAATTGGAAATTGAAACGTCAATAAACGTATTTTTTATCTTTAATTGTGGCTTATTCCCAGTTATAAATAGTAATTAATTTACAATGCCACAAGAAAATAGCTTCAGAACAATGTCTTATAGAGATATTTTCCAAGGTCTATTTTCCTGAAATAATTTTGTGTAATGCTTTGTCCACTTCTTTCCTTTGTCCATTCTCCCCCAGTATTCGTTTTTCTTCAGCCTTATTCTTTGCTTCACTTGTTGTCTGAGGGTAACACATTCTTCTCGTGTTCACGGGTTGTGTCATTTAGCTATTTATAAAACGTACTTTTTTCTTGTAATCATCTCTTCTAAGTCATACCTTCCTAACAGTAAAATTTTCATTATTAAAAATTCTAATTTTTAGTTCAAAAACACTCCTGAATAAGAACCTGTTATCGTTATCAAAACCACATTGGCTTGTCTATCGATCGAATTCGGTATGCATGCTGGAAAAAGGTTAAAAATAGCTTTACGGCTGTGGTGTTTATTAGTTTTTGATAAATTAAACAATCCTACCCTTTTCTATCTTATCTGGTTAATGTTAGTTTTTATAGTATTTGGTGGTATTGCCATACTTACTTTCTGGCGTTACAAAACTAAATTTTTATCACCAATACGTTTTAATTTACTAATAACATTAGAATCCTATTAATTTAAATAAAAGTTTACAAAACAATTAACAACACAGAAAGACTTATGAAAGAATGGCGCAAATTAGTTTTTAATAATAGAGACACCAGAAAAGTGATCTGTAGACTACACCTATAAGTATAAAGAACGTATTAGAAATAGGAATATAACTTTGGCTATATTAGTAGTGAGTGTTTATTCCCAATAGATTTTTAATATATATATATACTATATATATATATATATATATATATATATATATATATATACATTTCGGTTTTATAACGTCTTACGACGTTGTCCGACTCCCAACCGCCACTGTATTCGGTCTTGAGTTAGGTCTTCGTCCAGATTTCGAGCGCTAATCGCTTTCCTAACTCCCAGGTTCCAGCTCTGTGGTGGTCTTCCTCGTTTCCTATTCTCTGGGGGTTGCCACATCATCGTCTTTTTAGGCAATCTTTCGTCCCCCATTCGGCTCACATGTCCATACCATATGAGCTGTTTTCTCTCAATATCCTCAACTATAGTGCCCTCTATACCCATTTGTTGTTTTATCACTTCATTCCGTATTCTGTCGGCTCTTGATATTCTCATCGATCTTCTGATGGCATCCATTTCCGTGGCTTCGACCTTTTTCTTATATTTCTCGGTTATTCTCCATGTCTCAGCTCCATAAAGTAGGCTAGTTTTAACCATTGTCTCATAGATGTTCCATTTTCTTTTCTTTGATATTTCTTTACTCCATAGAACTCCGTTCAAACATGCTATAGCTCTTCGTGCTTGTACAATTCGATGTTCTATTTCTCGTTCGTCTTTTCCACTACGGTCGAAGATGACGCCCAGGTATTTATATTCGTCACATGGATTTACTTTTTGATTGTCATCGATATCGAGTTGTTCTGCTTCAGCTCCAATTGAGAGGTATTTTGTCTTTTCTAAATTGATATTTAATCCCCATTTCTGGTATTCTTCAATTAGTTTTCTAAGCATGTATTCCATGTCGTCTTTGTCATTGCATTGAGATCACCACCTGATCATCTGCAAACTGTAAAGTATATATGTAATCCTGATCGTTCAATTGTATACCCATTCCTTTGACTTTCCTTTTCCATTGTTTTCAGAGCTGCAGAGATATAAATCTTAAACAGAGTCAGAGAGATACAACATCCTTGTCTGAGACCCTTAGTAACTGCAAATTTTTCAGCTAAGAGATTTCCGAATTTCATTTGGGAGTTTGAACCATAATATAGATCTTTGAGAGCACTAACCAATGTTTGATGTATATTTGATGTGCCCAGGACTTCCCATAGTTTATTTAGCGGGACTGTGTCATATGCCTTCTCAAGATCTACAAAAGTCATATGTAACTCTCTATTTGTCACAACTTTCTTTTCTATAATTTGTTTAAGACAGAAGATGTTATCTGTACATGAACGACCTGCTCTAAATCCTCCTTGTTCTTCGTCTTCAGACGATTGATAATCTTCCTCTATCAGGTCCCGTAGTATTCGACCGTATAGTCGACTCATTGAACTTGTGACCGATATCCCTCTATAGTTTTTAACAATTTCTCCTGTTACCTTTTTTATATATTGGGTCATATATGCTGTTTTCCATTCATCTGGTGTTGGATGTCCATTAATATATTCGTTAAATATCACCGTGATCATTCTGTATAGATTTTTAATAGATTTTAAAAAAACTCAATGCAAAAAAATGTGAAGATTATCGAATAATAAGCCTTATGAGCCAACTCCAGTCAACAAAGTCAGAATAGCCATGTTAGTGTCCAACATTTGTAACAAATAGGCACCATAAGAAGAAGAGATTTTTAATACAAAAGAGAGTTAAGATTTAATTGCAATATAGAGCACTACCATTCTCTTATACGTATTTTGTCATTTTGGACTCCTCAGAGCGAACTTGTGGTAAGCTCTGAATAAAACAAAATCTTTCTGTCGTATCAGCAATGATTTCAATCGAATTATTTATAGCTATTCATTATTTATAGTAATTGAACGAAGTTATATTAGATTTTTAATTAATTCGCAATAGATGTTTAATATATTCTCACGATCTTCTTAATAATGAATGTTTAAAGATAGATAGAACAATGGAAAACATGTATATTCGGCAAAAAAATAGAAGAAAATCGGATGTCCACATTATACCAAAGATGCGCAAACAAATCCTACTCAAACATACACCAAGGCATGGGGCACATGAATACTGGGGCCACGCTCAAGGCACAATGGGTGTGTGGGATGCAGCCAACGGGAGAGGGTGAAAATCGAGCCTTTAAATGACTGAAACACTTTTCCCAATTGAACAACTATGATGTGCAGGAGTTGTCATTTTAATAAGACGGCGCAACATGTCACAAAGCTCGTGCCACAATTGATTTATTAAAGGAAACGTTTTGGTAACCGCATAATTTCACGTTTTGTACCGTGAATTGGCCTCAAAGATCGTGCCATTTAACACAGCTAGACTATTTTATGTAGAAATATGTGAAGGTGTTAGTCTACGTCGATAAGCATGAAACGATAGCCCACTTGGACTCCAACATTCCTTATGTTATTGTCGATATATGATGACAAATATTGGAAAAAGTGATTGAAAATTAGACCTCCAGAATAGACTATGTTAGAGCCAGCCATGACAGTAAAAAAGATTATTTTAACTAAAGTCAATATCATGTCAATTTATAAAAATCGTCTTTGTTTTATTTCATTTCAAAGTTCTATACCTCTAAAAAACACCTTTTATAAAGATTCCAAGTGACGAGGTACTGCAAAAACGTCATTAAAAATATGTAACTCACAATAATATAAATTTAGAATGCAATTAAATCAATAGAAAGATAGAGAAAAAGGAAATCATAAGAACAAAATTCAACAGTTGATTCTACAAGGCAATATTGAGGGTAAGAGAGGCTCTGGACGTAGAAGTACATCCTGGCTGGCCATCTTAGGAAATGGACTGGTCTAACTTTAACCGATGTATTGCGAGCTACTGTGAATAGAATAAGTCAATGTAGTCGCACAACATCGGTAGAAACTAGGTACCTTTGGAAGCAGAAAAAAAGAACAGTTTTCTACCTTTCCACAGATTTACCAAGAAACAATTATAACATTTTATAACTACAAGACCTGTCTCTCCACGTTTTTAAAAATATATTTTATTAAAATTGATATTCTTAATACCCTTTTAATAGTTAAAATAATGTCTCTGTTATGCCGCTGATCAGCATTGACATTTCGGCTCTTTTTTAAGAGAGAAATCGATATCGAAAGTTTTAATGATCGGTATTCGGGCCTTTAAAAAATTACACAAATTTTACCAAATAAAATTAGTATAAGCACATAGTTTGTAAAAACTTAACAGCATTCGAATTTCGGTAGTTTAAAAGAAATCTATTCAAATAAAACAAGTTGATTAAACTTTTTAATTATTTTTTTAATAATTAGCATTTGTTTAATACTGTGACTAGACATGGTTTATATGACAACTACATCTTCGTCTCACTACATCCATTTTCTTGATTTTATCTTTCTTTACGCCGTATGTGTTTTTACCAGAATTTGATAGTGGTTATTAAACTTTATTGTTGTATTTATAAGTATATTCTTGTTCTACAGTTTGTTTAAATTATAGCTTTTCTGGCTTGTAATATTCGGCTGGTACTTTCTTGGTTTTATGTTTCTTTTCGACTGAATAGTATTCCTAGATATGTTTGTATTTATCGAACAGATACCATAGTTTACACATTAGGAATTGAGCTCACGGGGTGGTAAGAATCCTGCAAAAGATTTTGGAAGTTATATCATAAAAGTAGCAAATGTGTCAAGATAAGTGTAGGAGATGTAATTTGGAACAAGAGATACATAACAGTAAACAGTAAAGTTAGAATATTATATAAGAATAATGCACTTGGCACTTGTATTAGCCTATTATGATAAATGGAGAAAATAGAAAATAAAACAAGTCTTTTATAACAATTTTTAATAGACAGGTCATTAAATTTGTTTTTCGGTACAAAGGGTACCTCCCGTTAAAGTAGGCAAAATGCCCTCAATGTCAGAATCCACCACCCCTCCCCCCTCATCCTACTAGCACAAAAGTCGTTTTTCGTTGTTATTATTATTATTATTTTTTTTTTCGTTGGGTTAAAATCAATTTAAAAAGTTACAAAAAAACACATGCGTAGTTAAGGCTTTTAAAAAACTTATATTTGTATTTAAAAAAAATGCATTTTTATACAACCATTAAGATTACATAACACAAAAATGCATTAATTTTCAAAAAAAAATCATTTTTTTTTTGGTATGGCTACAGGTCTAGTTTTGTTTTTCTATTTTGTGTATTTAACCAAAAACTATATTTTCGATTTTTTTCCATGAGATAAGCCATATTCAAAAACCCAAAAAACTGTTTTTAGGGTTTTTTTAGGATTTTCACAATTTTATAGACTTCAAAATAAATAAAAGCTTTTTTATATAATTAGGTTTAGCTATTTAGTTAGCTTTTATATTATATATTATATATAATTTGAAGTAACTAGAATCTTTAGGACGTTCAAAAATTGGGAGAAAACCACCTTTGAACCACCAAAGAAACCATGTTTATTCAATATTTTTATGGGTGGTTGGAAATTTTTGTAGGGTTAATAATATTTTTTAAGATCGATACAACCTCCATCAATGTTTTCATTTTTTGCGTTTTATTTGAATAAAAAATGCAGGCGCATAGCTGAGGCTTTTACAAAACTTGGTGTATTTTTTATAAATCCGTAGGTTGCGTCTACATAATCTAAAAAATGAACTTAATTTTTTATTTGAAAAAAGCGTGTAACTTTTCTTAGAGATAAATGCAGATCTACTTTTTTTATATTATATAAAAATATATTTTTGATTTTTCCATCAACAGTTGTTCCCAGCTGTTGTACAGCCTTTCGTGAAGAAAATACTCTCCATCCTTCCGTGTCAAGTGCCTGTCTTCTCCACCCCCTTGCTCCAATCCCCCCCAAATCGTTCTACACATTGTCCAGATAAATGAGCAGAGGTCGCTCCCTTCTTCTTCTGACCGGCCTTCCTTAAGCCCCCATCAAATACCCAAAAAACTGTGTTTTAAAGGCTTTGGGATTTTCTTTATTTAAAAATTTCAAAATAGATACAACCTTAATCAACGCGTCTTCAATTCATATTAAAAAATATATGAAAAAGAAAGTTTTCAGGCATCAAAGAAGCAAATACAACCATAATCATCATCATCACTGCTGGACATAGGCCTCCCTCAGTTCTTTCCAGTGTTCTCTACACTGGGCCGCTTGTAGCCAGTTTCCCGCTACACGTTTAATGTCATCGGTCCATCTAGTCGGTGGTCGTCCTCGGCTTCTTTTATAATTTCTGAGCCTCCATTCCATAATACGTCTTGTCCACCGTCCATCTTGTGTTCTGGCTAAGTGCCCTGCCCAGTTCCACTTAAGCGTCGTGGTTCTCTCGATGACGTCTTGAACACCTGATCTTCGCCTGATTTGTTGGTTTGTTATGTGGTCTCGAAAGCTCACGTTCAGCATTGCACGTTCCATGGCTCGTTGTGTAACTCTAAGTTTGTTCGCAGATTTTTGCCGTGAGTGTCTCTGCTCCATAAGTTTGTACAGGTAAAACACATTGGTTATAAACCTTTCGCTTGAGATACATGGGAATTGAACTTTTTAGAATATGGCTTAATTTGCCAAATGCTGCCCATGTTAGGCCTATTCGCCTCTGTATTTCATGTGTTTGATTGTCTCTGCTTATTTTGATTTAGTGTCCCCAGATATTTGTAAGTGTCTGTTTGTTGTATGGTATTATTGTCAATAGTTATATTTCCACTCATTACGAGATTTGTTATAATTTTAGTTTTCTCAAAGTTTATCTTTAATCCTGCTCTTTCAGACAGACTTTTAAGCGAATGCATCATAGAAACTGTATCATGTAAGTTATCTGCGATTAATACAACATCATCTGCATCATTTAATATAAATACAACCATCGTTTAAGCAAAAACCAGATTTTCAAGGGTGATTTGGGGGGTTTTTACTAAATTTACTTTTCTTTTTTACCTTTTGACAGTAAAATCTACAAAAACACTTAAAAACCGGGTTTTTCGCAGGTTTCAAGAAATTTCTAGCTTCTGTGAATATGAGAAATACATGGTTTCGTGTTATTTTATATGGATTTTAAAAACATGCTGCTTAATGACGTAGAAAGGTAAAAAAGTTGGACAAATCCAATAAAAACTCCAGAATAACGCTTAATAACTTGGGTATTCGCATACACGATGGTTGTATTTGGTTCTTTGAGATCTGAAACTATTCTTTTTCATATATTTTTTAAATATTACTTAAAGACTATTGAATCAGGTTCTATTGATCTCAAATAATAGGATTAATCCCGCAAAACCCTTAAAAAGCTTGAAAAAACATTGTTTTTTGGGGTCATTTACTTTAAATTATACATAAAATATGAAAAAAACCTTGATTTGAACTATTTTGAAGCCTACACAATGGAGAAAATCCCCAAAATATCTTAAAAAACAGTTCTCTGCTTTTTCGAAGTGGCACATCTTTGGAAAAATTTGGAAAAAATCAGAAATATATTTTGTGATTAAATATACAAACCAAAAAAAATAGTACTGCAGCCATCTCAAAAAAAAAGTTGCAGCCATCAAGCTTTTTCATTTCTGCTGATATTATCATAGGGTATTTCTTGGCATCTTTGGAGCTCGTCCTCTGTCTCGGCGATTAATACGGTGTCGTCTACATAACATAATATTTGGATTTCTTTGTTCCCCATTTTGTAACCATGACTTTTATGTACTGCTTGTATTATTTCGTTCATTATTATATTAAAGAGAAGTGGGCTTAACGACTCATCCTGTCTGACTCCGCTTTGTAATGGTATACACTGTGTTAGTTTCCATTTATCTTTGCCTGTATTCGATTATGGAGATAGATGCTTTCGAAGGTTTGTATAATATTGATTGGTATGTTTCTTTTATACACTAGGTGTAAGACGTCTGCCTTTTCTGTGGTTTGTTTTAGCACGAATACGGATCTTCCGGATCTGAAATCCTTGTTGTTCATCTGATAGAGATTTTCAATCACAAGCCAATCAGCTTGTACTGGAAGACTTTAACAGTCACAGTTTACTCTGGGGCTATGCAGATTCGGACGAAAATGGAGACGCAGTAGAAGCATGGGCCGAAATGAGTGGCCTCACGTTAATCCATGGTCCTAAACTTCCACCATCTTTTCATAGTAAAGTTTGGAAAAGAGGATATAACCCGGATATCTGTTTTTCAAGCAACAACCTCGAAGACCGATGTACCAAAGTAGTATATGGCCCCATACCAAAAACTCAGCATAGACAATTGGTATAAATATCTTTCCAATTGTCAGACTCACAAGCTATTCCATTCAGAAGAGATTTAACTTCAAAAAGGCAAACTGGCAAAAGTATGCAGACATGCTAGCTTTTGAACTACTACGCCTTGAACCAAAAGTAGAGAACTACGAAAAATTCGTAGAGGTACTCAAAAATGTGTCTAGAAAAACTATACCTAGAGGATGTAGACAACAATATGTTCCCGGGATGTCCAGCGAGTCCAAAGAACTAATGAGAACATACGAAACCCTCTATTCCACTGACCCTTTTAGCCAAGAAACGGTTGACTGCGGAGCAGTACTACTCCAACAGCTAAGTCAAGCCAGACAGGAAAAGTAGATTGAGACCCTGAAAAAATGGACATGACACATAGTAGCAAAATAGCATGGAACCTTGTAAAAAAACTCAGCGGTGATCCAAAAGAACATAAACCACCTTGCAAGGTTACAGCAAACCAAGTCGCTACTCAACTCCTTACGAATGGAAGAACTACTAACCGATATAAGGACCCAAACACTAGGAGAAGACTGGATTCGGAGACAAACCACCTAGGAACTCCTTTTACACTAAAAGAACTCCACGACGGTCTGAACAGGTTAAAAAACGGGAAAGCTGCAGGTGTGGATGATATATGCAGTGAACAAATAAAGCATTTAGGCCAAGGAGCAAAAAACTGGATCTTGCAATTTTATAACACGTGCTGCAAAACCTGCAAAATTCCAAAATCATGGAGGAAATCTAAAGTAATAGCCTTGTTTAAACCAGGAAAGGATCCAGAAGACCCCAGTAGCTACAGACCTATTTCGCTATTGTGTCACTTTTTTAAACTATACGAGAACTCATACTCGCCAGAATAGAAAAAAATGTCGACAAGCACCTCATCCCACAACAAGGAGGATTCAGACCTGGCAAATCTTGCACCGGTCAAGTCCTCGCATAAACAGAACACATTGAAGAGGGCTTTAAAGAAAAACTTATAACAGGGGCTGCTTTTGTAGATCTGACAGCAGCCTATGACACAGTAAGGCACAAAACATGCTCCGCAAATTATACGACACTCTCAATGACCACCATCTGAGAAAGGTCGTATATTCCTTACTGCAAAATAGACGTTTTTTCGTTATGCTGGAGGGTAAAGTAAGTAGGTGGAGAGTTCAAAAAAACGGCCTCCCACAGGGAAGTGTTTTAGCACCAATGCTCTTCAATATATACACAAACGACCAACCTACTCGACCGAAACCAAGCACTTCCTCTATGCTGACGATCTTGCAATATGTGCTCAAGGAAATAGTTTTGAAGAAGTGGAGGAGAAACTCGAAACTGCCTATAAAAGAACCTGCAGAATTCTCTGAGACCCAATCCCTCTAAAACCCAAGTCTGCGCTTTCCACCTTCTCACAAAGGAAGCCAAGCGAAAACTCCAAATTGTGTGGAAATGGTCATGCATTAGAACACACAAACCAACCTATATATCTTGAAGTAAGTCTGGACCGGTCCCTCACCTACAGACAACATTGCATAAAAACAAGAGGGAAGAGTAACAACTAGGAACAGCATACTCAGAAAGCTAACGGGAAGTAAATGGGGCGCACGTCCTGGCGTTTTAAGAACAACGGCAACAGGCACTGTGTTTCTCAACTGCTGAATATGCGTACCCCGTTTGGACGCAGATCTGCCCACACCAAACAAATTGATACTGCGCTAAATGAGACATGCAGGGTAGTAACGGGGTGCATGAAACCAACGCCACTTTCAAATCTATATAGAGCAGCGGGTTTTGCAAAACCCTCAACACGCAGAGGCGCTTGTAGAACACATAGAGAAAAGATGGAACCGACGAAGCCCGATACTGGGCCGAAATTTTATGAATGACTTGTCCGGACACGATAAAGTAAAGTATCTGATAGAGTTGTTTATTTTATTGATTTTGTTGGTTAGGACTTTTATGGTAAGCTTAAGTGCGGTGTAGTAGATTTATACATCTATAATTGTTGGGGTCTTCTTTATCTCCTTTCTTGAACATTGGTATCATTAAGCTGTTTCTCCATGCGTCTTATTGTAATTCATGGAAAAAAATAAAAACGAAAATATGACGTTTCTGTGGGCGGTAGAGGTTTAAAATTGCGCAGAGTCTTATTTTTTAATCACATAGAACGTAAAAACATAAAAAAATGAATTCTAGGAGTGAGGGCATTTTGCCTATATTAACGAGGGTACCCTTTCTTAAATCTATTGTCAACAAGAATAACCAAATATTTAGAAGAAATTCGTTACGTATTGAACAAGCATGATCTGCGTTCACCAGGTCAAAAAAGAATTGAAAAAACTGTTGACAGCACCGTATCTGTCTGACTCTAAGAATCAGAATGGTTAGGTGTTATGTATTTCCTGTAATACTTTAGGGTGTGTAAAGCTGGACACTAAATAAGGAACTCCTTAAATCGATAGGGACCATTGAAATGTGGGTCTAAAGATATGTCTTCAGAGTATTACGGACGGATAGAGTCACAAATCAGTCTGTGTGGAAAGACTGAACATTTTAGCTAGAAGAATTGAACGACACTAAAGAGATGAAGGGATAGTTATCAGCCCAACACCCAAAAATATTATATCGGAATAACGTTATAACTGATCTTAAAAATCTTAAACAAGAAGAACAATGAGACTATTATTTTAATTTTTATGTTTAAAATTATGGTAAGTGGAGGATTCATTAAAACACTTTTAACTTTATGTACATTTATTAGATATGGCATATAAAAATACTTAAAAACTATCTATAGTAAAACTTACATAACATTTTTTAGTTTTATTAATACTAATACTGTTTTAACATTTCCTGAATATCAATAATACTTTTCCCTTTCGTTTCTGGTATAATTTTATAAGCTATCCATCCACCCAAAATCCCACTAATGCCGTAGATCCACATGCACCAGTGAACGCCGGCATTTTCCACAATAATGGGATAAAGGAAAGTTATTATAAATATTACAACACTCATGACAGTTATGGCAAACGAGAGTGCCGCAGATGCCAAGTCAGAGGGAAATAGTTCTGTGATGATAGTAATGGGTAGAGGACCTAAACCAATGGCATAGATCAAAAAATATACAATAATGCAAGCAACTGGTAACCACTGTACCTGGGTAACGATACCGAAATTTTCACTTTTTAAGTAGTAAAATAAACCAAATATTAATATGCATAAACAACAACCCAAATTAGAAATTAGTAAAAGTCCCCTTCTTCCCGTTCTTTCTACAACGAAGGAAGTTAAAAATAAAGACAAGACTTGTGTAATACCAACCACAACTGTCATGGTACCTTCAGAATAGCTGGTACCCGCTTGAGTTAACAAAGGTCCCAAGAATGTTGAGATACTGGTGGCACCAGAAACATATCCCAAAGCTGAGAGAAAAACTGTCAATTTAACTGCAACCAGTGATTCTTTAGTTTTAAATAGAGAGAGTAGAGTTGCAGATGTGATGCTTTTTGTCATTTTTAATGTTTCGTCAATTTTAATATAATCTTTTTCGATTTCTTTGTAAGTTTTATTGCCCCGTAGCCTCATTAATGATTTTCTACAGTCTTCTCCTTTATTTTTTGATAAATAATATACAGGTGTTTCTGGAGCTAGGCAAAAAAATATTAAAAATGGCACAATCGGCAGCCCACACCATAGGTTAAAATCTCTAAAATTGAAGTGCGGGCCTATTGCATAAGCATATAAATTTCCGAGGGGGTAAAAGATACTTTTCAGGTACATAAATTTACCTCTATTGTGATCTTCACACACCTCTGCTATATACACTTGTAATATTACGGCTACTCCATTTAGAAAAACCGTAAACACACACCTGTATATTAATAAAAGAACAACGTGGTGGGCAAATCCTTTTCCTAGATAAGTTATAAACATTCCCGCGCCCATTAGTAACAAAAAATATTTTCTTCCGATGAAATCGGCAAATTTTGGAATAATCAAACATCCTATGAGGCCTATCAGACAAGGCAACGCTGCCAGCAGGGATATTTCAACAGTCGTTATAGGTTTATTTAAAGGATTGAGATCGGTGTCATTTGATAAAAGAGTTGGCAGCACTGGAGACATCCATACCATTGACGTACCGCCAACAAATAACGGTATGGTACCTAAAAATAAAACGAAAATTAATTAATTAAAAATGAAAATAATATTTTTCTTAAAAGAGGATATTTTTGGAACGTGTTTAAAAATAATTTGTTGGCAGTGAGGACAAATCGTTAACCCCATAGCATAACCGTTAACACGATTGACAATTAACACAATTTTTAAATTAGAAATTGGAAACTTTGGCTTTTTGGACCTGGATAATCTGTGTTCGAATATTCCACTAATTTTTTTATATATAAATTTGATAATAATCAATATTACCTTTATTATATATGTATTATTAAATCTATAAGTAATTCCTGCAAATATTAAATGTGTGTTCTCATATAAAAAAACTTTTTATATGAGAACAAAGATATTCACAACAGAATTTTACTTTTATTTCTTTTAATAAATAATGAAAAATCGGAAAATTGTTACAAAATAGCAAAAATCACAATAATCAAAGCTATAAACAAAAAACCATTTCAATTATTAATTTTAAAATAATACCAAGTTATTCTTGTTCTTTCTTCATTTTTGTTATTTCAAATTTTCAGCTCTACAATGAAAATTTATTTATTTATATATTAAACCTAATATTGGTTAATTACTATTTAACTGGGAATAAGCCACCAAAATACAAACAGTAAAATTAAACAAATTTTGTTTTTTTGTTACTTAGTGAAAAATTCTTCTAATAATTTAATTTTATCTGACTCATTTATATTGACAATTCAGACATACATTATGCATTTTAAAGTAAACGACTTTAAAATGATATTGCCAATATTGTTGAGTTGCGCTCCTGGGACGACTTTACTTATAAGATAGTTCATTCGATTACATGAAATCAACTTTAAACTTAAGAATAAATTATGAGGGAAAAACCAGGAAAAAACCTCATAATACTATCCCTCATAATCCCATTTAGTTCCAAAACCTAACCTAACAATGAACAAGAAAGGACAAAGAATTGCATTTATAAAATACCTTGTGAATGCGATCAGTTTTATTTAGGTGAAACATCAAGGCCATTAAATGATAGAATAAGTGAACATCAATCTTATATTAAAAATAGAGAATTTGATAGACCTCAAATATGTAAACGCATGGGATAATGAACATAGGGTTCAATGGAATAATTCAAATGCAGTCCTAAAAGAAACGGATGGTAAAAAAAGCAAAATCAAAGAAGCGGCTCTAATTATGCTAAATGAGACCAATTGTGTCGCAAATTCCTCGCCAGAATGTTACTGGATCTGGTTACCAATATTGAAAGAGGAAGTTATTAATAAGAAAATACCAGTATTAGTAAGTCAGTAACATATATAGGATATATTATTTATGTTTTTTAAATCATGGAATGGAATGGTATGGAATCACTAACAGGAGAATTTTACTGTCATCATGTCATGTGTTTGTCTTTTTAAAAGACGAATTACATGCTATGATTTTTTTCTGACGGATATTCTCAAGTTAAAGTTGATTTCATGTAATCGAAGGAACTATCTTATAAGTAAAGTCATCCCAGGAGCGCAACTCAACAATATTTGCAATATAATTTTAAAGTCGTCTACTTTAAAATGCATAATGTATGTCTGAATTGTCAATATAAATAAGTCAGATAAAATTAAATTATTAGAAGAATTTTTCACTATGTAACAAAAAATAAAATTTGTTTAATTTACTGTTTGTATTTTGAGAACGATTTCCGAAGTGGAGATTGAAACGTCAATAAACGTATTTTTATCTTTAATTGTGGTTTATTCCCAGTTAAATAGTAATTAATTTAAAATGCCACAAGAAAATAGCTTCAAAACTAATATTGGTTAATATTAAATTTATATAAAAAGAAGAAGTAGATATTTGAACACCATAATTGAATAGTTATCACCCGACTTGTTACATCAAACATGTAAGTTATATTTAAGCTAGTACGTCACACAACTTCTAGTCTCAACCCTTTTTTAACTGATTAATTTTTATTGTTGATATCTAGGTAACTAGAACAGGATCATAAAAATTTCTGCAGATTCGTAATTTATTCGTAATTTATTTATATTAATCGAATATCTTAAAAACTAAACGTTTCCAGTTAAAAAGGTGTCATACGAAGTTTTAGCATCCCTGATATGATAAATGTATCAAGATAATCCTTTACTCTTGAATTGATTTATAGAAAAAAAGTTTCAACACCACTCTATACTCCATGCATAACTGCATTTGAGACAAACCTAGACTTTACGTAGCCGGAAACATAAAGATAGATTCTTTCAGATATTGGCAATCATCATGGCCTCTCGTACATTGTCCACCACTGTTCGAAACAGATGCCACAGTCATATGCGTAAAATCAGGAGACTGCGTCTGGGACTTCTTTTCTCATTATTTTTCCTTGCAGTCAGCTATAACAATCCACAAAGTTCGTTATTTCGCATAAAATGTCCTCAAGTACTCCAATAGCCAGGTTGTGTATTCATTCTGCTATGTACTTTCCCGTTTAAAATATAGTATATCCAAGATATTCTCAAAATACGGCTCTTCAAAATACAAAAGACAGCAACATTTCAAATGTCAAAAGCTTCTTAACTGATATCTCTGTCAGTGTCCATGCTTATGCTCCATAGAAGTCATACTACTTTTACTAAAATACCTTCATCCATCTCATCTAGTACCTAAGCGAATATTTCCTCAAAGCGTGATAAGTGATAAAATATACCCTCCCTGGATGTAATCCGCCGTAGTTTTTGACAATTTTCCATCTATAGTTATTTCCAGTGCAGATGTAAAATGATTTTAAGCTCTGGATCTGGTACGCGTACTCTTTTAAGAATTTCTTATAAATTTTCATTTCAAACGCAGCCGAATGTCTTTTTGTAATCTATAAAGCATGTACGTATGTCTCTATTGACATCTCTGCAGCGTTGGAACAGTACTTGGATAGCAAATAGTGTTTGTATTAGTTTATATTCATGTGTGTTTGATTTTCAAGAATAAAAGGAGATGGTTCATGAGACTAATTGTTCGGTAGTTCTCCACAGTTTTTACCTATATTCACGATATATACGAATAAACCTCTTATTGAACAGGATAATTTAGAATATAGATCAGGAAAATGTATGCACGATTGTTTACATCAATCTTCTGTCATGTAAATTAATTTTTAACATTTCTTTCTTCTTGGCTTGAATTAAACTTTGTAGTACTCAGTATGGATTTTTTCTAGCATATGCAAAGTTGAAATTCTGTTTTATTTTTGCATGTGGGCAAGTTGATAACAATTCTTAAATAAGCGAATTTGTGAACTCTTTTAGTGGCATCTAATTAAAATATGTAAAGTCCAGAACCAGTATGCGGGTGCCTGTTAAAACTATACAATTTATAACTTTTATTTACGATATTTGCGCTGTTTAGCAGACCATGAAGGACAAAGGCTTTTTATATTTCTAATTAACAAAATAAATTTGCATTCTATATTTCTTTTCTTATACTCAGCCATTAATTTAGTTTTAGACCATTAGATGGCCAAATTCTGCTTAAATTCTTAAATTTAATACCTATTTATTGCTTCTTCATTATTACATATTAAATATCATACAATAATTACCTGAAAATTAAAAAAAAATAACACCTATTCTTGAAAAATAATCTGGATTTCTACAAGCATATTCCCTCAGGTTTCTAAGCCATGACGTTCATATTCGACCAATTTCTTTTCTTCCGTATATTTTGCCTACGATTATTAAATAAATTATCTATTTGGATGGTGCATAAAATGGCCAAAATATTCCAGTTTGCGATTTTTAACTGTTCTAACCACTTTCGTAACTTTCTCATCCGCTGCAAAACAACCTCGTTACGAGTTTTTTGAGAAGTATGTCCGTTAAAGTCCAACCTTTGACACCATATAAAAGAATAGAGAACAAATAACATCTTACTAATCTAATTTTTAGTCTCATTTGCACATAAGAATTTTTTCATCTTAAAGAATGCAGCTATGACCTTCTCCATACTATTATAATTTCTTAGCTCATTCCCAGTTCTTATTTAGAAGTTTGCAGTTTGCTGACAACCATCACCTTTATATTTTTGGTGTAGTTTAGTTTTAGTCCATATCCATGTTCATTACATGTTGTGGTAATCATATTATTCAAATGTTGAGGTTTTTAAAATTATATCAATATTTACATGAATAATTTTGATACCACAATTGAACACTATCTAATGCTTTATTGAAAACAAACTCTGAACAGATATTAAATATTCGTGGCGACCAAAATTCAGCTCTGTCTAACTCCCTTTATACTATAACCTGAATAGTAAATAGTGCTTCTCTGATTCCAAGGTTATAGTGTCGTAACCCAAACTGTGTGTCTAAGAAATAATTTTAAAACAGGGCTCTTCAAATTTATGGTTCGGTAGTCACTAAATTTTTTCGGATTTGCTTTTTAGGTATCACCACCAAAGTCGACAACAGCTAATCCGTTGGTATATAGTAGTGTTGCCAAATGCAAGAACAAGAGTAGACTTAGACAGTCTTGGTCTTGCAGCAAGTGTCTTGCAAGTGTCGCAGTTACCGATTAGCCTATTACTATTTAGTAAACGTTTCTTTAGATCTTAGAACAACGTAGCATAGTAGACCAATAAAGACCAACCAAATTAATAAATGTCAAAACAACAGGACACCAGGTGGGGTTTGAGCCCACAATCTAAGCGATCTGTGCCTATGCTCTAACTAACTGAGCTATCTACCATGTCCCACGGGAGTCAATCTGTTTCTTAATAAACGTTTACATTTAATAAGTTTACATGTGCTAAAACATGGTTAAAAAATGAACTAAATTAATATTATAATCGTTACTGTATTTTAGGATTAGATAAAAACAATTATTATATTTAACGCCGTCTACACTCCAGATCGAAGTTCTTCGGACGATGTGTCGAAGTGACGTTAATCGAGGCGAAGTGACTTTCTACATACTCGTGAAGTCGAGTAATGTAGTGTGACACTTCGTATTTGAACTTTGGATCCTTTGACTTTGACGCGAAAAACGGACACAGAACGACAGTAGAACGAAGAGAAACAAAGTCGCATGAAGTACCTGTATACACTCTTGTACTAGCTGTACTTCGATCAACTTCGCGAGTAGTATAGTGGCCACTTTAGACTCGAAGGAAGCTCAATTGGGAAAGTGAAGTTTAGTGATGTCGAAAAATTAACTACTCCTTACTTTATATTCGTTATTAGCCAATACCCTAAGTACCGAATAACAAATCAAGAATTATATATCGTTACTTCATTAAAAAAAAATCCGGTATTTTGTTTACACGGTAGCCGACATTATCTGTTATTATGACATTATCTGAATTTTATTTATCTCGTTTTCTTTGAATATTGCCGCGCTTTTTCAACAAATTGTGTTTAACCAAATGATCTCATCGCAGACTCAGCAGAAGCGATGTTTAGGCTTTAGGCCGACAAGATTTGTAGTATAGATATAGATTCCTGCTAATTAAATGTAATAATAAGGAAAAAATTTAATTATAGGTGTTATTAAGTGAATTAACAGCTAAGGTGACATATTTTTTAAAAGTTTAGATACGATATTACTGTCGGCGTCACAACGCAAGAAGATTATTTTATGATTAGTTGGCGGCTACTCGTATTCTCAAATCTGGACAATTAATTTCAGAGCAAAGAAGTCGTCTGCTGGGAAAGAAGTATTTTATTTTTGTAATGTTTATGGTATTGTTCATAATGCGCATAAGTCCAATTTTCCAAATTTTTGTTACATATTTTTTTGCATCTTATAGAGTCTCTAAGCATATACCCGAACTACTATACTGCTAAAACGACACTCAGTCCTAACAGCAAGACGCAAACAGTCTCGCAGGCTTAGTCTTGTTCTTGCTCAAATTTTGCACGGTCAGTCTTGGTCTTGGTGTTGCTAAAAGAAGGCGGTCATAGTTTTGGTCTTGCGAAAACGCAAGAACAAGACTGCAAAACCAAGACCGATTTTGGCCACACTAGTTTCGTCGCTTTTCTGGTCTTCGCTAATCTTGGTATGTCAGATCCTGCCCCATTTGTATACTTTATACAAATTATTGATAATTAGTTTGCTGTCTCTATCAACGATATTATTTTTAGGTTTTTTGTACTGACCCGTTACTTCTTCTATTTTTTATACATGTTATATGTATAAAGTTTTCCCTGTAACTTTTTAAATCATCAACTACTTGTTATTTTTTGTGATTAATAAATTTATTGTAGTATAATCTATGGACTACAAATAAATAGAAATATTTATTTCATAGTAACAGTTGTACTTATTTTACCCTACATTACTACATTGCATAATATTATTATTCATTTAAAAGCCTTGAGCAACTTTACAAGGCACCTGAAGACTGGTTTATTCTAAGATTTTTACAATCTTGTGTCTAGTAAATGTGGTATTTATTGATAGTCCAGTATTTCTAGTCTGTCTGTTTATATTTCATATATTACCATTTAGACCAATCAAAATAATAAAAAATAAGAATTTTTTTCTTCATAACTGTATAGACGGGTTTGACAGTTAAAATATGTAGTATGAGATATTACAAAAAGACTCTTATCTAGGGATTCATTAATTTTTTAGTGGAAATATTAAAAAAAACCTAATTAAAACACCAAACTTATTTTGCTCGTAACTTAAAAACTTGTTTATTTCGAGATTTGATGTCATTCGATTTTAGATTTCAGATTTTTAATAATTTTGTTTGCTAAAAATTTGGCTAAAAACTTTTCTCATAAAAGGTTAATTTCAGCTCTTAATGTTGTCAATCAATGTAACAGTGTTCTTTTGAAAAAAAAAAAGATATCTTGGCTCTTAGAGATTGTAGGACCTCTTTTTGTCTAAAAGTTGGATTTTTTAACCAACTTCCCGAAAATATTTTCTATTTAATTTGAGCTTTTTAAAATTATTTTAACTAATTTTTTAAAACTTTCTTTATATATTTTATTAATGTCTCTCTCTTTGTCAACCATTTTCCATCCACTCCTAAATGTAGGTCTCTCCCAATTCCTTCCATCTTTCTCTATCTTGCGCCAATCTAATCCTGGCCACTGTTTGCCTGCCATCTGTCCATCTTTTTTAGGTCTTCCATGCTTCTTGTTCTCGTCCTTGGTCTCTATTCTAGAATTCTCCGTATCCACATGTTGTCATTACATCGGGCTACGTAACCTGACCAGCGCCATTTCATTTTTGTTATTTGACACATATATCAATGCACTGAATAACATTATTATGGGACCCTTAACAAATGGTGCCTCAAAAACTTCCAGAGAGTAGAATCCTGCTGCTTACAAACGTAAGCTTTCCTACTTCTCCTCATGGTACCTTCTGCTCATGGCTTGGTTGGCACAAAACACCACTCGCAACTAACTTTGTTCACCCCCTCAAAAGCTCCTGCAAAAAAAGAGAGCACTCTCCTTGAATAAACGCAAGCTTAACCAAGGTACTAACGTTCAGATTCGATTACGGAACGGAAGAACGTGGAATGGATTAGAGTGGAATCGAACCACTTGAATTGCTAACCTGTAAATTTTTCTGCTTTTCTGTGTAAACAAAAACCAACAACAAACGGTGAAGCTCAATGCACATAAATGAAAAAAAAAAATTAAAAGATATACATTGGTTTTATATCCGCTAGACGTCACATATGGGATTTTGCTTTGTTTCTAATAAATAACTATGTAATACATAAATAAAATTTTCTTCGGAATTCCGCGATAATTTGCGGAGAATTTCATTTGAAAAGACAGCATTTCGTTCCGAGGTAAGTGCGGTATTCTTATTGTTAAATTGGATAAACAGGGGTGTCGGCTATCAAATTTATATTAAATATGGCAAGATATTAGGCAAAAGATTATAGCAAAATAGATTAGAATTTAAATTTGGTGACTTTTCCGACTTTCCTCATAGCTTTGGAAAAAACATAAAGTAATCTTATCAGGTGAAAGGATTGATTCATTTTAAACCTATCTTATCGCCTATCCCAAACAAATGACATCATTTAAAATAAATATGAATGGTCTTGATTGTATATTTAATAATTAATATTACTATTTTTTATCACTATTCCTTCAATGTTAAATATTGTTCTAACGATTGCAATTATTACCCAGTTAGTAGACTGTTTGATAAAAAGTTTAATTAATAACTCAACACAAATCGTCTAAAAATGTTGTTAACAATTAAAATCATCAAGATTTAGAAAATAGAAATTAAACACTTTAACTCTAGCAAAATTAAGAGCTTCAATTGTTGCACTAGATTTATTTAGACTTACTTAAACGTATAAAACAAAAAATAACGGAACACCTGATACACCAGAAATAAGGCAAACATGTAAAAGAAAACGAACTAAAAGAATATCTAACGAAAAACACGGATTCAGAGGCGGAAGACCCTGTAACGGTGAGGTATTTATGATTAAACGTATATCTAAGTAATAAAAAGATTACAACAAACCAGTCTACGAGTCTACCAATGTTTTGTATATTTGTAGAAAATTTCTTCGACAGAGTGGAACGGCTATTAAATGCAATAGGTACATCTACTATTCACCAGATAATTACAATTGGACATTATAAATATGATAGCGAACGACCATATGTAAAAAAAACAGACTTAAAGAAAAGTTGTAGGCAGAAACAAAGGAACAAATTAATATAACAACTGGGATTAGACAGGAAGCGTCAATAAGTCCACTAATATTTAATCAAATGTTAGATTAAAACAGCCAAAAACCCAGCCAAAATTCATATTATACAGGTATATATGCCAACATCCGAAGCGGCAGAAGATACAGTAGAAGAAACATACCACCTGATATATGAAACCATGGAGATTGGAATGCAAAAATAGGAAAAACTAAAATAGATGACCATTAGAAAGGAACGATCTGAGCATGGCTTAGGTGAGCGAAATGAACGAGGTGAACGGTTCCTCCAATTTGCCAATAATATGCATCTTAGTATAGTAAACACAATGTTTATTATCCGCGGAGATTATCAACATGGTCTTCGCCTAGGAGGACGATACAAGAATCAAATAGATTTTATTTTTATTCACTAAACGATGAGCTCAATAATCAACGTGAAGACAAAACCAGCTGACGACTGTGGTTCCGACCACAAACTGTTATCAAGCAGAATTTCGCATTAAGTTACACAGTAAAACAAGAAGACATAGAGATATGCACCATAAATACAACTATAAAACACCTGTGCAAAAGGCACAAAAATAATTATTTTAAAAAGATATACGTACAACTAGAGGAAACATGCTGAAGAATCTAGAGAACTTTTCTCAAAAGTCAAGTAACTAGCGAGAGTGAATTCAAACCGCAGACACAGATCATCAAAGATAATAGTGAAAATACCGTAGCAAACCCAGACGGTATCATAGAGGTGTGAAAACAATATTGCGAAATACTATTCTCTAACAACGACCGACACAATCATACAGAGAAAAGAAGTTATGAAAAATAACTTCAAATATTGAAATCAGAAATTGAGGCGGCAATTAAAAAGCTAAAATTCAGAAAAGCAGAAAGAGCAGATGGAATAACAGCTGAAAACACTTAAAGAAATGGGGAAACTAGGGACGGAAGTAATGCTTAAAATTTGGAATGAGAGCTGGAATACCGTAAAGTGGTCAAATGACTTGGGTAATCTCACGTTTATTCTATATATATAAAAAAGGTTCACTGACGGATTGAAGTAATTACCGTACAGTAGCATTGATATCACACGCGAGCAAAGTACTTCTAACCATCTTTAATGAAAAACTAAACTCAATTCTCCTGACACAAATTCCCCAAGAACACTGCTGATTTGCCAGGTAGAGGAACAAGAGAACAATTATCGAAAAATCTCGAGAGTTTAACATAGACACATGTTTATGCTTTGTTGACTACTCCAAGGCCTCCGATGTCGTAAAATGGGATATATATATATATATATATATATATATATAATATATATATTTATTACAAAAACTATATGTAAATAATACTGCTAATGTAAGAGTTAATAATGTGGTTTCAAATTAAAATCTGGAGTTCGACAGGGATGCATAATATCCTCTATTCTATTCAATATATATATAGTGAACATATTATGCGTGAAGTTTTTAAGGGATGGCAATGTTGAGCAACGATAGGGGGAAGAAAAATCAAATACCTACGTTATGCTGATGACACTATTATATTGGCGTCATCACCAGAAGAACTGGAACAAATAATGAATAGGCTAGACACGGTGAGCACGGAACATGTTTTAAAATACATATGCAGAAAACCAAAGTGATGATCATCGATAGAATCAGAAACAACCAGGCAGAGATAAGAATCATGGCAGGTTACGAAGTGGTCACGCACTTTAATTACTTAGGCTCCGTTATTACTAACAATGGAGGGTGCGAAGATGAGATACAATGGTCATCACAATGGCCAGATCGGCAACAGCCGAAGAGCACTTACATCACAAAAAACACATAATTACGCCTTGTTCGAGCATTGATATTTACTATCACTACCTATGCTTCAGAAACTTATAAATAGACTTAGACAATAAAAAAAGCCGATTTAAAGTGTATAATGGAATTTGAAATGTGGGTCTACCGTAGAATGTTGCACATACCATGGATCGCCCATCGCACAAGTAACTCAATTCTAGCAAGACTTAACATAAAACTAGACTCATTACAACTATCAACCAAAATATACTGATATATTTGTGACATATAACTAGAAGAAGAGAAGGCATGGAGCGAATGATAGTTGAAGGTAACGTAGAGGATAAAAGATCCAGAGGAAGATCTCCAGTACGATGGTCGGACCAAATAAAGGAGATGACTGGTTACTCAATCTCTGAAGCAAAACAACACGCACAAGGAGAGAGATAATTGGACAGAAGTAGTCAAACAAATTACATGACGCCACTACATACTTACGAAGGAGAAAAGATTGAGGAGGGGATTAAAACTATCAAATGGGAAACAATGATTGATCAAATATTGAAATTTAAATTCCGAGGGGGAATCAATTTATCAAACGACAACAATATTGAGATAGAAATGAGGGAACTAGTGACAAAATCAAGTAGAACTATATAAAATTTCAATAAGGAAAAACATTTTAGAAAGAAACACGGAGTAATCAAGATACATGAGTAAATATAAACAGAAAGGGAGAATCCACTGGAAACTTTAATGTAAAAAACAGAAAATTTGTTCAAATAAAAGGAGAATTTATTTCTAGAGAAATTAAGACAATTGTATGTGATAGTATATAAATCTGTCACAAATTAAAAAGTGTCTAATTTATCATAACAGATCATCAACGTACCTATATACCTACCATATTTTGCGTGTCATCGCAGAGAATAGAAAATATTCTCGATAATATCAAAGAAAGTAAATAATAAAAGAACATAATAAACATATCAAAAACAAAATTCATATAATAAAAAAAGACGCATAAACATATTATAGTAAAGCAAGAACGTTAAAAAAGGCTTTCCCGACAACACAATCGTTGTTTCTCCCTAACAGGTGCTCAAATATTACCGGCAGAAGTACTTCACGTAATAATTTCAAACTGTAATGTTACAGGTCCGGACGGAAGTACGATAGACATTTTGAAGTATTTATTTTGATAATACTAATTACCGTATATTAAGAAGAACACCTACAGACTGATGTCACGCTGACACCACATGACAAACGAGCTTTAGGATTTGAAAATATAAACATTAAACCTTCCAGAAGGGCGAAATAAAATTTAAAAAATGCACTCGTGTGATCTCCCAGGAACCAACTAAATAAGGTCCATAAATTCTAAGTAGATTCAATTAAAAAACACATGTGTTGCATCTTTTGAGAACGTTAGTGTTGGTAGTTTTCTAATGTTTACCGAAATAACATCTGTTTCTCATAAAAAGTCGTATAAAAATTCTTATTTTTGATATGAATTTTTATAATAAGAGTCAGGAACGATAATGAGGAAGCAAATATTTGAGTTACAAGTGTAAATATCACTCTAAATATACATAAACAACAATATTCCACACTACATTCTATACTGAGAATACCAGTTGCCAATATGGACAGATATTGCAAGTTTCAATTAGCACAATTCGTGAAATATCCTGTTATATACACAAAATCAGTACTTACACTCACTCTCGGAAAATACAGGTAAATCTTTTATATAATTCCAGCTAAATTTTTAACCATAAAATATTCATATTAGTTATACCTAAGTTTATCGCAATTCGTTATCCACAAGATTTTTCTCTTTTCTCTCTTTTCGTATAATCTTTTCGCAAAATTTACATGTTGCTGTGTCCATATTATATTTTACAGAGATGATATCTAAGTAAGCAGTGTCCAGTAAGCAAATCTTTAATTACTCCTACAAAGGAGTACTAGATCTTTCATTAATTAGACTACAAGCAAAGATCTACAACAAAAGCACTGTATTGTGCTTTGTCAGTTGCTTAAGAGCCTGGTTCTAATACTTTATTGTAGACTCACAAGTTATAGATCTTGAATTGTTAGTGCAGCTTAGTTGAATTTTGGTCGAGCTTGGCAATCTATTGCTAATAATTCTGCTTGAAATATTGTAGGAGTATTAACGGGGCTATTGATGTCTAGTATAGCATTTGGACCATTACCCTCTATTACTATTTTTTTCCTGGGTCTTTTATTCATCAGTATAATAAATGAGCAAAACTCTTGTGAGTTGAGCAACCTCGTTTTGTATTAGCCCACCCTTATTTATGTGACATTTAGTAGGGTTTCAAAAACTTGTTTTATAATCATAATTTTTGTGGATATTTTCATAAATTGTTTTAATTGCTAACACACTCATTTAGGCGATCCTGCTAACATGCATCTATAGTGGACTAAGTGATGCATTCGACATTTACTTGATTGAAATTTATTTTATATAACAACAAAACACTATTATAGAATAGAAACTTTTGTTTAATAGTTTAAATACCTCAGACGCTAGGTCAATTAAAGATTATAAAGTGTAAATACATACCTACCAAAAATAGAATGGCATTTAAATTTTTGTGTCTGGAAACCCTTCTTTGCTATAATATCGGTCGGTCTTCGGTATAATTCTTCGGTTTAAAGTAGCAAGTACAGTTTGGAAACACACTAACAAACGCTGTTACAATTAATCAGGGCAGAGTGAGACAGGGCCCTGCCCTGCTGCGTACTGAGCCCTATGCTACTTAACATGTACCCTGAGATTTTATTCCAAAACAGACTTGAAGGTTCAGAAAATTACATAAAAATGAATGGTAAATTAACAAATAATTTATAAACTCAAATTGCAGAAACTCCTGAAGGCCTACAGCGCCTACTTGACAAGATATCCGTTGAAGAAAGATCTATTGGGCCTAAAAATCAACACCGCAACAACGAAGATATTGGTGGTACACCGGAATCCGAATCAACCAGTGCGCATAAATGTTTACAGTACAGAAATATCCAAAGTTTCTTAGTTTAAATACCTCAGACGCTAGGTCAGTGAAGATCTAAATTCAGATTTAGCAATCCGAGCCCGAATTGAATTGATCAGGGCAAATTTTTTGAAAATGCGAAGCCTTTTATGCGATAGGTCAGTATTCATAGGCAAATAAGATATATGATTTTGTGAAGTGCTACTTGTATTACACACTGTTATATGGAGTTAAAGCGTATTAGCTAATAGTTGCCAGTTTGAACATACTAAAAGCATTTTAAATCTGGGTATATAGACGAATGCTATGAATACCTTGGACTTCCTACACCATCAACTTGGAAGTGTTCCACCGAATGAGCAGAGAACGTGAGGTCATTGAAATCTTTTACATTAATTTTCTATAGCTCGCAATCGAGGGTAAAATTGAAGGAAAATGTGAACAAGATAAGAGATTGGAGAGGCTTGGGCTCGAACAATTTGCTGGGAAAGGACCAAATTAGAGAAGAATTTGCCAAAAACGGTTGCCGATCTTCGATAGGAGATGTAACTCGAAGAAGAAACAGAGTAATATTAGTTAATTTCCAAACAGCCATTATAAGGTTGTGATACGCCTTCTGAGGGATCGAATGAGTCGACATTTTCATGTAATACTGCGTTTTATTTGGAAATCCAAAACCAGTATCCCATTTTAATTTTTAAATACCTTTTATTATGAAATTACCTGTACACCATCTACACAGCCGATACGCCAACAGAACTAGAATCTCTGTTAAGTCTTTACGCTGACGACACAACAATAGCTGGAGAAACTCAGATCATGCAGCTAATCATCTGCAGAGAGCACTGAATAGATTCCAAAGATGGTGCAAAAATGGAAAATCGCCTTAAATCCCGACAAAACACAAACTGTAATGTTTAGTCCTAGAAAAAGTGTACCAAATCGAGAAACTATGATTGAAAACACCCCAGTAGAATGGACAAACCAGGCAAAATACCTCGGGTGTTCCTCGACAAAAAACTCACGCTTACAGATCACATCAACCAAACGACGTACAAAGCCAAAGCGTTCAAAAGTCAGCTCTCTACGCTCATAGGCAGAAATAAATAACTTTGAGTTTGCATTAGAACGAGGGATTTAACTTAAACGTAACTCACAAATAAACAAGTATAAAAGGCCCGTCAGGCCTTCTATATACTTCAAAAGCGGACTAGGCCCCTCAGGCAGATCAAGTGAAAATGATCTATTCGCAAAATCCGAGCACTGAGATCTTGTGCGGCATACATGGGCTTTTGCCAAATTGGCGGCTGAGTGGCTGGACACACACTCTTTTCCGGACAAAGATTCGTTAGCTCAGGCTGGCGGCTCTGTTCGGAACAATCGAAACACACCCTTTTTTCTTTTCTTTTTTAGGGACTCAAGTCCCGAAGTTATGGTAGAGTAACTTCTATAGAGTCAGTAAAGTAAATAGGGAGAAAAGCCGATATGTGTGCTAACCCTACAATTAGGTGGCCTAAGCACAGTCATTAAAAACAGAGGGTGTCCCACTACTCAGAGCACCTTAAGTAACTTTCAGATTATATGCCTCCTCATGTAAGTCACAAGATGAGGAGAGGTGGAGGAAAAGCCTGGGGGTCAGATAGGTACCACTTCAATAGCGAAGTGTGACCGGTTTGTTCTTCGGACATGTGGATCCCACTTTACAATGGTATACACATGTTCCTAGGGGCAGGGTTGATCACTGCGTGTGTGTGTATGTGTGTGTACCTTTTATTATGATTATATAAAAAGTCCAGAAGATGCAACATTGTAAATTATACTTAAAAACTAAGATAAAATCGATCTCCAATATTTTTTTTATTTTTAAGTGTATGGTAAATAAAACAGTTTCTAATAACACTACATTTACAACTCATTAAGCTTTTTGACACTATTAACAATCTAAAAGAACTAACCCAACCTTTTAAAAAGAGAAAGTTAATTATATTAGGCATAGATCCACATCCAAAGTGTGCCGCTAAAAATCTAGACAGCGAAAAATATATTGATATCATCTTGAAGTAATGAAGGAATGTTACAATAAAAACAAACAAATTAATAATGTATATAAGATTATTCAAAATGTTGTCGTAATAGACTAGATTTTATCAGAGAAAATTATTATACTCAAATCAAACTTTCAAGTATTTACAATAATAAATATTTATCAGTAATTAATATATCCATTTATTAAGATATTACTTAATAAACTCAGCACATACCAAATTTTAGGTATAGAACAAAAATTTTAAATTTGATTTTCGCGCCGTTCAATTAGTTCCGTTTCAATTTGTAGATGGTGCTGAATTGGTGTCACGGCAATTATAGTTTCATGAACTATCTATTTTTTACTACCTGTAACTACTACATAATGTATAGGGAAATGGTAGTGTTTTGTGGTTTGAATATTTCCTCCTTTCATCTGCATATTAAGACGCGAATTTTATGCGCAACTGGCAAAAGTACCTACGTGTTCGGCATTAATGTACGATATAGTATTACGTATTTCATGTTGCTATTTCAAGTATACGAGTAAGGAGAGTCGGACAATTAAATTCCTTCACTACCAGTGTTAATTTAACAAAATCAAACAAAATTACTGCTAATATATTTTAAAATTGTATATATTATATCAGAGTCTAGAGGCACGGAAGAGGATAACATTTATTAAATAAAAATTCCTAATTTGTTAGTCATGAATAATAAAACTGTTGCCGAAACTAACGCTCCAACGTTTATTAAATTGTAAATAATGATTATTGGCGAAAGTACAAACAAAATTTTATAAAACGAAAATGCGTTCACAAACAACTTATACACAAAGATTGGTGGTACTGAAGTATTCAAAATGTTTACTTGGATTTGATTAATTGTTCGTTAAACATAAAAGAGCTTGTGCCTCATATATGCTTTCTAAATATAAATTTATAAGAGATTATGAATGTCACACCCAAATAATCGAACTAATCTATAGACTAATGTCTAAATAGTTAAAATCAACAGACTTTCCACGATAATAAATCAAAATTTTACCGAAGTACTTTGAATAAGATAAGAACAACTGGCACTGTATAATGTATAGTTAAAGGAATAGTCGATAAGTGGAAAGTTCCACAAATTTTGAAAAATATTACGAGCAATCAAAGACGCCAAACTATGGGAAACAATCATCAAAAAAGAATTTTACTTTCATTGTCTTGCTTTTAACCTTAATGTCAATTTACCTTAACTTACATTATTTGTGGTCGAGATGTTGGTAAAATACGGGACAAAAAGTAACAAAATAAAAAAACCGGCGAAGAACTCAAAAAATATACAGTTAGAACTAATAGAAAATATTACAGCTAAGTTTCCGTTTAGAAAAAAGGCAAACGACTGTTTCTTAAGGTGGTAGGCATGAAACTGCAATAAAACATCAGAATTCTCATGTTTTTACAGATTTTGAAATTTACTCAAGGTACAAAGTAGCCTTGCTAAAAAAGGATACCCTCTCATCAAAAACCTATGGTTAAAAATAAAAATTACTAGTCATTAAACCAATTTACAATAAGTTAATAGAGATAAAAATGAAAGTAATTCCTCCACTTATCATTTTACTACATTGACAAAATTTACGAAAAACGATTGTTTACTTTTTAAAATGATTTCTATGTTGATCTTTTATTATTTGTTCAAGTGTGTGACCCACAATGATAACATTGCATTAGGTCAACAATTTCCTTTCATAAATTCGTATTGAAACATCTTTAACAAATAAAACAAGTCATGTAGAATAATATAATGGTTAAGTATCAATCCCTTACATTTGCCAACTTACAAGCAATAAGGTGAAATGGCAACATTACAAGATTCCAGTAAAATAAAAAGTATTGTTTTAAATTTAAAAATCGTTTATATTAATAGGTATATGAAACCAAAAAAAGGCAGACTAAGTTTTCTTCGAATCAGATTTTTAGTTGACAAAACAAAATTATTCTCATGATGATTGTCGATTTTTAGCAAAAATTATTAGATATCTACATATGTATTAAACTAAAATGATTTAAATTGTGTTTTTAAATAAAAAATATAATAAAAAAATCAGATGTATGGTGAGAAGTCGTCAACAAATTGAAAAAATTTCACACTCTCTTTAAAAAGAAGAATTTTATATAAAGAAATAAGCTTATATAAATTTACACAGAACAAATTATAGAAAAGACATGTGACCAAAAATCAAAACCATGACAGCTTTCTGGTTAAATCAATGAACTAGTTAATTGAATCTCAAAAAATGAAGTTATAACCTTGACAGCTAGCTATGAAGCCTATGCCGTCCCTGACAACACCTTCCTAACCTATAAGCTACAAGTGAAAGGAACAAGATTCTATTAGACACAAAATTAAATTGTTTTTAAAATTTTCAATAAAATTTGTGTATATATATATAATATATATATATATATATAAATATATAGTATATATATATATATACACTAATTATTTTTACAGAGGTTGTGTGTTCTAAATAATGAAATTGAAATTAGAGTAACAGTGATATAAAATATTGTGGTATAAAATCACTGGTGTAATTTGTATTATCTTAAAATTTTTGATGATTTTTTAAAGTTATTAGTGTGTCTTAAGTTTAAATATTTTGTATTTTGTGATAAAATCATTGCGTGACAAAAGTATTATACGTTTATATCTAATTTTAGCTTTTCTTTATAAGAAAAAATCAATAAAACCTTGTCGTATTTCACATAAACCGATAACATAACCTATAACCTTATTTTTTAAACGAACAATTCAGTGAAAACTTTTTAAAAACAGTCTCGAAAGAACACCATTGTACACATATGAATCCTAATATTCACTCAGGTAATAACACAAACCGGTTGGTTGATGTCGTAAACTTCACCCCGACGGCCCGACTGGCCCGACCGGGCCGACGTAAAACCAAACACAAACGACTGTTAACGAATAACGAATAAATAAATATACTGTTTAATAAAAATATAAATTGAAAATTACTCACCTGATAACACTGTAAAGTACAAAAACAAAGTATCAGGCTTTTTGGGAGCCTCATCCTGAACAGTCATCCCGACGGCGGCCTCATTCTTACTATTAATGTTATTAATTTCTTCCTCTTGATTCATATCGTCTAGATTTGACGTAGAAGCGCAACTGAATAATTTAGTGGGCCTACATTTTTTTTAACCAGCTATTACACTAGTTAAATCCAAAATAAACTGTTGACATTGTGTGTTTGTCTGGTACAATCAAACTTGATAAAAAACCCAAAGAATTATCTACTGAAAGTGTAAGTTTTACACAGAGCATTATCGCATTTGTTTTTTATATATATACAGGTTTTGTACGAGTTAATTTATGATTTTTTTATAACATAGAAAGTTTGCTCCTTTATCATTAAGGCTGTTATGTTGTGATCTATAAATATGACAGTGTAGGAGAATTCGTTGACCCGGAAACATCACCATTGCAAAAGCACACTACAATCTGATGAAAAATTGTGTTACGAGATTATTTATTTGCTTTACAAGGACAGTTTTCTATTTTTAGTTGCTTGTATAGATACCACATGTCAATTTTAAAATGACTCATTTAAATACCCGCTAGTAAATATATTAGGTAAGTTTTGAAGAAAAAAGTGGTATTTCAATATTAGGGGAGATCGGTGGCACTTTTATTGGGTCATTTTGCTTATATACGTTGGCAAACGAAAGTAAGAAGCAAAGCGATTTAAGTAAGCCGTGGAACATTTAAAGTAAAAGTATAAGTGAAAGTAAAAGCCTCAGACCTCCCACCATTAAGCAGGTTTTATACATGATACTGGGGGTACGAAAAAGTAGAGGAATAAATTTGTGTTAGAAATATATTACTGCGATTGTGAACGTTTGTGTACTGCGTACTTAGTGATCACTTCGAACAATAGTGACTATGAGAAAGCGCTGTAATAAATCATACTAAATGACTGCCACATCTGTATCTACGAAACGTGAATTTTACCTGTGCTATTCATCTGAATCTTGTATTTTCTGGAGTATTTACTTAATTGCGCTAAAGATATACCTATGATCTACATATTTGGTCATTAGTTTAGTAACCTATGTTCCTCAATCTGCAGTTCCTCAATCTTCTTCAAATTTTGAGACGGCTGCTCTGAAAAGTTCATTTGATGTACATCATCTGTACCACTCTCTCAGGTTGCACACACATGACATTCTACGCCTCCCTATGCTTCTCTTTCCTTAGATCTTTCCCTGCATAATCAGTTGGAACAAGGTGTATTTCTCTCCACGTGTAATATGTCCGGGATATTCCAGTTTTCTTGTTTTAATTGTATTTAAAAGTGAAACTGGAACAAACCATGAAGTGGAGAAATCCAGGAGTGGCTAGTATACCTGTTGAATACATTGTTCCCAGATATGCATATTTGTCCACTTGTTCGACGTTGGGTCCGTTTATTAGAAGATTCTCGTTATTTCTTTGAGTTTTCGATATTCCCATAAATTTCGTCTTCTTAACGTTCATTGTTAGACCGTACTGTTTTCCATACTCCGCTATTCTAGCCACCAGTCTCTGAAGATCTTCAATATTTTCGGCTAAGATCACAGTGTTGTCTGCATATCTAATGTTGTTATTGGGAACTACATTTACCTTTATTCCGGCTGTTTCACCCTCAAGAGCTTTTTTCAGGATCTCTTCGGAGTAGGCATTAAAAGGAATTGGCGACAATCCGCATCTCTGTCTAACTCCACGTGTAATTTCAATTTCTTTTGACAGCTTTTCGTTAACATGTACTTTTGCTCGCTGTTTATAGTATAACTTTGGTATGATCATGAGGTCATCGTAGTCAATCTTCTTTGATTTCAGGACATTTATTAATTGTTCATGTCGTACTTTATCGAATGCTTTATTATAGACAATAAAACATGCGTATATATCTTGATTGACGTCCTTGTCATCTTTATATCAGTATATTAAGTGAAAAAAGGGCTTCACGAGTTTCTAGGCCTTTGCGAAAACCAAATTGTGTATCATTTACGTCTATGTCCAGTTTGTGATATATACGCTTATGGATGACTTTTAGTAGTAACTCTAGCACATGAGACGTTAAGCTAATGGTGCGGTTATCGCTGCATTCTCTTGGGTTTTTTCTTTTAGGGAGACAAATAAAAATCGACATTAACCACTCTTTGGGTACTGAACTATAACAATGGACTATCTGAGGAAAATGGAGCGAAATATCAATGATGACATAGAAAGAAAACAATTAATCTGGTTCGGACATGTTAAAAGAATGCCAGAGTACAGATGGCCTAAAAGAGTACTGGAATGGATCCCTCCAGAAAGAAGAAAGAGAGGACGACCACGGCGAAGTTGGCGCACCGATATTGATGAAGCAATGGCGGCAAGAGCCTTAGAAGAGGCAACTGCATATGGTAGAAAAAGTAGGAAATTGGGGGCGGAGAAGCGGTCACTAATTCTCTAGAACATGTAGGATTTCTATAGGAAGCATTCCAGGTCCAGGGCTTTTCCCACTTTCCAATTTCTACTTTTGTAATATATGGACCTATTTCTTATGACGTAAGCTGTATGTGCTCCAGATCTCCCCTCTCATCATCGAACAGTTATTTGATATATTCTGCCCATCTTTGTACTTTCTCGTTTGTCTATGTCTACGTTATAGTAGTTCCATGTCTATTCAGAAGTGCACCAGTGGGTTTTTGTTTTCTTAGTCCTACCAGTTCTTTAACTTGTGTAGGTTAAAGAGATCATCTTTATTTTGAAGGTCTTCGATCTCTTTGCATTTCTCTTCAAAATATTTTTCTTTTGCCTACTTTATCATCTTCCTGATCTCGTGGTTTATCTCTCTGTATTTATTGTTGTCTTTTTTAAATTGTCTCTGTTGTTCCATCAGATTGAGTATCTCGTCATTGATCCATTCTTTTTTTCTCCTTTTGCGGAAGTCTCTCTTGGCTCAAATCAACATTTATTACATTACCAAAAAAACCTAATGCAATGGAATGTAGTGACCATCGTTTAATTAGTCTAATGAGTCACACACTAAGAAAATTCTTAAAAATTATCTATTTAAGAATTTTCAGAAAAGTGGAACAAGACATCACTATTATCCAATTTGGATTTAGGAATGGCATGGATTCACGAGAGGCATTATTTGGATTTAACGTCCTCATGCAAAGATGTATGGATGTAAAACCAACCACTCTGTTTTATTGATTACAATAAGGCGTTCGATAAGGTCCGACACAACCGTCTTATACAATTACTTAAAGATGAACACATTGACAAGAAAGACTTAAGAATAATAACTCATCTCTACTTTAACCAAACAGCAAAAGTCAGAGTAGGCAGAACTTTCGGAGGAAGTAGAGATAAAAAGAGGCGTAAGGCAAGGTTATTGTTCAATCTATATTCGGAAGAAATGATTAAAAAATCACTCGAAAATGTACAAATTGGAATCAAAGTCAACGGCAGACCCATCAACAATATCAGATATGCCGATGATACTATACTTATTGCAGAGAATATACAAGGTCTACAGACACTCTTAGATAATGTAGTAAATGCTAGTGAGAAAGCGGACTAACGCTTAATGCTAATAAAACAAAATTTATGACAATTTCCAAAACACAACAACAAAAAATTTTAAACATAAGAGGGGTTCCAATAGAAAAAAGTAAAAAAAATACAGATATCTTGGTACAATTATTATTGAAAATAACGAGTATACAAAAGAAATAAAAATGAGAATTGGACAAGCTAGAGCAACATTTAATAAGATGAGAAAAGCATTATGCAATAGAAACCTTAGTTTGCAACTTAAAATAAGAATGTTTTGTTTTCGGTGCTGCTGTTTGGAGTGGAGGCCTGGAGGTGAGCGATCGACTTGAAGCGTTCGAGATGTAGAACGTACCGAAGAATATTAAAAATAAGTTGGGTAGACCGAATAACAAATGTTGAGGTCCTCAGAAAGATGAGAAAGGAAATTGAAATCATGAATACGATTAAGATAAGAAAGGTACAATATCTCGGTCACTTTTAACACATTTTTTGTAGACCCTGATTTCTTACCTTCAGGTCTTTTTGAATAATTTACCATTCTCTTAGGGGTGGCGTTTTGAAAAGTTTGAATAATTTTCGGAGCTGTATTACTCTTAGGTTTAAGTGATATTTTGACCTCTTCCTCATTTTCTGGAATAATTGAATTGTTTATGTCATAATCAGATTTTATCGCATCTAGATGACTCATAATCGTTCGGAAAGATTGTTCAATGTGATGAAAGGACTTTCTTAAATGATTTCCAGTCGTTTCTTTCTTTTTACGGTCAAACAGTGGCCTGTTGCTAAACTTCTGAACAATCATTCTTCTATTAACGTTGTTCATAGTCCAAAATACTTTTTATAAATCTAATTACTTTATTGGGTAATTTAAATAATACATAAATTGAGTATATAATATATAATTGGTCACGTTATGAGAGGGGATAAATATGTGCTGCTACAAACCATAATGCAGGGAAAAATACAGGGAAAAACGAAGTATTGGAAGAAGTCGCATCTACTGGCTCAACAATCTGAGAAAGTGGTATAATTGCAGTTCCATCGACTTGTCCAGAGCTGCAATCTCAAAAGTAAAAATAGCCGTGATGATTACCAACCTCTTTACAGGAGACGGTACCTAAAGAAGAGAAGACTAGTTATGCTTGAGACTTATTAACCAAATATGTATATTCGCTTTATTTAGCCCTATCAGCTTGTGAGAACCAGTGTTCAGTCAACCTGATATTAAAGTACTACCTCTTTAAACCCACTAACTCCCTTTACTGATTGTATTGTATCGTATTAATTATGATAATGTATATTCATCTTAGTCTTATCTATATATCATTTTTGATGAGTGATTTACAAAAGATTTTAAGATGGCTATCTATAACCCCAACAAAACATGTTTATTGCAATTGTACTTTTTTCTACAATCAATATGCAATTGTTACTGGCTAATTTACATAAAATAAAGTGGTTTCCTTGAAGAACCCTACTAGAATATAATAAAACACCTGTAATATAGACACCTGAACATAGTGTCATGAACATTACATTTGTGCGCTACAAAGAAGTATTGGGCAATTTAAAAATGTTTAAATTATACGTTTAAGGGTAGTGTATAAACATAAATATTGAACTATTACCTAATAATTTGTGTTTTTTTTTGCTAACGAATAAACCTAATTAAAATCTTTATAATTATTTGTGTTAGATAAATATGGATATTAATAATTATTGAAATCATGAATGTGTTGCTTGTGTGAGTCCATTTCAAATAGGTAAAGAAATAATAAATAAGACTTACTCACAATCAATTTAATTTAACTATTCAGGACGACCGGTTTCGCTTTCTACAATATGCAAAGCATCTTCAGGTCTCGATACAAAGTTAAATAAATGATGCCGGTACTACTAATTGAAGGTTGGAAGAACATGGTTCAAACTATCCTGTATTGTTGAATGGAGAACTTAAGTCTGCTATTGTAATTGTTTGACAATAAACGGGGAAGTTCTTGAGGAGATAGATTTTATCCAATGAAGGAGAGATAAGTGTAATATGATTGTTTGTTAGATGAAAGTGATGTTCTATAACATTGAGTTATTTAAAAGTTCCAACAACGCAGGGGAAATAAAAAACTGCATGTATAAGATACCCTGTGAATGCAACAATTTTTATGTGGGAAAAACCTCATGAATACTAAGTGTCAGGATAAACGAGCATGAATCATAGATTAAAAACCGAAAAACAAATCCCGGATATGCAAACATGCCTGGTACAATGATCACAGAGTACAATGGTCCAATGGTCATAAAACCAAAATTGCAAAAATTGAAACAAGCGGCTCTCAACCTATTAAGTAAATAAAAATTTGAAGCAAACTTATTAGTAGAATGTAGTAAGCCATGGTTATCAATACTGAACGAAGAAGAATTTGATATCAATCAGAGGGTACAACATCACCTCCCAGAATTTATCTAAAAATATAGCTATTTGCCCACAGGACCAATTTTCCCACAATTTATATATATTTTTTTGAAACGATTTGCAGATTGGAAATTGATCTTAATGCACGACTTGAAGAATTTTTATTCATAAGCATTGTTAACATTGAAATAATTAATAAATTATTAGATTTCAGATTAATGTCATTCTGGCCACCAGAATACCAATATCAAGCATGAGGCGATGAACTTAAATCCAGACAAAAAATCCCATTCAGCAATTTTTCGACAGGCAGGAAATTTCACTAACTATCCTAGGAAAGGACTGTTTCCATCAACTTCGCACATACAGACTGATACTAGTGAATCTACTTTATGCCAACAGAGATCTGCTTCCGTGGTAAGTTTTCTATTCCTCTTTTATGTTTTAAATGAGAAAACATTTTCTCATTTATGTGAGTAATATTCTATTCCATCCTGTTTTTAGAGGACTAAAAACAGAAAAATCTAGAGACTGCAGTATGTGCGTTAGATGGCTAGGACGTCGAAATAAAATTATTTGCTTTTCTAGGGGTCAATGCGAGAGGGGTCAGAAGTCAGGGTCAGGGTTCAACGTGTACGCACAGATCATATTCAAAAAAACCTTATGGGAAAGAAAAGGGGTAATAAGAATTGGTCGAGAAATCGTTAACAACATGAGATTTGCAGATGACACGGTAATTACTGCTGAGAGTATAAAAGAACTAAAAATTTTACTAGATGCAATAAATAGTGAATGCATTCAAATGGGACTTGAGTCCAATATACAATGAACAACTAAGCCTTCATCAATCAGCCTATCGCGTTTAATGCTGGACATAGGCCTCCCTAAGTTCTTTTATAGTTCTTTTATGGATAAACAAACCAATTAAAGAAGACTGGCTCTTCCATATATCCTTTAGGAGTTGCCGAATATGTGGTTCCCGGGAAAATCTTAAACACTTCCAGTCCATCTTGGAAAGACTGCACTTCCTTGAAACCCGATACACCAAATACACCAAATATTTTATAGGTTAAGTTTCAGTGTCAGATACGTTAAAAAACGCTTTTTATTGTAAGTTCGTAGATTGTTGGTCGATGTCACCTAAGTATAGAAGGAAGATACAAAGACAAATTCAACATACCGCTTTTATTAACGCTTTTATTTTCGATTTGGGTCTGTCCACATTTACCCTGATTGACCATAATTTTAATTTTATAATTTTATTTAATTTTATTTATTTGATTTAATTTTATTTAATTTTACGTAATTTTTATTTATTTTTATTTAATTTTATTTAATTTTATTTAATTTTATTTAATTTTATTTAATTTTATTAATTTTATTTAATTTTATTTAATTTTATTTAATTTTATTTAATTTTATTTAATTTTATTTAATTTTATTTAATTTTTTTAAATTTTATTTAGTTTTATTTAATTTTATTTAATTTTATTTAATTTTATTTAATTTTATTTAATTTTATTCTGGTAAAACGTTGGCGTTTGTGTATAAGTAAATGTATGTAAATCTTACCTTACAATTACAGTAACCTAGTATTTTTAGGAATTTTGCGAAACACATAATTACTGATGAAGTATTAAAACTTCCGAGTTAGGATATTAGCAATAAATCAACCGTATCGTTTAAAGAATAAAATATGAGTGAAATATCAGTTGTTGGTAGTTCAGCTTTTTTCTTAGGTGGCGTAGTTACCCTACCGGACAAACAGTGTGACTTGACATCCTAGCATTTTGTGTAGATAGGTAAGATTTATTTCACCGTTGGTCAGTTCTGAATACCAATTTTTTAACCTTTCTAGTGATAAAGAAATGGTCGCATATCTCTTGCGGCCATTTTTAGGACAATAGTTGAATGTCAGGATTTTTATTTCAAAAGATAGAACCGTTTTTATGATAATTCTCACAATTATATCCACCACAGAAAAGTATAGCACTATACTGAGTAACACAAGAGCCTTAACATGATATACAATATTACGTACATGCCATAATATATTATTATTTGAGAAAAATATAGATCACGTCATATTTTTGACAGATGTCAATAAAATATGAATTTGTGCGGATAACATGTGTTGTGAATCGTTGCCAAATGTACAACATTGCCGCTTGATAAGTAGGATATATGGCTAGTATTTTGTATTACTCGATCTTTGTATTCTTTATAGGAGGACTGGTAGGCTGAACAACTCTTCTCTAGTCCCAAACTGGGTATAAAACCAAATTGTTCCATGCTCATATCGGTGGCACTTTGTCGGTATATTCGGCGATATAAATAGCTTTAGCTATAGTTTGGGGCTTTGACTTATTAGGCTTACTAGACAGAACTGTTCGCATTTGCTAGCATTAGGTTTTTCGTGAATGAGTATGAAAATGGATTTTAGCCAATCTTTCGGTAGTTTTCCTACTTAACCCATTTTGTTAATAACATAAATAAAAACTCTACTGCGTTGTTGATTAGTGTTCCACCTCTTATATCTGATTTTCTTAAATAGTACGTTAATATACACCATTCCTTCGATTTTGATTCTGTATCAAGGATAAATTGGTATTTATGGTAATGTTGGTTCATTAATAATGTAGTAGATTTACGTTTGTATAATCCAACAAATTCTTTGAGTTTTTTAGCATGTTTAAAGATAGTGGTTTGCTTTTAGATTTTTGATTTTACCAAATTTTATAGACGACCATACTTGTTTTGCTTATCTGATATTTTCTCTAATATCTTTGTGCAGATAAAACTAGACATCTTAGGTTTTTTTGCAAGATTTTTTATTAAGTTTAATGTTCAATTAACGGATTGACAGGTTAAATTGACTTTACCCACACATTCGTCACACAGAAATTCTTTCTCAATATATTAAACCTGTAATTATTGTTTAGATATTTACCATTAGGCAATAAAAACACGTTATTAGTAAATATCCCTTTACAAAATTAAACCGGGTCAACTGTGATACGCGTTATAATAATTATCTGAAATGTCTAATTCTTGGAAAAATGCTTTATCTTAACGTTACGATTCCCACTTCCGAAATCGTTCTCAAAATACAAATATAGCAAAATATTTTATAAAAAACTATAGTTTTTCAAATAATTTCCATAGTATGGGAAACAAAGATATAGGTTTGTATGATGAAACTTCATTTTTCGGTTTACCTGGCTTTGTTATAATTTTGACTTCTGCCACTTTTCAGTAAATCAGTACATGCTTGTCTTAATGGTACATTTATTAAGTAATTAGGTTTCATTATAGCTTTTTTGGAAGCTGTTTTATTATTTCTATTTTTCTCTATTTTTAATATAATATTATGTTCACTTAGTCTAACATTTAATGGCCTTGATTTTTCACCTAAATAGAGAAAAAAGATAAAAAAGAGATAAAAAAGAACACTTTGTTCTTTCTTGTTCATTGTTAGGTTTAGTTTTAGATAAAATAGATCTCAATGTTTTTGCTGTTTTGAATGTTGTTGAAATATTGAATTTATTGTCAATATAAATGAATCAGATAAAATTAAATTATTAGAATAATTTATCACCAAGTAACAAAAAACAAAGTTTGTTTAATTTACTAATGTTTATATTTTGAGAACGATTTCCGCAGTGAAAATTGAAACACCTCCACGATTTCATGCGCGCCAGTGACCTCTGTCTGTTGCATCGGTGTGAGCCAAGTCTTGTTACTGTATGGTCAAGCGTCTTTGTTCTATAACATTTTAAAATGACGACGCCCCGGTTGTTTGGTTTTGAAATGTAAGGGTTTAATTCATGTTGAGTTTATACCTTAATGCTTATTGTTTATGGATGAAACAATAAATTCAGAAGTTTATTACAAAACATTTCAAAGACTAAAACGTGTAATACAGAATAAACAACGTGACATATTGTCGACGAAGGTGTTTCCGATTCACAACAATGATCAGTCCCATGCATCGGCAAGAACTCATCAAAAACTTCAAAGTCTATAATGGGAAATTTTCGAGCACCCTCATTTCAGCTCGGACCTTGCACTTTCCGAATATAATCTGTTACTGATACTGGAGAAATTCTTGAGTAGAAAGGAGTATGAAAACGACGAAGAGGTCAAAAATAAAGTGATATGCTGGCTCAGGCGTTTGGCGGTAGAGGACTACAACACCAGCATCAAAAAACTGATTTACGATACAACTAATGCCTTGACAACCAAGGTAAGTACATTAAAAAATACTCTCAGGTGTAAAATTTTGTGTTGATATGTTTTGTTTTTTAATTTTTTTTTTCGCTAAAACCTTCTTTACTCTCTGGACGACCTTCCTTAATTAAACCATGCTAGCTTTTATTGGAGAGAAATATTCGTCTCCTCACTTCCTCACTATCGTTGTCTTTGGATGTAACTAGGGTTCCTAAATATGTAAAGATTTTTACACTTTCAAGCCACTGCATTTTGCAGCTCGGTCTATTTTCTTAAATGCCTCTATTAATTATTTTCTCGATCTTGCAGTTATATGGATATCATCTAGAAAAGCTATTATTTGCACACTTTTGGCCACGTGATGAGGGGATCAAAATTTTGAAATTTTAAGACACATAATATAGGGATATATTATGTGTCTATATAAAGATAAAAACATATGTAAATATTCAAGGAAGGAGATCTGTTGGCTGAAGGCAGAATTGTTGGTTGAACAATCTACGTGATTGGTATCAATGCAGATCGATTGATTTGTTTAGAGTAGTGTTCAAACATAAAAATAACAGTTATGGTTGCCAACCTCCGTAGGGAGATATCACTCTAAAAGAAGATTGATTATTGCTTCTCACGTATTGATTGCCGAGTTTCTTATTTTTTTCTGTTACTGATTATTTTTTCTTTACTTTTTTTCTGTTATTTCGTTTGGTACTAAAACTTGTCAATCTTAGCGTTTTCATCGTGATGGTTGGACTCTGTAGCTTGTCAATATACTTCGGAAGCAAATATGTTTTAAATACCAGCAGCTTTTGTGCTGGTTTGAGCCCCGCTCGATGAATACGGTCGGGCTGTGTCTGTAGCTCGTTTAAGGCTACCCTGGCCTGTCCGAGTGCAGTATACCTTCGGCCTAGGTATCCAACCAGCTCACTCGGTTGCACCCGCCGAATCTTGTCGTTGCCGACAGAAAAGAGAGAACACGTCACGCAGTAAGAGTACTTATTACTGCGGTTAACGTTAACCGTAATAGCTGGATTCTTACCAGAGTTGGTCGACATTCTTTTCTTCTCGAATAAACCGACGGCTGTCCGAAGCTGTCTGGTACCATCTTTGGCCGATTTGGATAGCAGGATTAAATCATCAGCGTAACCCAACACTGAGATCTTCCTGCCATCTGGAATTGGAAGGCAAGGCTTGTCTCCCTCAAGCTTGCATATCATCTCATCGACCACCATATTGAAGAAGTATGGCGACAAGGGATCTCCCTTTTGACACCTCTACACATCTTGATGTTCGGTGTCGACTTGCTTCCGGTAGTGACGTATAACAGTTCAAGTACGAGTACATCACATACCGTTTAAATGTCGCGTCTATCCCGAAGCGATTCATTGCCCGTTCAATTGATCGTTGTGAGACTGCGTCGAAAGCTTTTCGTAAATCGATGGATATGATATTAGAAGGACAAAGACCTCTTCTTCGTTGATTGGACCTACCGTTTGAAGCGTCAAGTTGTTCAATAGAACGCCATCAACCTGCCGAAAGCCTCTGGTTCTCGTGGAAATCTAACACCGCAAGCCCTTCCCAAGCAAGTGATGCAACATCCTTATCATTACCGAAGAGATGGTTATCAGACACCAATTACCTACCTTCAGTGGATCGCCACCCTTTGGTATCAAAGTGGTCCTGCAATCCTTCAATACCTCAGGAGTAACATCAAACTGGAAAATGGTATTTTAGACTAGAACCAATTTCTGAACAGGTACCTTTCGCAGCTCCTTGATCTTATTAAAGTCAGGACCGGCTGCTTGAGACTTCATGGTTTGTAAGGCCCCGAGGCTTTCCGCTTCTGTTACAGCATGGCTGATCACTAGCGGTTCCTTCTGATCTGAAATCGGTTCGTCATCTGTAGGCGATCTTGATGAAAAGATCGTCCGATATTCCCGTTCAACAGCTCTGATGTCAGAGTGAGAGAGGGTCAAAGAAAGGTTTGTCATCTATGTTGCTCAAGCCAGAGTGGATCTATCGGTATGGTATCGGGTTTGGGTCAAACGGTATCATTGAGCCCTTTGATGTCGTCTATTTTCGATAGCCGTGGGGGATAGAAGCTTTCGATTTATTCTGGCGTTGCTTAGGTTGCTGTTTTCGCTTCCCGGCACTCGCAGTATTTCTTTCGCCAATATTATTAGTGGATTATGTTTTATAAAAGAAACATATTTAAGTTAGAAATAAACTTTGAGATATTCATCATCATTGATGAAAGTTTGAAAAGGCTTCTTCGTTTTAATTTATTATTTTTTGCTCTCACTGTACAAAAATAAATTCACTGCTACGTTGAAACTCAATTTAAATTATAGGAAATGCAAACAGATCATTCGGGAATGGTTTATATTAAGCAGAAAGCATACATAACATTGAATTTAGGCAGGCAGCGAAGAAAAATAACCACATGTAAATACAACTTGGTCCTACTTAAAGGGAGAGTCGAAGAATTGCTACGATAATCTTGTTAGTGGAGCGGAAACATCCAAATTATTGATTAATTTTAAGATGAAAAATCGAAAGCACATTTACACGTGCACTTAGTGGCGTACATATGCGATTTTAAAAGGGGATTTCATTTATTAATCTGGACACGATATTATTAATTTCAAATTTGGTTGTGGTTGTTAAACGGAATTGGTGCAAGAACTGTTTGCATGGGGTAGTGTTTTTGGTCTTCAAAGCACAGCAACCTTCAAATAGCAAAGCAAGTAAAAATTATTCAAATACAGTTTATCAACAAAATAAAATTGCATCACCACCTCTGTGGCTCAGTGGTAAGAGCGCCTACCTTTGAACCTAAAGGTCGTGTTAAAGATTTGTTAACATGAGGTAGTTTATACCTTCCGTACCTGGAGATGTACTTTTTGAAATTTTAATGTTTGCTATAAGTTTCCTCGAAAAAAAAAAAATAGTATTATAAAATTTTCATGTACAAGTATTGATATCTGGTATAATTAGTTTTTATTTTACTTTTACATATTAGATGAGAAGCCTATACTGAAGAACTCTGCGAGTAGATTTACTTGTAGTAAATTAATCTCTTAGTCCGGACCAGCATTCATTTATTTTATGTTCACAAAGAAAGAAATTAGAAAACAAAATTTTGATATAAACAGTTTCTACATATTAAATGAATTTTGCATTAAATTAAGCATCTATGACGCTGATCATCATTAATATTAATATTGCTTAAACGTCAAAATTTTAATTTCCATTCATTACCAATTCTGTAATCGTGATCTACGATTCTTAATACTATTGGCGAGAAAAATGGTGTCATCGGCATTCGAAGTGTTATTAGTTACACGTTCATTAAGAATAATTTTTACATTTAAAATTTCCGATGATTATGTCATAAAGGTTCGTTGTCGTTGTACATTAACTAACCACGTAACTATAAAGAGCAAACAGAAAATACGTATTAACAGCACCAAAAATGTCAAATGTTCACGATCAACATTGGCAAATAAAGATTTATATAGAGTTTGACAAACAGATTTTATTTTACTTAAGAACTTCAAGAGAACTAATCATTATAGTGTTCAAAAGAATTCTCTTTATGCGACAAGATAAATATATAGGGGTGCGGGGTCTATAGTGGGACACTTTTGAATATTCAAGTCATTCAGGTGCATCTCTTACTTTTTTTAAAGGTTTGAACGTATAAAATCAATGCTTTGGCTATCCTCGATTATGTATCAATTGAAGCTTTATATAGAGTTAATAGAGAGGACTGCGGAATCAGTGACCCAGTAAGAACCATTTGTCCCAGTATGAACCAATATTGATTCATAGTGGGACTCCTATTGATTTATATCGAGACACATATATGGTCCACACTGATACTATTGTAGTTGAAGCAGGAGATAAATAGGTACTGATTGGGATTCAATATTAAAAATATTAAAAAATTCATTTGTCTCAAAATTAAGATTACAAAAAGCATTTTAAACATTTTATATGGGGAAAAATTAAACTGCAACTGTAGCTGATTTGCTGATCGTTCCGTTAAAACTAGGTTTTGGTAAATTTCTAAAAATATTATCTTGTTCTATGGTGTTAATATCTTCTTTTTCGGGATATGTTAAAGTATTACCGGATTACGAAGAAAGGAGAACACATATTCACCGATAATATTATCTTGCAATTCTTTTATCTCTTTTTATATCTTTTTTTGGGTAATAAATCGACACCAGAATCCTTATGTCACAACCTGTGGGAAGTAGAAGTAGGGGTAGGCCAAAACTCAGATAGAGGGATGGTGTAGATGAGGATGGTAGAAAATAGGCGAAGCAAACTGGCAACAGTTGGCAATGGATAGAACAGACTGGGGTAATAGACTTGGAAAGGTCGAGGCTCTTTTATAGGGATGTAGCCCCAATAATGATGATGAAATCGACACCATAATAATTCCTATTTTTTGTAATGTTCCAAACACTTGTTTTATGACTTTCTGTTTCTTATATTCTTTTACCTGTTTTTTCTTTGCTACTGAAAGTACACCAGAAACTTTAAAATAGGCAATAATAATTTTATTTGAATCAACTTATATTTTTTTCTATGGGAACAATATGAACTTCAGTGGACTACTTAGGCGGAGTATTTGGTTCGCTTGTTACAGTATTTTGAGGTTCTGGATTTGTTAACGTTGCAACTTCAGACGGTCGATCTGTGACGTAAGACATCATGAAATTTTGGTCTGTAAAAATGTTGGAATCCAGCGGACAAATTAGAGTTTTCTTGAAACTTTTACCAACTTAAGGTTTTAAGAGAAAGGAAATGCTTTACCAACAATTTCACTTATGTTATAAATTGTTAAAGGTATACCCGGGTGATTAATCATCCATTCGTCAGATGCTCTATTGTAATACAATTTGAAGGGTCCAAAGCAGGAAATATCTAAAGACTGCAGCCGGTGACTGCAGTGGGATGGTAAGGTCAATAATACTATGTCATTATCTTTTACTTTCTTTAAAACATCAACTGCTGGCTTTCATGATTTTTCAATACAATAACTGTCTTTTTTGCAAGAGAGCAGTTGGTATGTTTAATAATATGATCTAAACATTCTGAAAATGTGTTCGAAGTCATCCAACCTGTAGAAAATGTGAACTACCAGAACCAGGAGAAACGTGTTGTAACATTTTTGGGATAATTTTTTTTTGGCGAAAACAATAAATGGGGGAGTAAAGGTACCATTTGCAGATATTACATAACACAGGGCTACTAAAATACCCCGATCTCCCGAAGTGAGTTTTCCGATTTGTTTGCAACCAACTTTGCGCTAATAACTTTAGAGACTTGTGCACAGTCTTAACTCCTGTCTCGTCTAAATTATAAATGACAGTTGCACAAAATTTATACTTTTGAAGTACACTTGTCAGATTTTTAAAAAACTTACCAATATTGTGTTAAAGCTTGTCACACGAGACAAACTGGTAGCTTCCGGTGTGAGTAACGTTAACTGAGAATTAAGATGTCATAAATGTTTCATCCACTCATCTCCAGCGGCACTATTTAAATTCCAAATGTCTGGTATAACGATTGAATTTGTAATGGCAAAAGAATAAGCCAAAATTCTAGCCTCTATTTCCATCTCCATTGTTCTTATTTTTTTTTTCTTGTATCTGAAAATTTTTCATGTTCTTCGTTTTTTTCTCACCCCATTCCGCCCTGCTTAGTCTTCTGGTGTATATATCAAGTAGATGCCCACTTTGCCATTCCTAATGTGTACTTGGAGCCACAGTAGCTCTTTATTCTTGTTTTTTTTTAATTTTGCTATCTTCTCAGTTAAATATTCTATAAAGTCTGGTTGGTTTCCCCTTTTGGAGCTGTCTAGACCCATACGAGTCAACTATTACTAACTTTCTTACGCGCATCTTAAATTCCATCTTTACTAATTTTTTGCTTAAAGATTTTCAGTCTTTTTTGATTATTTTATCATAACGCTCCCTAACTTTCACGAGTTAATAGATCAGACATCATGAATAATTCATAATATAGGTATACACGATCAGAATTTGATACAACAACAACAGAAGATACAACAAAACCTCTCAAATCTTCACTCAAAATATGTCTATTTTCCTACAAGATTCAGGACAAGTAAGTTAACTGTCAAATTAGTTTACAAGTGAAATCTAATAATTTCTAAAGCTTGCATAAAGCAAGTATTAAGTAAACTAGACAGTCACATAGATTTAAAATAAAATAGGTCTATGATGTAAAACACAAATAAAACAAAAATGAGGATATGTTGTGTAGAAATATAACATAAAGTTTCGATATTTGGTTTGATCAAATCGCATACTAAATAAAGTTCAATTAGAGTACTATCCAATTTTGCTTGTGCTTGATCGCCTTAGGGTACCTAAAAGGATGATTTTCTTTTATTCGTAGTGATTTGTTACGTGGTTAAACCGTACCTTAAGAAATAATGACAGGTGTTGATAAACTGCATGATATCACGATCTTGAGCTCTTGAACTCTGAAAGTGTTAAATTACTTTTCACTTTACTATTTTGAATTGCCTTAAGAGGTGTTTTGTTATAACGGAGTATTTTTTATTGTAAGTCACTATAAAGAGCCCGACTTCGTTCTTTTCCTCTTATTATTTAACAGTAAAATACTGCAATGTTAGAATAATGCAATGGGGTATAAAAGGTACAGCAATTCCTTTAGCAAATTAGAAGAATTTGACAAACTTCTTAGTAAAAACTGAACAGTATAAAATAGAAGCAAGTATGTTTTGAACAAAACAACAATTAAAAATTCGAAGTAAAATTAAATGGTACGTTTGAAAAACTAGAATATAAAAGAAAAAGTAAAAAAAGATAAAAGCCATAAATTGATAAAACCACAGAAAGAAAACTTAACATTAGATTTTTAAGACTATGGAAAAAAAATTCCCAGCTCTTGTATCAAAGCTGCAGACGAAGCTGCCAACCTTCTTCTGCAGAAGTCTGATTGCAGACATTGAGATGATTTTGAAGAATATATCTCAAGTCATATGTCTTTAAATGAAAAGCCTTTTGTAGGAGAACTTAATTGTGTTTCTCTAGGCGGGTCTTAAAACTTGCTTAATTAGTATGACTACAGTCTACAATCGAATTTGACATCGCTCATAGTCTCTATATAGCCTTGACCACATTCACGGTCCATGTTTTGGTATACTTATTAGCACAGATTTCCTACATAGTCCCAGCACTAAATGTTGTTTTATGCATCTGCAGAAATTGACTTCCGATACGAACCTCATTCACTACTTTTTCCAGTTTATTGATGATCAGGTCTGATTGAGGCTGATCTATTTGAGTATCAGCCATTTTGAATGGTATATGTGACTTCGCTTTTGACACATTGGTATATGACGTAGTCTACACGTTTAAGTTCCCCAGTTTTTTTAGCAAGTCTTTGTGGCGAGCGGGGAGTAATTATGGTATTCGCTCAAAGTTTCCTTTTTGCCCTTGAGTTTTACCAATTACGGTTTAAGCACACTCTGGTTTCGTGTGGATTTTCTTTAGTCCACGTCCCAACAGATATTTTTGCATCTTTGTGTTTTTAATTGACTTAGAGCCTGCTTCTTTCGGCACATTATCTGGCTTTATATTAGGAGTATCGCAGAGTCCATGACCGGAGTCGTATCTCTGATTGCTAGCGTTTACATTTTTGTTGGTGTACTCAGAATCCCTCATTTCTGAGCTCTTTTCTGTACCATCTCTTTTCTTTCTAATCATCTAATTGTTCCTTCGAGTCCTAACAAAATAATGTCAGGCAAGTCAGTGCGCACTTCTTCTTGTTCATGTACCATGTCCTTTCAGAACGTTAGTTACCATCATAGCTATCTTAATTTTATTCACTGCCAACCTAAATAGCATGCTTGTATCAATACCATACCAATCTCGATAGTTCTTTAACCATGAAGTCTTTCTTCGTCGTTGTCTGCGTTTGCTTCCTATTTTCCCTTGCATAATATTTTGTAGCAAAACTACAATTGGGTCCTCTCATTAGCTCACATGTCTGAAGTACTTCAGCTTTATTGTCTTAATGCTTTTTATAATCTTAGTAGTCTTGTTGAGACATTCTAGTATTGTCGAGTTTTGAATCTTCTCTACGTAAGAAACATAAAATTCTTCTATAGCACCACATTTCGAAAGCCTCAAGACGATTTAGATCATTTTTATTCACAGTCCAAGACTAGACACCATAAAGTAAGACCGAGAACACGTAGCAGCGAAGTAGACGAATTCAATGCCAATTTTAGGTATGTGTTACATAATATCTTGGACATCTAAAGGCGGCTAAGGGAGCTCTGGCCTGCTCAATTCTGGATCCAATTTTATCGTGACTCTCTGCGTTACAGTTTTAACTGATATCCAAGGTAAACAATTTGACCAACTTGCGCTCAAGTTTGGTACCATTTACATATAAAGACAGTTTTATATTCTTTTGATTATTTATTATGAGTATTTTGGTTTTTCGTATGTTTAGATCCAGACCTGCTTCCTTTCAGCTGTCAACGACACTGTCAAGCAATGTTTGCAGATCTTCTTGAGTAGATGCTAGGAGTACTGTGTCGTCTGCACATCGCAAATTATTGATGATTTCACTATTCACAATTATTCCTTCTTGTTTTTCAGAAAGTGCATTACTGAACATTCTTTCGAAGTAAATGTTGGAAAAGCAGGGGCTACAAGAGCCATCCCTGCCGTTCTCCTCTTTTAATATTAAGAACCTGTGATTCCAAACCGTCTACTAAAACTGTTTGATTCCAATACAAATTTGCAATTATGCGAACGTCTCTGCCATACAAGACAATGTCTCTTAGAACTTCGATCAATATAGAGTGCTTAACAAGATTAAATGGCTTTTGGAAGTCAATAAAACAACAGTACATTTCTACAGGTATATCAGAACATCTTTAAACAAGTAGGTTCATTCCAAACAATGCCTCTCTTGTTCCAAAACCCCTTACGGAAACCAAAGTGCGCCATTACCCCGCGCTATAATCCCTTAGAGTTCACTTACTTGGGGCATCGCTGTGTTTATGCACCATATTCAATCAACAAATTTACAGTAATAAGATAGCTGTAGCTTAATGTCTATGCTCTCACTTAATACACGGTTGATATATGAGTGTTTAAGAGTCCTTACAGCTTATACCATACCTGTCCTATTTATCCATAGAACGTTATATATATATATATATATATATATATATATTATATATATATATATATATATATATATATATATATATATATATATATATGGCCTAGGAGGACAAATTCGTTAAACTTCCCGTGCTCGAATCGGTATCAATAGAGTCTTTAGCCTCATCAGACACTCGGGCTGATACAAATTCCAATTAGGAAATTGTCCGACTGAATTTGTGTTCCTAGGCCATATATTTGGCCATTTAATTCAACAAAGCGATAGCAGCTTTTGCTAAAAGATTTAATCTTTTACACATCGACAATATATGGCATTGATAGTGACCACTTTCTTGTAATGGCAAAAATCAGAGGAAGAATATCAAACCTAAAGAAAGATAAACACACGAAACAAGACAGAATTAATGTTGATAATCTGCGCATTGAAACCGTTGCGAGAGAAAGAGAAAACCAAACCAGTTAAAGAAAACGAATGGTTTGACGAGGAGTGCCAAGAAGCAACAGATAACAAAAACAGGGCATACCTAAAGACAAATCAAGCTGGATGCACAAGAAGAGCAAAGGAAGAATACCGGACACTAAGAAGAGAAGAAAAACGATTACATAGAAGAAAAAAAAGACAATTTGAGCAAAAGCAGTTGGAAAGCACAGAATGGCTAAGAAATCAAAATGAAACTCGAAAATTCTACAGAAATCTAAACAAAATGCGCAAAGAGTTTAAGCCAAGAATAAGGAGTTGTAAGGATGTAGAAGGAATCATCCTAAATGATACAGCCTCAATCCTAAACAGATGGGTTGAATTTTTCGATGCAAAATTTAATGGCCATCATATCGAAGAAGCAGATAACACCCTAGCAAATCGAAATGATTGGAATCCTTTCAACCCAAACGAAAGACCACCTACCATCGAAAACGTTGCCCAAGCCATTAAAAAGCTTAAAAATAATAAATCACCAGGAGTTGATCAAATTTGCAGTGAGCTCTACAATAATGGTGGTGATGCCCTACTACAGACACTGCATAAGCTTTTACTTCTTGTTTGGCATAATGAGGCCATGCCTTGTGAGTGGTCTCAAGGCGTGATATGCCCGTTACATAAAAAAGGTGACCAGCTTCAGTGTGACAACTATAGGGGTATAACCCTGTTAACAACTGCTTACAAAATACTAGCAAATATTCTCTACGAAAGGTTGCAAGTTTACACAGTGGGCATAATTGGTAAATATCAAATTGTATTCACTCCAGAAAAGTCAACAATTGACCAGATTCATTCAATAAGACAGATTCTCGAGAAAACAGAATTCAATATTGAAACCCATCACCTATTCGTCGACTTCAAGGCCGCATACGACAGTGTCAAGAGAACAGTGCTATACCAATACAACACCTGTAGGAAAAAGAAGCAAAGGCCGACCGCGAATTAGGTGGTTAGATGGAGTAGAAACCGACTTACGAATATTAAAAATCAGAAGATGGCAACATGTTGCCAAAAACCGAACAGAATGGCGACGAATCTTAGAGCAGGCCAAGATTCACAGAGGATTGTCGAGCCAAAGATGATGATGATGAATATATGGCATCTCTTAAAAATTTTTATGATACTTTGTAGCGTTGTTTCAAAATGGTGACTAAAAAATATTTTAACTTTGAGAATGGTTTTAAATGAAACTCACTGAAACTTTTTCTTGTCTTATCAGAAAAAAGCAAACTATTAACCACAGTAAGACTTATGCTGTATCATTCAATGTCTGCTCTTACATTAGCTTCATGGACTGAGCTTGTGTTTCAATTTATAGTAATAGAATAAATTCAATATTAAAATGCCGCAATGAGTAGTAAAACATAATATTTATTTCTCTTGTTTTTTATATGTCGATTAAAAATCGATGTGTCATAAAACTTACTAAAATACAGAATATAATGTAAAAAGATGTAGTTTAGTAAATCATTTTCCAATAATTTTAACCTCACAAGTTGTGAAATAATTTGATTAACAACTGAAGAACAAAGCGATAACGTAAACACAGACAAAACGTCAGTGTTCCTCAATTGTTGCCAACCAAATTTTTTGTTTTGATTGAACCCACCTTCAAGCACGCCATGAACAATAACACCAGAAATTAGAAATAAATCGTCTCCGCCGCCGGAGGCCTCGATAGGGTTTTTGGCAGCAAATCGCAAATTTCGACAGAGTCGGCTGAAGCCAAAGTTTATCGGTATAATACCATAACTAGAAATTAAACATCAACAGAATATTTTGCGATATAATTAAATCTTTTATAGATTAACAAAATAAATTCGGCTAAAAACCACTCAATAACAAAAGACAAGTTGCCTTACCAATTATTCAAAAAGACGTTTCATCAATATTCCATTATTGCAAATATGTATATTCCTTTATTTATGTATATATCTTTTACTATATGTAATCCCCATAATTTTTTTCATTTTCTGTTATCACATATGCCGACTTTCTGGTAACTTATTTAAATTTAATGGGTCTCGTTTATCTCTATGTGTCATTAGAAATATGTAGTATCTTTTTTAATTTTAGCATCCAAGCAATACTTAAACAATTACAAGATCAAAATAAATATATAAAATTCTTCTGGGTCAAAGCACACGCAGGAATAACAAACAATGAAATTGCAGATTCAATTGCCAAAGAAAGCATAGTAATGGGGGAACAAATAAATTACGAATTAACTACAGACGAACAAATAATCGTAGCAAAACCGAGAATGATAAAGAAATGGTCCTATTTATGGCAAGAGTACAGTTTTACAAATCCAACACGTTACACCAGACTTGAAATTATTTTATTGTAAATAATCAAAACATAAACCTTGATACAATGACTACGATTACAGTCGAAAAAGTATAACTACTATCAGCAAAATGAAGTTTGGTCAAGCATGTTATCCAGCACATTTATTTAAAATAAAAATACTTGAGAATGATCTTTGTGAAGCCTGTAATAAAATCTGGGACCTTGACCAAATTTTTTTGATTGTTTAAAATATAGAGCTCAATCTAATGAGCTTTTCAGAAAACTTTTAAAATTAAACATTGAAAGCCCATATAATATACTGCATCTTCTTGTTTTAGACAGAAAGAAAATTATGATTGTTTGCTGTCTTTCGTCAGAACAATGAATATACAAATATAACCACTTTTGTTAATACCTGATATCTTTCCTTAATATATGTATACCTATATGTCCGAGGCCTACCTTTTATCGTTTATAAAAATGCCCTGATCGGCCCCTGGGCGAGAATAGTGTAATCCTGTATAATCCTTGTATCTGTTTTTAAAAATTTGTGTCTGGCTGTGTGGGTATTTACCCTAAAGCCAATAAAAAAATCTTTTTAATTCTTTAAAAAGCCTTGTTTTCTTTTTGTTTTATATGACTGACTAGATTATTTACCGTTTTAATGACAAATAATCTATATGGTATATATTATAAGGTATAAACATTGGAAGTTTTTGTGTGAACACAATTTTTCAATAGTAAACAAAAAAGATGGCACAGTAAGCGGTACAGTAGACTAGCGCTAAGCTTCATGCTGTGTTTTCTGAACTTTCAAAATTTAAATAATATTTTTAAAATTGAATTAAGTAATTTTACTATTTATTTATTATTTACATTTCAAACAAATTTTATTATGTGAAAATAATTCAATTAATTATTATGTTTGCTCACTAGGCACTAAAAGTGCCTACTTTTCTAATAGTAATAACTGTTTCTCTTTATTTTTTTTATCTAATTTTAACCATTCTAGCTTTATTTTCTTTATCTCACTAGCCATTTTCAAATTTTTAATTCTTTTGGCTTCATTTCAGAAGTGTAACATTTTTTCTTCCGTTCTAAAACAAAAAAATTATTTTATTGTAAATAATCAAAACATATTAGCTGATACCTTACCTCCACTTGGAGTGGTCAATTTCTCTGTTACAGGTTGCTGTAAGCTTTTTATGGAATATGTTTCTTAGCTCCTGTCTACAGGTGTTGATGTAGACGGTAAGTTTTCTGGAATTTCTTCCTCCAAGAAAACTTATTCTGAATATGGTACTACATCGTCTGCCACTTCTACCATGTTTTCTGGATGGAAGTCCATCTGTGAAAAAAGCTTAAGTTATAACTGTATACATACCTCTGTCGCCATCATAAATATTTGGTAGACTAGACATTTTTTTCGCTTTTATTAATTCTGAGCCGCCATTTTAATTTCAGATAGTGGTTTTTCTATATATGGACCATCACCAGTCATCTTTGATTGGAGCTTACTTTTAGATACATTTTTTTGTCCTTCTTTTTAATTGGTGTATTTTTCCTTCAAAGCTTTAAAATGCCTATAGCCATTTCCCCCACACACTGCATTGAATTCTTTCTCTAATTGTATCCATGCATCATTTTTTTGGCGTCATGTGAGAGCATTTGTTTCTCGGCCTTCAATCACATTTCTATATTTCATACATAACGAAATAAGTATTTGTTCCTCTTCTGGCGAAAAGTTTGCCGATCTTTTGAACATTTTTGCTGTTGTGGATTCCATTTTATGTTATTTAATTCAAACTTGGAAGAACACAGAAGAACTAAATTCTTGAACACTCAGAATCAATCAATCAATCAATATTCTTTATTTCATCTGACTTTTACAAGTATTGAAATGCGTCAAAATACAATCTAAAAAACTATAGGTACATAGGTAGTAAAAAAAGTAAAAACTATAAGCACAATCAAAAACATAAAATATACACAAAAACATACAAATTGTTAAAAAGATGCCTGCAAGTATTCCTCTAACGAATAGAAAGTGTTTGCCAGAAGTAATTTCTTAACTGTTCTCTTAAATACATAAATATTTAACTCTTTAACATAATTAGGTAATTTATTATACAAACTAACGCATGTTGGGTAAGGACCCTTGCCCACAACAGTCAAGTGACGAGCAGGGGTCACCAAATCATTTCTGTAACGAAAATTGTAGCCACTCATTAAGGAAACATCATTTCTGCAAATAAAATTACATCTATGTGACTTTACATATACAACACAACTGAAAATATACAGCGAAATTACAGTTAAAATATTTAATTGTTTAAAAATTGGTCTACAGGAATCCAAGCGCCTTCTAAACGTCATGGTACGAATAATTTTTTTTTGAAGAACAAGCACCTCATTAATACGCGAGCAATTTCCCCAACAAACTAAGCAATATTGCAAAATTGACTGTACATGAGCAAAATAGTAAAGTTTCAAGATTTCTAGGGAGACAAAATTCCTAAGTTGCCATAGAACATAACAGTGTACAGACAATCTTCCCACTACATAATCAACGTGAGAACTCCAAGACAAATTAGAATCCAGATAAACACCTAACAACTTGGTGGAGTGGCTATTTACCACAGACCCATTGTCAAGCCTTACTAATGGACTCATCTTCATAGTAGAAGGTGAAAAGGTTACCATATTGGTCTTTGATCCATTTAAGATTAGGGCATTATTTAAACAGTAAAGACTCATACTTTTTACAAGACAGTTTGCTTTTTGAACTACATGAGAAAAATTATTGGAATTTAGTGCAACTGTGGTATCGTCAGCAAATTGAGTGACGTAACAGCCTGATTGCTGTTCCAAGTTTTCTCCTCGAACGCTTATTGCATCAGAAAAATTATCTAATGGATTCCGAACCAAACATGTTGAGCTATCGTTTATCAGTTGATTTAAATCGTTGACGAAAATCAAAAATAAAAGAGGGCCAATGATACTTCCCTGTGGAACTCCGGAGAGGACACTTTCTTCTGAAGAAAATATTATATTTCCATTCACATTAACCTTAATTTTTTGAAACCTTTTCGATAAAAAGGTTTGGATCCACTTTAACGCAGTTCCTCTAACACCACTATGATAAAGTTTTTCCAGCAGTATTGGATGATTTACAGTTTCAAAAGCTCGTGCTAAGTCAAAAAACAAACAGATAACTTTATTACCCTTATCAAAGTTCGATAAAATATGATTGCACAGCGCTAGTAGTGCATCTTGCACACTTATACCTTCACGGAAACCAAATTGAGATTTTCTATAATGTTGTGCCTTTTAATATATGAGAGGAGACGTGTATGAAATGCCTTCTCATATATTTTTGAAAACACAGATAAAAGTGATAGGCCTCGATAGTTATCAAATTTTGATTTGTCACCTTTTTTATGTATAGGCACAACTAGAGCAGTATTTAGAATTTGAGGAAAAATCCCTTCCTGAAATGAAAGGTTTACTAGAAATGTTAATTGTTTATATATGTTATGAGATACATGTAATAACATAGAATACGGGATCTCATCCAGTCCAGCAGAGGATTTTTTTGAGATATCTTTAATTATACTCTTTATTTCTTCATCACTAACAGGATAAAGGACAAGGGAGTGTATAGGCGAAGAAAGATTCTTAGGATTATAGTCAGGTGAAGTTTGACTAATTAAATTTTTTACGGAATTCAAAAAATGTTGACTAAAAGATTCAGCTATATCACGAGGGTCATCCACAGAAATTCCCAAATTATTTTTAAAATTACTTGGGTATTTTGAAGAGTTTCGATTTTTACCTCCGACAGTGTTTCGATTTATGATGCGCCAAGCCTCAGCCGTACTATTCTGTGCATTTATCATTTTATTATTAAAATAAGTTTGTTTGGCTAACTTAACTTTGTATTCATGATTTTTTTTTAGAATGTTATACCGTATTCTGAGCTCATGACTTTCTGAATATTTTATAGATCTGAAAATGTCTCTAATAAAATCTCCCTCATATAAATAATACCAATAAACCAGAACATAACTTGAAATTGAAAATAATATTGTATATTGTTTTCGATATAACGTGACGAATGTATCATAACTCATTTATACTGGTCAATGTTCATATTTCCTGATAATATTCCATAAAAATCTGATTATTGCCCATAATTTCCTACCAACATAAGAAAAATAAAACGAAATCTAACGTTAAGTGACCATAACTGAATCCATAAATGTAAAGGCTACTTAACTCCTAGGGTTAACCACTGATTGTGAAACTGGCCGTTTTAGTAGTGAACATTGACCGTCAGCCATCTACTAGCCTTTAATCTACTCGACTATTAATTGTAGTTATTTTTAGAGGGCATGGTCTGTACAAGAAGTCCATAATCAAGAGTCATTGAAACAGGCTCTGGTAGAAGTTGTGGACAATGTGCGTATGGATGTCGTCCGTACAGTGATCGATGAATGGCCTGACAGGTGACAGATGACAGGCCATTTTGAATTATTTTTTTGTAGTTTGTAGTTCAATATGTTTTTCAAATCAAACTCAGTAGTTTAAATTTTCTTAGATAAGTACCTTGTATCAATATTTATGGCAAGACTAGGTATAGTCCCTGTCTACTTCAATGTCATAAGTGTTTTAATTCTACTTTAGACTGTTATTATTTAACCCAGCCATTACATGTTCTATTATTGTGCTACTTTATCGAGCACATTTGTATCAAAACATACGAAAACTTTTTTTTAAATTAACATGATAAATAATCTTCAAAACCCTGACTTTTTTATAATTGACCCTTAAAGCAACACAATTTTTTTAATATTTAAATTTCTCTTCAGTATTAATAGCCGACCGTCCCCGAGAAAGAATTCAGCCTTGTTACAACAAAACAATGGAAATTTATTCTTGTAATACTCTTAATTGAAATTAGGTAACAACAACAATGCCAATTCAAATTGGCACCTAATGGTGTAGGCGTCTTATCTGCTTGTATTCAATTATTACTAGGAACTTATTTTTAATAAATGGTAACTATTGTTTTTTTAATATTCGGATATTGATTAATTCTAATCGTCAACTAGAGTTCAAGAAAACAGAGAAGATTGTCTAAACACAAGATTGAGTATAAAAATATGGGATCCATTAAATTGAGTATCCTATTGTATGCAGATGACGGGATACTTACACAGGCAATAAAAAATACGAATACAGAAGATGATTAATGTTTTTTCGGATGTACTAATTAGGATGAAACTGGAAATAAGCTTTAACAATCGATGACCGTAAGTGAAAATACGGAAACCATCGTAAATTAAAGAATAAAAAAATAAATAAAGAAAAAATCCAAATTGATTTAGACATTGACATAGAAACCATTTTGACCCGACACGTTTTTGCAGGAACCGTTAAAGCCCTTTCCCACTTGTCGGATGTCGGATCCGTTTTTTAATCGCCTGTTGCAGCTTCTATTCTCACTAGTCGTATGTCGGCTCCCATCGAAACCGGAGCTGTTATAAACAAAGCCACTGTGAGCGATGGACGCTGCCGACGAAGCTTTTGTTGTGATGTTCTATCTTTGTAAAAGGAAACAAAGAAAAACAGCCAATAAAAGATGACATCTGTTGATAATGACATCTGTTGAAAATGCTGATAATCCGCTATTTTAACACAGACCCCTAGAGAGACATTACAGAGTCGTATTCTTTATCCAACATTCAAATAAAATTTTGAATTATTATCTCGCAATATACCTACTATTAAAAAAATACTTGCGTTCATCTTTTTTTCTAAACTTAAAGGACTGGCAAAATAAAATATGTTTCAGTTACGAAAATAAGTAGACATTTTGTTCTGTGGTTCGTCAATGAACACTAATTATTGATATACACAAAAAGAAGTTAAACTTATTTCGAATCATCGTCAAAATTCAAGAATTTTTAGTAGCCGAAGACCTATATTTTGAGAATCATTACACCAAAGATCTACTGATCCAGATTCTTCATACAAAAGTCGTAACTAAAGAAAATATTGTAGATAAATTAGCCACTAACAACGGACATATAATTTTAAGATTACCTCTATATTACTGTGTGTTGAATACAATAGAATTTCTATGGTCTCAGTTAAAAAACCATGTCCGGAGGAACAACACATATCTCCAAAAGATGCCCAAAGTGTCGAACAGAGAGAAAAAACAAAGTTCAAAAATATCAGTGCTCAAAGCTGCTAAAATGCAATAGAACATGTAAAAAATATTGAAAAAGATTACATTAAAAATGTCCCAGCCTTGAAGAAAATTATTATTAATTTGGCTAAGAATGAAAAAGAGAACCATAATGACGATGAGTTTGGAATAACTGTAATTTCCAAACTGAAAAAATAATTTATTTTTCCAGTCTTAATTTTGAAAAAATGTGAAAGTAAATTTTTCTAAATACTATATTATGAGGTAGTTTACTTTAAAAATAATCAGTATTTTGATCAATTGATAAAAACATTTAATAATTCTTCTTCGACATTTAATAATTCTAACGACATCTACGATACGGCCAGATTCCAAAAGATTGGCTTCGATCTACATTTATCGCCCTACCAAAACACCACGTGCGAACTTCTGCAAGGACCACCGACTAATAAGCCTAATGAGTCACTTTTTAAAACTTTTCCTGAGAATACTTCACACTAGATTGTTTAAGAAATGTGAAGAGGTCAGTGGATGGAGTCAGTTTGGTTTCAAAAATGGACTTGGCACGAGAGAAGCGATCTTTAGTATGCAAACATTGATACAGAATTGTTTAGATCAAAGAAAGGATGTTTTTATCTGTTTCATCGATTACGAGAAAGCATTCGATAATGTAAAACATGAATTGATGATAAAATACCTACAAGAGTTGGGATTGGATGCAAAGTATATAAGAATAATCGCCAATCTGTATTGGAATCAGACAGCAACAGTACGTCTTCAAAATTCCAACGAAACAGAAGATTTCTCCATTAAAAAAGGAGTAAGGCAAGGTTGTATACTGTCCCCAATGCTGTTCAATTTATACGTAGAAAAAGCCTTCGCAGAAGCAGTGGAAGACTCTAATAAGGGTATTAAAGTTAACGGCATATTTACTAATAACATCAGGTATGCCGATGATACAGCCATAGTGGCAGATAACATCGAAGATCTTCAATGCCTTTTAAATGATCTAACTCTTGCAAGTGAAGCTCGGGGTTTGAAAATAAATATCAAGAAGACAAAATCAATGATTATAAGTAGAAATGATTACCCCAACGCAATAGATATATGTCTCTGGAGAAGAAATCGAACAAGTCAGGCAATTCAAATACTTGGGATGTTTGCCTGAAATGAGGGTTGGGACCCGAGAATGAAATAAAGAGCAGAGTTGGAACAAGCCAGAAATGCTTTTTTTGAGGCTTTGTAAGTTTCTGACTGATCGCAAATTGGACTTCAAACCTCCGATACAAGATGCTTAAGTGTTACGTTGTGGCCTGTTCTCCTGTACGGAATGGAAGCATGGACGTTAAAGGCCAGTTCCATTAACAAACTTGAAGTGTTTGAAATGTGGTGCCTGCGTCGAATGCTCAGAATATCATGGACGGACAGGGTCAAAAATGAGGAAGTACTCAGAAGAGCGGGCTTACAGGATAGGGAACTTTTTAATAATGTAAAAAGTAAGAAGACTGCATACTTGGGGCACATTATACGAGGAGAACGATGCACTTTTCAGCAACTGATACTCGAAGGGAAGATAGAGGGTAGGAGAGGTCTCAGACGTAAAAAAATGTCATGGCTGCGCAATATTCGACAATGGACAGGAATCCACAGCTATGAAATGCTTCGCAATGCTGCTAAAAAACAGAATTATTTAATCCAGAATATTTAACATCTCACCTGACAAGACGATGTACGGTGGACGCCTACGCAGAAATGCACGGCACCTTAAGAAGAAGAATTCTTCTTCTTCTTCGCGTGCCATATCAGCACTATCCGACGTTGGCGATCACCATTGCGAAGGCTTCTCGATCTTCTGTAATATGGAATAATTGTCCTACAGCTCTACGGCCCTCGATTTTGCCTTTAAGGATCAGTTTAACCAGATTTAACAAATACAAATTAATCATTCGAAATTAAACACTTTCTCCGATAATTTTATTTGAATATTGGATACAGATTAGTATAACTCTGTAAATGTCTGTCTGAGGGTGTGTGTTACAATAGGTACCAATATTGGATTACCAGTAGGTTGGTTTTTAAAATTTCACATAGATCTTGTCCCTCACTATATTTTCTGAATATGTTAAGGATGCTTCGTCTACCTGGGCTCGCTGCTGACCAAAGACAACAATGTCAGCGAAGAAATTAAAAGAAGAATAGTGCTTCGCAATAAGTGCTATTATGACTTGAGTAAACAGACGGCCCTAAAACTACCCAGAAAAATTAAAATTACCATATATAAAACACTAATAAGGCCAGTGTTAACATGCGGGTCAGAAACGTGGTCACTTACACAGAACGACCAAGAACTGCTTAAACGTTTCAAGAGAAAAATCTTGAGGAAAATATATGGAAGCGTCCAAGAACAGGGTTTGTGCGTAGGCTCTACAACTTTGAGTTGTAGATGATGATGATCCAGAGGAACACCAGAACACCCTGGATCCAGAGGATCCAGGGAAGACGATCCAGAGGAACACCAAAACTTAGGTATCAAGATAACATAGAGGATGATCTAAAATCCATCGGAGTTAAAGAATGGAGAAGAGTTGTCAGAGTCAGGGGCGAATGGAAGATTGTTCTGAAGAAGGCTTTGGCTCATGACGAGCTGTAATGCCACTGATGATGATGATGTTAAGGATGTTTCTTGTTTCCAATAAAAATTAATTTCCTGAAGAACCAGAAATTAAATGTTTAAGTTTCCTAAATATACAAATATAATAGACTTGTCGTCGGACATTTGTTTAATTTTACAGATCGAATAGTGTATGATCGGAATAGTCCATCCATGTGATAATTGTTATTAAGCTAAACAATGATTATAAAGTAGTTATTAAATTGCTGACATATTGGCCTATAAATCAAAATTCCGGACCTGGTTAAATTTGGAGTAAAAATAATAAGCCAAGGACGAACAAACAGGCTGTATTGTATTTTGATCATTTGAACAGTCATAACATATAAATTGGAATTGTGATTAAATTAATAAAAAATTCCATTAAAAATTGTTCTGAAAATTTCTTTGTCGCATATAAATTCAAACAAAAAAAAATAAAAGCAGTAAAAAGACAAACAACAAAAAAGCAAGTAAATTTCTCAAGATTTTTTGATGGATACATTTTTTAGAAACAAATATAATGTAATGCGGTTACGTTCAAGTTTTATAATTTAGGTTTTTTTTATAAATTTAACGTTAATATTGAAATGCAAAACATGTAAGGATGATGGAATTTTGGATAACACTATAGTTTTTTAAGAATACGAACTAGTCCGCAAAGCAGATGGGCAAACATTGTAGAGATTTTCAAATAGGCCAGTAAATGAACGTGAAATACTGCGATATATCGTAATTTTCCGTATCCCCACCTAATTGCATGAAAATTTGGATTTAGGTTCCACTTTACTTTTCGACGTGTGCGGTTGGTTGCTATTTATTATTTTTTTAGGGGTGAAAACTATCCCTATTAGAAAAAAAATCGTATATTTGTAAATAAAAGTAAGTAATTGTTTTAAATAATCTTTTAATGAAGTAAATAAATGTAAATTAATATTAAATAACATAATTTAAGATTTTATCCCAGTTAAACCCCTGAATCTTATCCCCTACTTCAAAATTGGACTTGTGCCGTTGGTTGCTTTTTAATTTTTTAGGGGTGAAAACGATGCCTATAAGAAAAAAATCATATAGTTGTAAATTTCCATGTACAATTTCCATGAAAGTTACGTGAAAACAAATGAAATGAGAATCCTAAGAGAAGTGACAGGTAAAACAATGTTAGACAAAATTAGAATTAATGAAATCGAAACATATGCGAGATCAACAGCATAAATGACTGTGCAAGATAAAAATGAATGAAACAGATTCATTAAAGAATAGAAAAAGCATAATTAGAATACCTGGAGACAAGTCATCAATTGAAAGGTGGTGCATAGGGCGTCCTAGAAGGAGGTGAAATGATACAGCATAAGAAACAACGTTGTAAATCCCACAGACCATTAAAAAATGATATTCTGCATATAAGGTTGTGTGGCTAAAAAGAAAGGAGAATTACAAATGATTGTTGCAGAAAAGAGAATGCTTGTATATGCGATATATCCATCTTAAAATGAGAGAATAAATCTCAGTAATAAATTTAGCCCCCTTTTAAAGGAGAAAAATAATAAAGTCAATAAAAACAATGGAAATAATAAATAAAAACTCTTTTTTTAGATAATAGGGGTACCGCAAGACGCCGGGGCTAAATAAATTAAAGATAGATGTTTTACAAACGCTTGTAAAAGATAGACCTATCTCACTACTATTAAACTTGCTCAACTGTATCCAGTCATGTACATGACTAGAGTTATCCTTAAAGATTGGCTTAATAGACGAATCAAGTTAGTTAAAAATAAACCCTTTCTCGTCACAACTGTATAAACTGGTTTGACAGTTGAAATGTGTAGTGTGAGATATTACAAAAAGACTCTCATCGTGGGAAACAATCAAAACGTCAAACTTATTATTTTGCTCATAACTTAAAACCTTGCCTATTTAGAGATTTGTCGTCAACATGCTGTTCCAGATAATCCGACTGAATTGATCTCTATAATCGGGGGCTTATTTTCTTCTTCAAGACGTATACTATGACGGGATTGTGAGCCAACAATACGGAGAGAGTGTATTTGCATTTTTGTATTTGCACCCCTTTCGCATTTGCGGACGACCTCGCTATGCTGGTAGTGGCGCGGGGCAGGGAAGACCGTATCTTTGGTGCATAGCGTACATGCAACCAAGTCGAGAAATGGATAAAAATTCATGAGCTAGAACTGGCTGCGGGTAAACTGAGGGTATAGTTCTCAAGAGATCAAGGAAAAGAGACGGGATAACATTGAAATGTGCAGGAAAGAGAGTGATATTTAGGAGTTAATCTGAATCAAAATGAAAGATGGAGGAAACACGTAAAGGTGGTGATTAAAAGAGATGTGAGATCCACCGCGTTGGAGGATCATGCCCAACATCAGAGGATCCAAAACTGAGATGAGGAGGGCCCTTCATTCTGTTGTGTATTGGATGGTCCTCTACGCTGCGCCTCTCTGCAGTACTGCAGTTTTAACAAAGGCGTACAGAAAGCAGCTCATCCGAGCAGATAGGAAGAGTCTACTAAGGGTGGCATGTGCATACAGAACAGTCTCTGCCGAGGCGCTGGGAGTTATTATCAAGTGTATTCCGATGTACGTACTAGTGAAGTAGAGAGGAAGAATACACGAGAGAAGAAATGAAGACATAGCAACAGAAAGTTAAAAAAAGGGAGAGGTGAATAGTGGTGTGAAAAGAGAAATGGGACGAGATGAGTAGGTTGGCGCATTAGACGAAGTTGCTAATTATTAATCTGAGAAGATGGATGGACTGCGGACATCGGTGTTTAGATTACTTCCTGACGTAAATGCTCACAGGACATGGTTCCTTTAGGTCAAACTATTACAGATTTGGAGAGGCAGAAAAGGACAAATGGACAAAAGGACACTAAATATAAAATTACCTAACTCTTTCTGTTTCTAGAATATCTATGCTTTCACGATCTATACTTTTACTATTCCTCGTATTTCACATTTCACTGCTCATCATATATTTGGTATATTTTAAAAAAATAATAATTATTTAATAATTTTTTGAAACCTTTTAAAACATTTTTGACATTTCATAGTAATGATGTTCCATATTAGGATTAAGGAATGCGATAGTGTTAAAACAAATCTTACCCTATAATAAGGTTCTATTAATCATACGACATACCCCATTTGCGATTGAAATTCGATTCGTTGAGAATCTGAAATATTTCAAATAGCTTGTCCTGGCGAGTCCATTAATTGCAATATATTTTTCAATCGACTGAAATATTATATTTATTTTCCGTTGTTTCCAATCTAACTTCCTTATTTTGCTAGTCAAATTTTTTAACTCTGCTCTCTCCTATTTACTGAATCTTCCGAATCGCGCATGTCTCTATCTTATATGTTTATATATGACGTCTATATCGTCATTTTACCTTGTGCTTAAAATCCTACCTAATCATCTAACCTAACCTAGCTCAACAAAATAAAAACGTAATAAAACGTAAATATTATTTTGGAGGTGGGAGATGCGTTGGATTTTGATAAGATGTTAGTAGTAAGCAGTTGTTGTTGTTTTTACAATTGGGTAATAAAAAATATTAATCTTGATAATTCATATATTCTGGGAAATAACCACGGTTGCAAAATTGAAAAAAAATATATTTAAAGTTTCGATTATTAATTTTTTATATTTACAAAAACCCTTTTTAACGTAATAAGGTTATTAGCCTAGCGATAACAGCTAATTACACCTTACTTAGTAAATTAGAGTCTGTTAAAAACAAAAGTAGGCTATCTATAGTGTTATTTGAATTTAAAATGTCTTTAAGATTGTTGGGTAGGTAAATAGTATTTATTTCTTTAGCCATTGAACTTCTCACACTTTTCCACTAGGACATGTTTAGCTGCAAGGGTACTCATCACAAATTGGACGTTCTTCTTTTTTAAACAAATGTTTATGAGAAAATTGGGTTTGTCCAAGTATTGGGTTGTAAACTGGAAATAATTAATCCGTAAAATAGTTTCGAAACACAATTCAGATTTCTGCTTTAATCTGTGCTTTCTAAAAATTGCAAAGCAAAACAGACATTGATGAAGGTGTTAAAAGAGACATGGGGAATCTAAAATTTGCATTCCACGACATGTCTTTTCAACTAAGAAGAAATCCTTAGCGAATTAGTTTCTTGTACCCGTACAGAGTAGATCCGAATAAAATGAAAAAGACAGCAAATATTTGATTTCACGCAAACAGCGCCTATGTATCTGTTGATACGTATTTCGACCTACTAGGTCTCATCAGAAAAGCTATTCATAGGTGTTCTCAACGTGAAAGATCAATATTTTCTGTCTTTTAAGAAGCAACACTAAAATGGCTTCGACATGGACGCAATAGCGACATCTGATAATAAATCCGTAAAATAGTTTCGAAACACAATTCAGATTTCTGCTTTAATCTGTGCTTTCTAAAAATTGCAAAGGAAAACAGACATTGATGAAGGTGTTAAAAGAGACATGGGGAATCTAAAATTTGCATTCCACGACATGGAAAAATTAAGTAACTCAAAAAAAATTTCACAACAGTGCAATATTTTTCCATTTTTAATGATTTCCTAAATAAAACAATATGGAAAAATAAAAATATCGGGAAAGAAATGGAAGGCAGAATTTACAAAACAGTCATCAGACCAATAATGACATACGCGGCAGAAACAAGACCTAACACAGAGAGTACAAAAATCTCATGGGATTATTTTTGCTTCTCGTTTTATCTATCTGTAACGCTGCCATCTGAATGTGTAGTTTTTTTTACAGTTTGACTCTTTACTATGATCATCCGAAAGAAATTGAAGTAGTTATTAGTCCTTTTACTTTTTTATTTTCTTTGTAATTTTTTTCGTTGTACTATTTATTATTCACATAGAGAGATAGTTATATGCTTCTAATCTTATGAGAAACATTTTTTAGTACTGTATAGATTTACTACTAGACGTATTTCTTATATTTATCGCCATATACAAATAATTAACCCATAATACACACACTTCGAAAGGATTATTTCTTATAATCTTATTGTTATACTTTATGCAAACACAATAAGGGTCATTGTGCAGCACAGAATCTCTTTTCAACGTTCTGCATTAAAGATATAATAACTTATCAAATAATGGCTGTTTAAACAAACAATGGCATACGTTGTATCTTTTATTTACTTATTGACAATACCATTAAGATGTCTTAAAAGTGCAAATACTTTAGATAAGATTATAACATACATGTGGAATGATTTTTTTCTTATAAATATCAATATGTAAGTTTGTTCAACTACACGGCTCATTTGATTTTTGCTTTCTTCCTTCTTATATTTGCTCCTAAGGACTATTTCTTCTTCGATATTAGTCCCCTGCACTGTTTAAATTATCCAACCATCTCTTTCTTTGTCTTCCAACACTTTTCCTACCATTTGATGATTTGTCTCGTGTTATTGCCAACACGAGCCAACAATTTGGACTTTTGGTATTTGAGATTGATTAGCATCTATAGAAGAAATCTTTGTAAAAGTGGTGTACATAGTGAAAGGGAAAAAGCTAGTTTAAGAAACCTCAATAAAGAAATAAAACGAAGATGTAAGGCCGACAAAAAAACAGTACTATCAAAGTATATGCAAAGAAATTGAGAGACATGGTCAGAATAATCAGCCGAGAGATCTATTTACAAAAATACGCTACCTGACAAGAGACTTCAGAGCCAAAACTTGGGCCATTGAAGATAACACTGGAACCTGAGAACAAACAGAGAAGACATAGCAGAGACATGGAGATCGTATTGCAGGGACCTATATAAAGATGATCAACGCCAAGAGCTTGTTAGCCAAATTTCTGACGAGGTGGAAGAAGAACCTGATATACTCGAAAATGAAGTAAGAACGCTATCAACAGCTAAAATTAACAAAGCACCAGGTCCAGATATGATACCAGCAGAAATGCTTAAAGCCACAGAAGAAACCGGCATAAAGTTACTTCATCTACTCTGTAACCAAATATGGTATTCCAAACAATGGCCTGAAGACTGGACAAAGTCTACAATAACGACCATGCATAAAAAAGGCAGCTTCCATAAATGCGACAATTATAGAACTATCTCTCTTATATCCCATGCCAGCAAGATAATGCTACATATAATCAATGAGAGACTGAAAACATTCCTTCAAAGAGAAATTCCACAAGAGCAAACTGGATTTACCAAAGGTAGAGGCACTCGAGAACACCTGCTAAATATAAGACAGATAATCGAGAAATCTAGGGAATTCAACATCCCACTATACATCTGTTTTATAGATTACCATAAAGCATTCGACAGGGTCAAGTGGAGACACTTATGGCGAATACTAAAAGAAGTAGGCGTACCACAACATCTAATTACGCTTATAACTGAACTATATGAACACACTACTGGATCAGTTAAAGTACTTGACACACTTTCGAACGAGTTTCATCCAGAACGGGGTGTCAGACAAGGATGTATACTATCTCCACAATTATTCAACATATATGGAGAGTATATTATGCGAAGAGCACTTGAAGGATGGGAAAAGGGCATCTCAATAAATGGTCATAACTAAACAACCTACGTTTTGCAGATACAAGCCCTTCTTGCAAATAGTCAAGCAGAGCTGATGGAACTGATACGACTGATCGAAAACCAAAGTCAATATTTGGTCTGCAATTAAACATATCAAAGACAAAGATCATGATAGTGAATAGACTACACAACAATCATCCACACAAACCACAATTGACCGGTTCGAGGTTGTGAGCTCATACTTATATCTGGGATCATTAATCACAAACACAGGGTTATTACAAGAAGAGATTAAACGTAGATGTGATCTAGCAAAAGTTGCCACAGCAAAAATGACCAAAATATGGAAGGAATGTCAAATTTCAAGAGCGATAAAGATGAGGTTGATCAAACTGCTTATTATTCCCAATACTGACCTACGGATGTGAATCTTGGACTCTGAGACAATCGGTAGAGAAGAAAGATAGACGCCACTGAAATGTTCTGTTGGAGATGAATGTTACGAATTCCTTGGACCGACCGTAGAACAAATAATTCAATTTTAAGAGAGCTAAAAGTTAGCCAACGACTCTCTAGTAAAGTCCATCTCCAACAATTAAAATATTTTGGACATGTTATGAGAGCAAACACAGAAAACATGGAAAGACTCATAATACAAGGAAAGGTAGAAGGCCGAAGATCACGAGGAAGATCCCCAAGAAGATGGATTAGATCAAATTACAGGAATATGCCAAAGACCTATGCATGAATTAAAAGAAATGACCAGAGACAGAGATCTCTGGAGACGGACAATACACGACATCACGTCGACACTACACTCCCCTGGGGGGTCAGGATTTAAGAGAGAGCATCTACACGTTCTTCTCGTTTATACAATTCTGAGTAAAAATGTTGAGTAATTTTTAAAACATATTTCTTATTTTTTTATTTACAAGTTTGAAAATATTTTTCGACCCTTCAGTCATTTTTCGGCGCAGAACTTTTATTTTTATCAATGGCCTGAGCTATGTGTTTGGTGTTGTATTTTGAATTGATTTTGAGATATCTTTGTTTAACTGTCTAAGTGTTACAAAATCATCTGTCTATTTGTCTTTCAATTCTCTTCTTTTGTTTATAAGAACTTTAGTAGGTTTGGTGAGTTTATCTTCCTTATTTTTTCCTTTTCCTTACATTTTCTATGAGGGTTTTCAATTGTAGTATTAATTCGCATGTTTGTCACCTCCATGCTTAAATCATGTACATTTAGATGTTCTACTTCCTAAGTTCTGAGCTTCTAATAAGCTAACTCTATCTTCTATCGATTTCCATTTATTAGAATGCCTCTCTGTTATCATTGATTTCCTCTCTCTTCTAATGTTGATCAATATTTTTGCTTTAACTCACCTATGGTCACTCCAACAGTTGTTTTACAATTACTGTAACATGTTGGTCAATATTTTTTCTGTTCGCGATTGTGAAGTCAATTTTATTTTTCATTATGCCATCTGGACTAGCCCACATCTACTGACGTTGATGGTTCTTTTTGAACAAAATTGTTCATAACATAGAGCATACCTCCTCTATCGTTTCGCTCACCGTATCTAAATAAGCCCATAGTCACTTGTGCGATATCTTCTTTAGATCTATAAAGTTTAATGTTAAAATCGCTCATTAAGATTAGGGTGGTTTAGGCCGATATAATCGGCCTAAACGCATCTTATGCCCTAAATGAATGAATTACTTCATTCAAGTTGTATTGAATTGTACTTCAGTTGCCCTACGCAACTGATGTACAAAGAAGGTCACATATATGCTGCCTTTGGTAGATTGAACAACATTTTCAAGTATAATATTCCAGTTTGTTTAAAAAGAAAGGTTTTTAACTAATGTGCTTTATGTATGAGAGAGTAATAAAACAATAAATTATGTATGCAAATCCCTAAACTGTTGATACGGGTGACTCAATGAAAAACAGCTATTTGTCAACAAGTTTACAGAAGTATATAGAAAAACAATTTTAAATTGAGTATGACCACCAGGTATAAAGGTTGGAGCAGAATAGAATACAATAGTTGTGAGGGTTACTAATCCCTAAATAAGGTTGCCAGTGTCGGAGTGATGGAGGTTAACAGGTACTAATGAATTTGCAAGAAATGTAAGATGTTTATTTTATTGGTTATATATAACCAATAAAAGTTTAATAAGTACCTACCTATTTGCAAAATAAAGTTTAATTCTTTAGATAAAATAAAACGTTTTATTTTATCTGAAATGAGTGCATTCCACGAAGTAAGGGTTTCAACAATCAAACATTTAATTCTTTAATTCCAGGAATCTACGACAGTAATTGACTAGATAATAACCTTCTAAACGTATTCCACAGAAAATGTGATAGTGGGTTTTTCCATTTTGTAGGAAGGTCCAAGTGGCGTATTCAAAATTCTTAACAGTTCACTAAAAGTAGGTACTTCAGTTGCAAGGTGCAGTTTATTGTGTATACTAGTGTTATGGAAAATTTGGAAGTGCCGTGTAAACGCCGAAAAATTGGTCCTTTAACAGTTAATGAAAAAACATTAATATTTAATTGTTTTAAATCATTTACAGACAAACGTTTATGTGAAAGTGTTGATGAGACCGTTGAGTTAGTTAGCAGTACACTTGGTGTTGGGAAATCTACGATTTACAGAGTTATTAAAGAAGAGAAATGTGGTAGTTTTCAAATGCCACGTAATGCTCCAGGGAAACCAAAATTTTAAATAGAATATCATTTTAAAGAAGGACTTCGACGGAAAGTGCATGAATTCTTCTTTAGACAAGAATTTCCAACATTGGATAAAGTTCTTGTCTCAGTTCGAGATGATAAGGATTACCCAGAAATGAGTCGAAGTACGTTATGGAAACTTTTAAAAGAAATAGGCTTCCGCTGGAAAAAGAATCCCAGAAAGTCTATTTTATTAGAAAGAAGCGATATTGTCATATGGAGAAGACATTTTCTAAGAACCATAAAGGAAATGAGAAACCAAAAAAGAAAAATATTTTTATCTTGATGGAACATGGATCAACGAGGGTCATACACCAAATAAATTTTGGCAGGATGAAACTGTTACAAGTCAAAGGCACGCTTTTGTAAATAACTTTAAAATTCATGATGTTAAACAGTTGTTTTTGGAGGCCGTAAATAATGTAAAACCTGAAAACTGGGAAAAGGCAGTAAATAACACTATTAAAGAAGAGGAAAAAATGTGGAATGCTGGACAATATTACTGATAAAATGATCGAGCCAGTTATTATAAATCTTGGTTCTGAAAGTTCATCTTCTGAATCTGATTTGGATTTGTAACAAGTAGCTGTAAGTTTTATATTAATATTTTTATTCATCTATTTAACATACCTTAGACGGTTTTAAAAACTCTTTTTCTCTTTTGTAATTTTTAAAAATTAAAAAAAATGTGAATTTTTTTAAAACCCTTTTTAATGTAGGCCAGTCAGTTCTAATATAGTGTGTGATAAAAGAGGTCACTTTTGTTTACATACACATAACACTTTATAACACTGAAATATTTCATTTATTTTTTACAATTATTTAAAGTAATTTTTCAATTAATCTTGAGCACGCCCATGGAGTGGTCGAAGGTACCAGTTAAAATTATGCTAATTACTCTCTCGTTCATAAAAATAAACTATAATGTGCTTTACCGGTCCTTACATACGGTGCAGAAAACTCTGACAAGGAAAAATAGCTAAAATATTTTAAAACCATATAAAACAGAAGTAATTTAAATATGCCACAAGAAAATAGTTTAATATAATTATAAATTTTAAAGTATCTCTAAAAATAAGTTGAACAGCGAAGCATCAATAGGGCAGTTTTCATTGTAGAACAGGATAAATAGATCTCAAATTGGATTATTCCAATTTTCCAATAAAAACAATTATATAAACTTCCACCAAAATATTATCTTAAGTTTATGTCGCTGTTTTTAACGCTATTTTTGTGTATGACCATAAAAATTCCAAATATATCATTATTATGCTGCGAATAAAAAATATTGTTGATAAGTCTTCAACGTACAAAATTAAATTATGTTCTTTTGTTGTTTTGTTTGCGGCACAAGATATGGTTATCGTGACTTGAAATTTAATAAAATTTATTTATTGAAGACATTTTCTTTTGATCCTTTAATAAAGATTCAGGATTAGAGATTATGTGGAACAATCTGGTAAATGATGATAAAAATGTATACGTTTTTGAACTACAATGTTTTTACGAATTTCGTTACGCTTCGTTGATTATTTTTTCGACTTGTTCGTGCTGGTGACTGCTGTTTATTCTGCAGATTTTTGTTTCAGTATGGTATACGAGTATACCGAGGTTTTTTGTTTGCAAATGTAGTAACTAATCGCTCAAAAAATTTAGGGAAAAATATGCCGGTAAATTTCAGTTTCGTCACGTCTTGTCCGAAATGATTCCCACAGACTCACACTATATACAACTTAACGACGTTCATCATCATTCTGGGTTTACAGCCCTGCGTGGGTCATAGCCTCCTCAAGAATTTTTCTCCAATAGTCTCTATCCGTCGCCTTTCCTTCGCCAAGCACGTATTTCCATATTTCTCATGTCTACATCGATGTTATCAAGCAACCTTGTTCTGGGAATTCCTCTTGTTCTCTTGTTCCTCTTTTTCTAGCTGGATCATTTTGTTCCTTCTGCATAACATGCCCTATCCACCTCAGATGTCCGGGTATTTAACTCACGTGCGTTTGTTTACGCATTCATGTTTTACTAATATAATTTGTACACAATATTAAATAAGCTTTTGATTACATTGCAAATTTTACTAGGTAAGCGTCTCGGTAAGCGTGTTCTAGTTACACCGATATTTTCAATGTCATAAAACAAACAATCGTATTGAGCAATAAGCACTGATTAATATTATTAGTTTTAATATTTAATATTTGTTTAGAGCAGAAAAGTTCTAAAATAAAAATAGCCATTATGATTGTCAACCTCCGTAGAGAGACGGCTCTCTAAGAAAAAGAGAATATTATTAAAAAGGATTTTTATTTTTTAAACTGAATTGGGTTACTTAGATCTGATTTCTGAATGCTTTATTAAATCCTATTACAGAATCTAGAAACCTAGAAGCATTCGAAATGTGGTGTTACCGACGCATTTTGAAAATATCATGGATGGATCGCAAACAAACGAACAAGTTCTCGAACAACTAGGAAAACAATGCGAAGTTTTTAAATTCCATAAAGATCAGGAAATGGAATACTTGGGGCACATCATGAGAGTTGAAAAGTACGAACTACTAAGGAATATAGTGCAGGGTAAAATCAAAGGTAAGAAGAAGCGTAGGAAGACGTAAAATCTCGTGGCTACGCAATCTCCGTGAGTGGTTTGGATGCAGTTCAATTGAACTATTCAGGCGAGTAACCAACAAAATGATAATTGCCAGAATGATTTCCAATCTCCGATAGGAGTGGAACTTGAAGAAGAAGAAGAATAGAATCTATATCTGTCTGCTCTTCTTCATTTACATTTTGATTCCTTTTTACACCACATTAATTAACGTTATTATAATTAATTATTAATAATTATATTATAATTCATTAACGTTGGATGACGTTTATACCAACGTTGAAATTAACTCTAGATTGACTGGGAAATTAATTCTGGACCACGATTGGATTATACTTGCACCTCTTTGACAGGAGGTCTCCAAAACGCACTAGTCGAAACTTCATTTATTTTCCCCCTCTGCACAAGTGTTTGATAGTTGTATTTATGGTATTTTATCCCTATTTCTTTTTATATTCAGCTTTAAAACGTGCTACTGTCAAGTTTTTTTCTTTTTCCTACAGGGTTGAAAGTCTCTTCAGTTATCCGATGTTTTTTTCTATCTGTATCTGTTATCTGTTATCTGTTACCTGATAGAACAAATCCAGGAATGTATCTACCTAGGCCAAATCCTGAGACTTGACAAAGATAACCAAAGTGCGGAAATTACTAGAAGAGCAAGAGTAGCATGGGCAGGATTTGGAAAACTTAGTTGGATACTTAAGAACCGCAAAATACCCCAATACTTGAGGAGCAAAGTGTTCAAACCAATGCATCCTTCCTATCATGACATATGGATGTCAAACCTGGACCATAACCAAGGCAAACATGAATAAACTAGCCACAACAGAAAGAACAATGGAAAGAGCAATTTTAGGTAAACGACTGTCAGATAAAAAGAGGAACGACTGGGTAAGATCCAAAACAAAAGTCGAGGACATAACAACAAAAATTGCCAAACTTAAATGGAGCTTCGCGAGCCACACTGCTAGACAGAAAGACCAACGTTGGAATACTACAATACAACATTGGAGACCTTACGAAAGTAAACGACCTAGAGGAAGACTACAGATGAGATGGGTTGATGACATTAAAAGAATAGCTGGAACAAATTGGAAATATGTTGCTCAGGGTAGAGACCGATGGAAGGAGTTGGGAGAGGCCTATGTCCGCACATGGACGACAAACGGCTAAGAAGAAGAAGAAGATCTGTTATCTGTATCTGTTATACTTGGTTCGCTAATCCCAGTCCGAACTCTCTAGTGAATTTAATAATTTTTTGCAAGTCAGTTACTTTCTGACAGACTAGAAGTGGTTGGAAATTACTATACAACCAAGCAGACGTGCTCATAGCTTATTTCATTAGAGTATTTCGTCGACTTTTTTTGCAAACTTATAAGGTGAAGTGGGGTATATGTGATAATGGGGCAATTGTAATAGTGCATTTAAAAATGGCTATTTAAATAATTACGAGTGTGCCACCTATTAGACGGGACCTTAAATATGTTAGTCTAGTGAGCCACCACTAGAAACTACGTAAATCCAAAAATAGATTTTAGTTGAGTAGGGATATCCGACGAGTGTGTTCGAATTCAACACAGAATTTGTTATACATTTACCCCGTTCGTGAAGTATTATATTATTTTTTCGGTAAGTAAGACTATTATTATAATTTTAATTGACATAGCAGTTTATTCTAGTTTGGGAGAACATTATGGTGTAGGTTATTTAAATAAAAACTTAACATTAACCTCAAATTTTTGTTATAACACATTTGCCCCTTCAAATTGTGTTGTTGGGGTAAATGTATTATTGCAGATTGGGGCAAATGTGTAATTAGTATATCACATTTACCCCGTTTATATAAATCCTTGAATTTAAAATATTTAAACAGTGGCAAGTTTTACAAGGTTTATTTTTTGTTATAGATACCATGGTTCGCTGCTACAAACGAAAAACTTCAAATGAAAGCAAATATTTGGCAGCTGATCTCAACTCAGCAATGTCTGATGTTTTTAGCAGGTCGAACATCAATTTATAAGGCAGCAAAAATTATACAAAATACCATATGTGGCTTTACATTCCCATGTAAAAGGTAAACGAGGAGCAGTAAAAGCAACTACAGGACGTCCAACGTCAATTTCTACTGCTGACGAGTTAGATTAGCCAATGGTCTAAAACGATGGAGAAATGGGGATACTGCCTATAAAGGAAAGAAGTATTAGAAATTGTAGGAAACTTTGTAAAAACTAACCATATTGAAACTAATTTCAAGGATGAAGTTCCAGGCGAAGAATGGTTTTTTGGGGTTTAAACAGAGGCATAGATTAAGTATCAAAGTTCCAAAAAAGCTGGAATACTCTCGAAAAATGGCACTTGATCCTTTTATAATATACCAGTTTTATGATTTATTAAAATCAATAATGGACGAATATGGTCTTCACGACAAACCTGAGAGAATCTGTGATTTGGACGAGAGTAGCTTGTGCATTGACCCCAGGAAGACAAAAGTTGTGGGAGGTATAAATATACCTTCATCAAGAACAATTAGTTCTCCTTGTAAAGAAAATACCACAATTGCTCTTATGTGTAATGTAGCTGACCAGAAAGCTCCACCATTAATAATTTATAAAGATTTGCACTTATGAGATCAATGGATAGCTTCACCAGGTACTGATTTTCAGGGTAATGGTTGTGAACGGTTGTGCCCTGGATCTGAAGTATTGACATCACAACAAGCTATTGATGTTTTAAAACCAGAAATCTCAACAAAAAGGAAACGGTACTAAAATTCATAAGATAATTAAGGCAAATTCCAAAAAAAGAAATAAACGAGAGTCATTATCATTTAGCAGCAGTGAAGACGATGAGTCAATGTCCCCAATATTCATGGATTCTGATAACACCGACGAGTTTCTGTTTACACTTTTGAAATCAGAGCCAGATGTAGAAATAGATGCAAATAATGACGAGGAAGACAAAGAGAATTTGAATTCAACAAAAAGTGCGAATGTATATGTCGGATGTTGGGCATTGGTAAAATATTGCCCAAAAAAGAAATAACAAGCATTATGTGGGAATTGTAAATTGTTAAATTTACACGACCTCAAGGAAACAAATTTGTATGGCCAATAAATCCTGACATTGATACTGTACTACAACAGGATATTATAAAAGTACCACCAGATCCTATCGTCGACAGACGTGGAATGTATGAATTTCCAGTTACCTTTAAAGGCTTTAACATTCAATATTAACTGAAAGAAAACTTGGAGTGTTTATTATAATTTTATTATATTTTTGTTTCCTTTGTTCTGACATTGTTTTCGAAAAGTTTAAATTCTTTGTATTTTTTCAACAAAAATAAATTCTAAAAAAACACAAGTCGAGAGCTTTAAATCACATTTTTATACAATAACCCCAGACTATCAAATATAATATTTACTACAAAAATGTAAACTTTCTTCACATTTGCCCCGGTCCCTGGGTAAATGTGATATATTATATATATATTGATATGATTTTAAAAAACATTATGCAACATTACCAACGCTAAAGATTATTTAATTTTTTTCTACATAATGAATACAAAACCGTTTAAAAGAGTATATGATTTTTTTGATAACTTTTTGAAACGTTTCCTTAAAGTGTTATATTAAATGAAAGTTGAACTAATCAAAAAGTAGATCACATTTACCCCACTTCACCTTACTAATATTCTATTATTCCTATCAGAAACTAGTTTTGGACGACCCGGGATTTTAACCTTTTTCATCTAACGTACTTTATTATGTGGATTATATAACAAAATATTGAGTACGTTTCATGATTATATATCCTTTAAAATATTGCTTATTCAGCGGTATTATCATTACTTAAAAAAATAATAAATTAGCTGAATAATATTAAAATTTGTTCGTTTATTGAAACTATAATTCTCAAGAAACTCGAGCTTAATGCTACCAAAAGTTTAAGTTGGTTGCCTACATTTGGCGCAACTTAACGATATAAACTAAATTAGCCTAACTTTTTTATAAAATATATATTTTTATATATAATAGAAACTTACTTTCTTTATACATGCGATAAATTTCTGAGCGAATTTAATTTTTGACGCTGTTACCATTTACATCAGTCGTTAATTTCCTTTTGCGACTTTTTTTCTTTAAAGGGGGAGTTTTATTAGGAACAACTTTATATTTACACACTTTTTTCTGAGACTTTTAGACATTTGTATAATATAATGTTTTTGTTATTAACAATATTTGTAACATTTACCTAATTTGATGAATACATTTTAATGATCAACTTAATTCAACAAAGTTTTCATTAGGCAAATAATTTAAAAAACTGGTAGGCATTTGTAATAAACCTTTGTGCAGTTTCATTACCTTGTAATTATCAGCATCCTTACTCAACTAAAAACATTAACTTTTAATGAACATTTTATCATAATTGTTAACGAAAAACTTACCAACGCATTAGCTGATGAAACAAATGGAAAACTTTGAATATCCATAATAATAAAATTCAAAATAGAACTAACTAATTAACTTATTTGAACTAACAAAAGAATTAAACAAACATAATAAAAACAATAAAACTATATTAAATAAAATAAACAATGCGAATAATACAAATATTTCCTACAATATGTTAAACTGTAACAACTCAAATATTATATTTTAAATCTCTAGTGTTTGGGAAAAAGGGCATAAGTCAAATTTATGCTATATTGACTTAATTACACTCTCGACATGGAAATTAATCAATTTAGTTGTGATCCAAAGGACATAAGTCTATTGTATTTCTAACCGCTTTAATCTCTATTGATCTAATAGACGCAAGTCGTGTAAAGCCGGTTCTGTTTGGACAAACGGACTTATGTTGACTAAAGTCTTTTTTATCGCGGCAACCGTATATTTACACTTGCCAAGGACAGGCTGACTTAATTCCGTATGACCCGTTACAATAACAAACACGTATTGCTTTTCAGTGATAAAAATTTGTATTTACATGTGTTTTTGCGAACGTAAAAATGTCAGAAAGATGTAAAAGAATTATGAAGATGATTAAGGAGCAAAATAATGGTACGTAACCGTTTAATACTGTTTTATCTGTAAAAATGAATTTTATTGAAAATTTAAGGTTATGTGTAATATTAAGTATGTTTATTAAAATTAATAATTCTTTAAATAGTGGTCATTCTTTACATTATACATTCATATATAGAGTGTGTAGATTAATATTTTGAAGTTGTTAATCACGAAATTGAATATTATGTTATTTGTATTGTGCACTGACCACACATAAACGACTACTTTCTCCTATTAATAAAATAAAACCGAAATTTTACAAAAACGTAGGTATAACTCTAAAATGTGATATTATTTTTCAGATAATACACATCAACAAGAATGGGAGTTTCGAGATAGTGATGGATATGATAGTGATGCCGACCCAGTATTTGAAATGAAACAAAGTGATGGTGATTATGAAAGTGATGATAGCGACCTTGAAGTTGCTCCTTCCATTAGGAGTAATAAATTTCAGAATAATAGTACAGAGATGCTCAATAAAAATATTGTACAACAGCGTAACAACCAAAGTAATCATCAAGATGCAGTATGCTTACATAGAGCCGCCGAAGAAAGTGAACAAATTGACGAACAAGAGAATGTGCTGCAGATTTTCAAGCCTTATGCGAGGAAACTAAAAACAGAAAGAAAAGTAAAACGAAACACTGGTAAAGAATATATTACTGCTAAAGGAAAAATTCAGCGAAAACGTGAGATTAAGAAGGTAGTACCATGCAGAATGAAATGCAATGTATGGTTAAATGCTGATTTAAGAAAAACTATATTTGATGAATATTGGCGACTTGGCACCCATGAACGCCGAATGAGTTATATAAGTAAATGTGTTACTTCCCAAGAAATTAAATGTCGTCGCATAAGAACACCCAATAGCGGCAAGGAAAGAGTAGTAACTTACAAATACACTTTTGAAATTGACGGACAACGAAAACTGGTGTGCAAAAAATGTTTTCAAGGAACTTTAGATGAATCCGAAAAATTTATTCGCAACACACTTAAAAATAAGGCGCAAAGTAAAACTGGTGTAGTCAAAGATGATAATCGCGGAAAGTGTATACCCAAAAACAAAACGTCTCCTGAGCGAATACAACAAGTTATAACCCATATAAACTCATTCCCCAAATACGAAAGTCATTATACACGCCGAGTGAATAGTAAGTTGTATTTACCTGTTGACCTCAATTTGACTAAAATGTATAAACTATACCGTGCAGCCACAGCTGAGCCAGTTAGTCGTACAATTTACGAAGTCGAGTTTCACAAGCTTAACCTGGCTTTTAAAAAGCCAAAAACGGATGTATGTCACAAATGTGAAGTTTTGAAAATGGAGTTGACTATCGTTAATGATGAGGAAAAGAAAAATACACTTAAAGAACAACAAACAAAGCATCATGAAGAAGCCGACTTAGCATATACTTGTAAAAGTAAAGACAAAAAATTAGCAATGGAAGACCACTCAGTGTTGTGCTATACATTTGACCTGCAACAGTGTCTTCCGACACCGTATTTAGAAACATCGGTTTCATTTTACAAAAGGAAATATTGGACCTACAATCTTACAATACACAATTGTGGAAATGGTTTTGCTTCATGTTATTTATGGCACGAGTCGATGGCAATGAGAGGAGCAAACGAAATTGCTTCATGTCTTTTTAAGGAGCTTATGAATTTACCACCCGAAGTGAAGAAAGTGATTTTGTACTCGGATACTTGCGGTGGACAAAATAAGAATTTCTACGTAGCAAGTATGTTCTTAACTGTTCTTCAAATAAAAAATTCCTTAGAGGAAATCGATCACAAATTTCTTGTGTCAGGCCACTCACACATGGAATGTGATGCGGATCATTCCGTAATCGAAAAACAAAAAAAAACAAGTGGTATGCAAATATCACATCCACATGATTGGGCGACATTAATACGATGCGCAAATAAAAAGAAACCTTTCCAAGTGCTTGAAATGTCACAAGATGATTTTTATGACTTTGCAGCCTTGTTGAAAAGTGTCTTTGTAAAAAGAAAACAAGATAGTGAAAAACGAAAATTTCTATGGCACGACTGCAAATGGCTCAGATACACAAAGGAACAAGGACTGATATATTATAAAAAATCACTTCAAGAAACAGAAGACTTCTCCATTCTGAATTTAAATCGCCGTGGCCGTCCGGTTGCACTCTCTTTATCAAAAAAATATACAGAGCCACTTGCAATCTCCAAGGCCAAGAAAGATGATCTCTTGGAATTACTACCCCTTATTCCAGATGTGTACAAAGGCTTTTATGAACAACTTGTACATTCAAATGCAACTGCTGACGTTGACCCAGATTTAGAAGACCTAGATCCAGACGCTGAAAATCCTGACTTCGAAGAGGTACATACGTAATAAACACTTGCAATGATGTATTTTACTTCTATTATTTTTTTCAGCGAATAAAACTTTATCCATTATTTTACGTTTTTGTATTTACCTGTGTTTCTATATGTTATTCGTTTACTACCATACTTATTATTATTTAACCATAATAACAGTCTTGTCAATATTACTATACTTAATGGCGACCATGTTAGTTCATATAGACTTAAGTCAGCAATCGCAATCAAAGTCAGATCCAGAGGACTTAAGTCAATCAAAAATCATCAATTTGAAAAGATATAACCTATTTTATTATTGTCTATAGGTTTGGTTAATATATCGTATTTTAATATTAGTATAAATATAAGTTTAATTTAAAAATGGATTTATACGACAAGAATGAAACCTTTAATAAATCCTCCTGAAAAACAACAGATTTAGACTTATGCCCTTATTCTCCCCAACACTAGAGAAATATACAGGGAGAATTTTATGTGTAGTTTACTATACACTTCCACTATTTAATATAATTCTTCTTTTTTCAAAGGAAGAAGTCTGCAATAGTAGTATATTTGAGCTATTAATACTGAGAAGTAGGAATTTTGGTGTTGTAGGTTTCCGACTATGAATCTCTCAAAATATGCCCGAGCTAAGCGAATCCTTGTGGCCGATGTATATTTTTTACTAGTTAACTTCTTTTATTAATTTATAATGTCGTATAAAATAGAGGTATGGAGGTAAAAAGTCTCTTTAAGTCGTAAGTCGTTTTTCTGCTTCAGTTCGATCTGGTTATTATGGACGTTTTTATACTGTCTACACTAATCGTTGTAATGTGTTTACTTGCATAAACATAATCTAATTCAATACTATCAAGACGCTAGAGCCGACATTTCCAAACGATAAATTTTCCTTAATCCCTAATTATAATAAAAACATTTTAAGAGCAAGAGCGTCCCGTAAACAGGATATATCTAATCTAGCAACTCCTATAAATGAAAGAAACCAGTTAGTTATTTCGTTATGTGCCTTTTCTAAACATGTGGGTTTCGAGTATACAAGTTCAAATGCCGCTTAAATAACTCTTGCCGTATATATACTGATATATTTACTTTGAACTAACGTAGATTTACTGATTGCTGATTTAAGTCCCAATTCGATTTCAAAGAAATAAAAGAAAAACAGAAAGAAGTAAAATACTATGTTATTCACGGTGTTTTCAGCCGTTAGTGGCTTACTGATCGTTAACAGTTTGTTTATAAGTATGTCAATTGCTTTTCAGAAGAGAATCTGTGTTAAATTATACATCACAGTAACGACATAATTGAATACTTCGTTGCCTTATTATTTTAATAAGCCTCTCCAAAGAACAATATACCGATAATTTAACAAAGTGTGTAAATTATACTACTGTGTACAAAGTTATTAGACTCTATTTGTAAAAGATTGAAATCTGTTTTGAAAACAACTGTTCAAACTGTTCTCCAAGTTACTTATTATTCAAAAATAACAAAAATTTGATGTGAATGTGATGGTTTAAGGTGAAATCGTACAATCAAGTTTTCTAATTAATTAAAACAATATTAAAATAAAATGTACTTGTAAAATCAGCCAAAGAAAAGCTTAAAATAACAGTGCCGGTACGTTACTTAGGTAAGATATTCGAATGATATTCCAAGGAATTCAACAATGAAAATCATTTTGAAGCAGTTTAAAAAAACCGCAACGTTCTTCTTCTTCTTTTAGTATCTCTCCACTAATGAAGGTTGGCTATTACCATTGCAAATTCGTCACTATCTTCTGCTTTTCTTTTGCAGCCCAGGATATTTGTCGTCTACCAGGACCCCTTTTTCCCTTCGATTTTACTCTTCATAATCAGCTGCAACAACTCGTACTTATCATTTCTAAGAATGTGCCTCAAATATGCTGTCTTTAGCCTTTTAATGGTGGTCAAAAGTTCTCTGTCTGTTCCATTCTGTGCAACACCATTTCGTTCGTAATATGATCGATCCATGGTATCTTAAAAATTCTCCTAAAAAGCCACATCTCAGAAGCTTCCGGTTTTCTCATTAAATCAACATTAACAGCCTATGCTTCGACAGCATAAAGAAGAATAGAGTTGATATAACATTTTACCATTCGATATCGTATTTGCAGATTAAGTCTTTGGTTTCTAAGAATTTCCTCATCTTCAAAAAGGCTGCTCTTGATTGCTCTATTCTTGAGCAAATTTCTGATTTCGGATTCAGATCTTCCGTAATCCAGTCTTCTAAGAATTTTATTTTGTCCACTTGCTCAATATCTTTATTTTTTCTCTGGATCCTTGTAATGACTTTGCCCCTCTTACTGATAACCATGGTTTTTGTTTTCTTTATGTTTATTGTTAAACCAAACTGTTTCCTAGTATTACAAAGTGTGTTAAGTAATGTCTGTAGGTCTGTCTCCCTTTCAGCGGTAATGACTGTATCGTCAACATAACGAATGTTATTTATATTTGCACCATATATCTTGATCCCTTCTACAGTTTTCAAGTGCTTGCGTAAATAACTCTTCAGAATATATATTAAATAATAAGTGTGAAAGTACACAGCCCTGTCTCACTCCTCTACTTATCTGATGCGCATCCGTGCTATTTCCATCTAATATTACCACAGCCTGTTGGTTCCAATAGAGATTTCTCACTATGATAATGACATTTTTTCGAGTCCTTTTCTCTTTAGACATTCCATGAGAATGTTATGTTTAACTTTGTCGAAAGCTTTCTCATAGTCTAGATCACGAAAAGACCTTTTTGTTGGTCTCGACATTTTTGTCCAAGAGTTGTAAAACTATACAGAGCTTCCACTGTTTCGAAGCCGTTACTAAAGCCAAACTGTCTATTACTCATATCCGCTCCGCACTTTCTGACTATTCTTGCATATATAATGTTTAAAAATGTTTTTAATAAGTGTGACATTAAGCTGGTTAATCTATAGTCATTACTGTGTCTGAGGTTCTTGGTTTTTGGTAGCACTTAAATTGTCTTCGTCTATAAGTTTAATCAGCTCGATATGAACTTCATCTGGCCCAGGGGCTCTGACAGATTTTAAGTTATTTCTAGCATGTTGGACTTTGTGTTGGTTCCGTTCTTGTGTCCATGAAAAGATCTTCAATATGTTTAGTCCATACTTGTTTTATTTCAATTGGGTTATTAATAGGTTTATTGTTTTTTCAATCAATCGGTTAGGTGTATTTTTTCGTGATTTTCCAGACAGAAAGTGACAGAATTACTGTCACTTTTTTATGTAAGTTATAATGATCATGCTTTTTCTGCAATTCTTCCACTTCTTTCCGATGCATGTTTTCATCATCCACTTTTCCTTAGCATCTTTTATTTTGTTCCTTATCAATTTATATTTTCTCTGTACCTATTTGGGTTTTTGTTTCTTTATTAAGTTCTACCGCAACTTTAATTACTAATAATTGTAATAGCGTAGACAATACTCCTTATATATAAATGAAATATGTCGACAAATATAACAATCATGAAAATATACGTTAGTTGGACATTTTCACTAAGAAATTGCAGAAACTCGATTAGGTACTCTAAGGCCTACACACTCTTTCCTCAATCACTCTATAAGGCGTTCTTTCTGAATAATGTGTGATGGCTTTATTTCACTTATTTAGACTCTTTAAACGTTCAACATCTTCCACCAAAAGTGTAAGGCATCGAACCCCATTTATCTCCCATCTGACACTCTCACCATATAACGCACCAATCTACCTGGTATCTCCAGCCTCTCGACGCGTGAGATCCAGTTCTCTCCTCAACGTCCCCCATCCCACCAATCAAGAAACCAATGAATTTGTGTTCTGAGTCGGTGGCCTCACAAATGTTGGCTCCAAGCCATTCCATCAGCATTTGTCCTCGAGTGTTGGTGGCCAGCGCAAGCTTCATTCTGCAGATTCTCCGTTGAAGTCGCTGAGCACCATACACTTATCTACTACTAAATTTAGTAAAATGTAGCAGTACACTCTAAGTTTGCGATTCCAGGCATATAAACTATCGCCATCCACGAACCAACCTCAATCCCAATCAACGTAAATTCGGCTCCGCCACCACGAGATCATATTTCCCCTCAGCTGTGTAGACCAGGATGAGGTCGTATGCCAATCTCGTCCTGCCCACGTTGGTCTGAAGAACTCTCTGCTTAACATTGCGGTTTATAGCTATGTGAAGAAGAAGATCTACGTCTTGTTAGGCCCTGCCCCCGGGACAACTTCTAGCCTAATCTAGCTGACATCTAATCTTTAGACACTTTTTCGGACTGCTCCTATGACCCCTCCGTTACAGTTCATACAATACACTTCCCTAATCATACAGTACTTGATTCTGTAACCCTCTTCTCCATAAGTTGGTTATCCTTTTCTCTCTTTTTCCTTACATTCATTCCTTTTGTGTTTAAAGGCTTGTTAGGCTTATCCTATTACACTTTAGAATGGGCACTTTTTCTTTAACTAAGCAGGACACAAATCCTAGTTTCAACGTGACTGACTAGATTCATTACCTTGTCAGCGCTCTTATATTCTTCCATCTTTCATCTTATTTTGGAGAACTTCACCTCGACCAGATCCTCAAAATATGAGGTCTGTACTACTTGCGCACCTCTTATTCCCGCGACACATGCGTTCGTCTGCTTCCCCGCCGAAGTAACACACTTTCTTGGGGTCCTTTGCTCTGATCTATGATCTACGTTTTTTTATCTTCGAGTGTTCATGCTTTTTGGATGAAATTTATGGCATCTAATAAAGTAACAAGGAATTCACTACGGTTTTCCACATTATTCAGGATCCGCTTAACTAAAAGTTTTCTGTAGTGAACTTTAAGGGACCTTATGATGCCCTGATCTATCGGTTGCAGAAACAGATGCGCAAAATAAACGGTAAACATCTACGACAAAAACAACTGTGAAATGAAATTCTGGTTAAATTTGTTTCATTTGTTATGTTTTTAAGCCTCTTTACATAGTTTATTAGGTGCAAATGGTTATATCCCTACACTGACACATGACAAAAAGGGTATTTATTTGTAGCCACGGCCTGGCCAAAAACGTAAAAAAAACACGGTTTTCGATCTTATTTTCTCTCGTTATATCCAAATTTAACCTCATTATAGAGGGTTATAGTTCAATAGAAATTTCACGGGACATCTAATGTACCTCGGTATAAAGCGTAACCTCGCAATAACCGTGTTCATTATAGAGGGAGTATACTGTATACAGATTACTGTACGTTTTTCCACTAGTTTTGGCTGTATTATGCGCGTAGGTGACTAAAAGGTGAACAAACTGGATTCAGACTTGTAAATTGTTATAAATACTATAAATATTATAGTAAAAGAAGTCAAGGTATCACGTTAAGGAACGAAAACAAAACTTTTATATCCAAATCAACTGAGTTAGAGTACCAAAATCCCGTGCAAGTACTATTTAAAAAGTGTAGTATCTGTGCTGCATTCTAGTGTATTTTAAAACATTTAAAGGAAAAATTGAAAGTAAATTAAACGATAACAATTACTTGTGAAATATCAGTTAACATGGCATTAAAATCAAATAATTTACATAATTTATTTTCTCCACAGCAGGCGTAACCGGAAAAAATTAACCATGTTTATAAAGTTACCCGACTTAGACAAATCTGCAATTGTTTACATCCAATTCCATTGTTATAAAACATACCTGCAGATCATTTCACTATGATGAAAGAAAAATTAGGCAAAATTAATCGCTAATTGTGAAGTGATAGACATGTGTATTTCGATTGAGATCTTAGTTTTCTCAGGTATATCTTTTATATACAATAAGCTGTTTTACTTACTCGTTAGTTGTTTATTTAAAGCTTTACATAGAGTGGTGATAGCCGATTTCTACTATTTGTAATACAATCTCAACAATAAAGCAATTAATTGCTATATTAGGAAAAAAATCAAAGGAAATATATAAAAACATATTTTGAATGTCACACACTTTCGTCTCTTTATATGCAAATATGTTTCTTTATGTTGTATCATGTATTTATGTTGTATTGTTTTAGGAGTCCAATTAAAATCTGTTATGTTAAGTTATTTCTTTTTTTGACTAGCCTAGAAATTAAATAAAACATATTATATGATTTAGTACCTAAACTACCAAATTAATCATTTGCTTAACTCTGAAACTATCTCTACTTAAACAAATTTTAAATTTAGATTTAGCCTTAGATTTAGCCAAGTAATGCTTCTTCTATATCAGCCTATTGATCCTTGTATTTTCCTCTTCATGATCACCTGTAGCAGTCCGTAAAGCTCATCTTTCATAACGTGTCCCAAATAATGCAACTTTCGAATTTTGAAAGAGTTTAGAACTTATTTATGTGTTCTCATTCTTTCCAATACAACCTCGTTTGTAACTCTGTCCACCCAGCTTATTCCAAGTATTGTATCGATAATAAGTATATTGTATAATATACTGGATACGTATCCAAAGAGAATTAAAATACTAATAAAGGATTAATAAAATAATTCCTCAATCAACATGGGAGCTTATCGTCTATGCTTGACCTAGCTCAGTCTCTCAAGTGTGAATCCGTCTTGTCTTAAACTATGAATTAAACCATGAAAATTTTGCTGGTAACAAATAAAACAATGATTTAACTAACTATATTTATCCCACATAAAAAATAATATTGTAGCAAAATAACCCTATCTAATACTTTACAATAAATAAATTTGGAACTGATACTTATGGCATCGATGCGCTGCTTGCTTCTAATTATATCTTACCCTCAGATTATATGGGCAGCTTCTGTTGTCGGCTCCAAAGCATGTGGGTAGGCCTTACATACAGCTGTAGTGGCTTATTCACATAAATTCCATATTATTCCATAAAAGATCAAATAAAATACTCAATAAACCCAACAGGCTAGAATATAGTAACAGCTTTAGCCAGCCATCATAGGGGTTAACTTCCTTGCCAATTGTTAGTAGCAGTAGCAAGTTTAGTAACAAGTTGCCGCTATGTACCGTATTCATTCCACTTGGCTTCAATATTTTCTTGTTTAAAAAGTGTCATTTTTTTTTGTAAAAGTGGTAAAAGTGCCAACTTTTTAATATTAACTGTTTTACTTCGCCACATTTTTCTTTAGCGTTTTTTAGTCATTAGATGTCTCTTTATGGTCGGTACTATAACCAAAAATATTCATTGTTATTTATAAACGTTATAAACGATTAAAAATGCAAAAAGGGTTAAAATATTCAAAAGTCCGCCATTTTGTTTTTTTTTTCAAGTGAAAATGTTTTATTATATTATCGACCATAGCCAATTCTATACAGGGTATGAAACCATTTTGTTTTTTTTTTCGGATACTTAGTTTCCAAGAAATGATGATACTCATTTACAAATTACAACGAGTTTAGGCAGCCATTTTCAAAGCCACCAGATTGAAAAAAATTTTAAGTGGTTTAATGTAGGTACTTTCATCTGTAAAAAGTTTGACTTTCAAATGTTTTTGTACAGAAATAAATATATTTAAACACGTTTTTTAGAGAAACCTGGCCCTAATGTAAGTTATTGTTACAGGCAACATTGCAATCACCGATTGTAGAACCGAGAATGGCTCAGTTGGAGACACTAGAAGCTAAGGTAAGTTTTAATCAATGATCTTGAAATACAGAGTGGCCCAAAAGTCTGGAAACGGCCAATTATCTCGTAAACTGCTAGTCGTAATTGTACAAAATTTGAGGTAAACCTATTTTGGGATACGGAGATTCCATATTTGATATTTGCAATGTTGCCAGATTTGCCGTTCCCTTTATATTATTAGTAACTTTGGTTTTTCAAGTTAACCACCCTGTATATTCAGTCATTATTGGAATCTCCTACTCAATACGAGTTCAACCATATGTAACACTTATGATTTTATGTAGGCTGGAAGATCTTAAAATACATAAAACAGAAGTCTGGTAACGCCTAATTGTCTCAATAAATTTTTGTTGTCTCAATACTTAACTATTTTCAATTACATTAAAACGTAACAATTGATAAATTACAAAAATTTTTAACATCATGGTTACCTTATCAAGTGTTCAAAATGTGCTTCATTTGTGAGTTAACAGTACCCTAATCGATGGTAGAATGCGTCTACCATATTTCTTTAAGATTGTCTAGAAATTATTCGAGATTAATCGATAATTCGTTGCCTTAGCTCTGCAAGATTTGCTGGTTTAGTTTTGTAATCTGAATTTTTGAAGTACCCCCAATAAAAATATTCTTTAGGATTAAAATCAGGTGAACGTGGAGGCCATTCAATTTTACCTCGTCAACCAAGCCATCGTCCGCGAAATATCTCATCTAAATAACGCCGAACATTTACACCAAAACGGCTAGAGCTCCATCTTGCTGAAACCATATCTAATTAAAATTGCCCCCAAACAAGTTTCTCACTGTAGGTACAATTATATTTCTAGATAACATTTCGTAACTATCTGACGTTAAATTTTTGTGGTCTTTGAGTATGGTTTTCACACATTCAGTGTGGATTTACGTCACTCCAGTACCTTAAATTGTGTCGATTTACACTTCCACACAGTGTAAAGGTTGATTAATCGGAAAAACATCTTCTGTTAACGAAATTTTAATAATTTTCAATTTTATTCATCATTACCTCAGTAAACTCTAATCTACGATCGAAGTCATCTTCACTTAATTCTTGAAATAAGTAAATTTTGTATGGTTTTAATTTATAATACGTAATACACGTAAGACTGAAGAACGACCTACATCATATACTTGTGCAACCCTGCTTGAGGATGTATGTGGATCTTTAACAAAACTTTGCAATATATTTAAAGTTTTATTACCATTCATAACTCTTTTCGGTCTACCTAATCGATATCTATCTTTTACTTCTCCAGATTCCTTAAATCGCATTACAACAGTTTTTGGTACCGTCGCCTTATAAATAGGAGAACGGTTTGGAAAAGTATCATTGAACAATTTGGTTACAATAAGATCTTTTTCTGTCACTGTACTCTCTTATCATTAGACGAGAATTCGTTATATTTCGTTAAGCGTCATTTTAGAGAAACAATTTATCTTGCAGAACTTTTCAAAACAAAACTACTATCAGTTTGTTAATAATGTAAATGGTGAACAAATGTCAAAATCTTAACATTCTACATTTAAATATGTGTTTAAATTTATTAAAATCTACATATTTTGCACTGTTTTATGTATTTAAAACCTTCCAGACTAAATAAAATCATAAGTGTTACTCGTATCATAAGGTTAAACTCGTATTGAATAGGAGATTCCAATAATGACTAAATATACAGAGTGATGAATTTGAAAAACCAAAGTTACTAATAATATACGAGAAACGGCAAATCTGTCAGCATCGCAAATATCAAATATGGAATCTGCGTAACCCAAAATAAGTGTACCTCAAATTTTGTAAAATTATAACTAGCAATTTACGAGATAATTGGTCGTTTCCAGACTTTTGGGCCACTCTGTATATTAAATTCTTTAAGAAAGTAAGTGATGTAAATGAAAAGTGGTATGATATATTTATATTTATCATAATAAAAAATGATCACTCACAAATTTTCTTTCACATCCTTTCCCATCCAAGTAAAATTTAAATGAAACTGTAAATTATCGATTGACATGATTTGTTTAGAAAACTTCTTATTCTGTATTAGTTGTGATACTTTTGAAATATTTTTTAGATATTTTTTCCAGGATTATAGGAATTATAGGATTAGGAATAGAAAAATTATTCCATGTGATAGAAGATCTAGAAGCCTTCGCAATGGTGATCGCCAGCTTCGGATAACCGTGATCTGGCACGTGATGAATATAAAGCATTTTCATTTATGTACGATGCGCTTATTTAACTTTTGAACATTCAAGTGCCATTTATTTTTCATTCATAACAAACTATTTTTCTCTTTTAATTACATTTCCTCATAACTCTACAGCAGTATGATTCTGGACACCAAAAAATATTATTCATCTACATCACTTCACTGTCCAAAGTGACCACCTTATTTATAGAAATAATTAAATTTTCAAATAAACCCTCTAAATATTCTTTCTTTACATAATACGTGTTAATCGCCAAAGAATATCTTATATAGAACTTGGAACTTAACTTCCAAAGTGCTTCAAGGATGTAATGTATCCTATTTCCAAGTCTCTTCAAATTCTATTGGTCACATTTATTTTCCATGGCAGAATATGCAAACGTTATTTTTGTTTACGACTTTTGTGACGGAAATGACAAGGCTACCATCAGAGAATATCGAAAGACAATTTCCAGAACGTCGAGTTCCGAATCATTAAACGTTTGGACGTAGTAAGCAGACAATTAGCGTTTCTCAATAAAAAGCGTATTAAGAAATAATAATTTACACCCTTCACATTCAGTAAGTTCAACGATTACTTCTAACAGATGAATCCCACGATTTCCATTTGCTAGGTGCCCATTTACTGACGAAGGCTAACTTACGACTAGAGGAATGCAATAAATAATTTGCTCAGGTTACGGTTAATTCCCATAGGATTCGCGTAACTCATTCGCAATATAGATTTTCAGTGAATATTTGGCAGACTACTAGGCCTCCATTTCTTTAATGCAACGTTGACAGCTGCTGTGTACTTGGATCTCTTAAAAATATTTGGCCAAATTTACTAGTCAATGTAGCCACCCCAGGTATGTACTTTATGCACGATGGTGCATCACCATATTTCTTAGTTGCTATTCGTCAACACTTTCATGCATCTTATGGAAATACGTAGATAGGATGTGGAGGACTTCAAGTATGGTCACCTAGATCACCTGACTTTAGCCCTGTCGACTATTTCATATAAAATCGATTAAAAGAAATTGTTTATCAAAAAAATATAAATACATGACAAGAAACAATTGACAAAATTCTTGTAACATCTTGAAATGAAATTTCTTGAATGAATGAAATGATATTTCGAAATATCATTGAAAATCATGAAATTTCGAAATGATATTTCTTACCTTTCAGGAGGTAAATTAGACATTTGATGGTCCGAAAAAGATGTTGTATAGGAACTGGGGGATTTCATTTGGAAACTTGTTCGTTTTATTTGTTTCTTAAATTATGTTATGTAATTCTATAAAATTATTGTCCATTCTTAAATATTTTAAAGATGTAACTAAATTCGTTTATTGTTAATGTTCTATTTATTTTCTTTTCGTTAATTTAAACAAGATTAGATCACAAGAAAATTAAGGAAATTGCTGGTGTCTTCAAGAAAAAACAAGTCACTGGTATACATAATGACCAAAATGAATTAATAACGGACCCTAGCGAGATACTTAATACTTGGAAAATGTACACAACCAATTTGTTCAATGATGACAGAACACGGCCCAAGTATTTTGAAAGCTGAAATTGTACACGCTATCAAACTATTAAAAAGTAACAAAACCCCAGGACCAGATGATATGTACGCAGAAACAATCAAGTTACTTAATTTTCCTGAGATACTTCACACTAGATTGTTTAAGAAATGTGAAGAGGTCAGTGGATGGAGTCAGTTTGGTTTCAAAAATGGACTTGGCACGAGAGAAGCGATCTTTAGTATGCAAACATTGATACAGAATTGTTTAGATCAAAGAAGATGCTTTTATCTGTTTCATCGATTACGAGAAAGCATTCGATAATGTAAAACACGAATTGATGATAAAAATACCTACAAGAGTTGGGATTGGATGCAAAGGATATAAGAATCATCGCCAATCTGTATTGGAATCAGACAGCAACAGTACGTCTTCAAAATTCCAACGAAACAGAAGATTTCTCCATTAAAAAAGGAGTAAGGCAAGGTTGTATACTATCCCCAATGCTGTTCAATTTATACGTAGAAAAAGCCTTCGCAGAAGCAGTGGAAGACTCTAATAAGGGTATTAAAGTTAACGGCATATGTATTAATAACATCAGGTATGCCGATGATACAGCCATAGTGGCAGATAACATCGAAGATCTTCAATGCCTTTTAAATGATCTAACTCTTGCAAGTGAAGCTCGGGGTTTGAAAATAAATATCAAGAAGACAAAATCAATGATTATAAGTAGAAATCATTACCCCAACGCAAAGATATATGTCTCTGGAGAAGAAATCGAACAAGTCAGGCAATTCAAATACTTGGGATGTTTGCTGAATGAGGGTTGGGACCCCGAGAATGAAATAAAGAGCAGAGTTGAACAAGCCAGAAATGCTTTTTTGAGGCTTCGTAAGTTTCTGACTGATCGCAAATTGGACTTCAACCTCCGATACAAGATGCTTAAGTGTTACGTGTGGCCTGTTCTCCTGTACGGAATGGAAGCATGGACGTTAAAGGCCAGTTCCATTAACAAACTTGAAGTGTTTGAAATGTGGTGCCTGCGTCGACTCAGAATGTCATGGACGGACAGGGTCAGAAATGAGGAAGTACTCAGAAGAGCGGGCTTACAGGATAGGCAACTTTTTAATTATGTAAAAAGTAAGAAGACTGCATACTTGGGGCACATTATACGAGGAGAACGATACACTTTCAGCAACTGATACTCGAAGGGAAGATAGAGGGTAGGAGAGGTCTCGGACGTAAAAAATGTCATCGCTGCGCAATATTCGACAATGGACAGGAATCCACAGCTACGAAATGCTGCTAAAAACAGAATTATTTAATCCAGAATATTTGACATCTCACCTGACAAGACGATGTACGGTGGACGCCTACGCAGAAATGCACGGCCACCTTAAAGAAGAAGAAGAAACAAGATAAAGTTTTTTTTTCTTTTGAAACAAAAATCTAAGAATTCAATAAAACGACGCTACTAACAAATCACTTTGTAAATATTATACACGGCAATGTTTTAGTACTAATAAAAAAAAACAACTTTAGGCCTTTTGAAATTGAATAAAAGCTATGGTAGTATTAATACTTATACATTAAACAATCTAATTACTGATTGTATACTCACTCACCCTGTCTACTTATATATTATTAATACAAACATTCAAAGACCGTCTATATACATTTTATAACTTTTTCATCCAATGTTTGGGCGACTGATCGACAAGATCATGTACTTATTATTTTTTTATTGTTATTCACCCATTCTATAGTATAAAATTACAGAGATTATGCTTGTCTATAAAGTGTGACAAATCAAGAGGCGAAATACTATTCTATTTTATATCATATATTAATGAATCAACTGAAGTAAAACAGGTTTGAGTTAATATATTCACCCCTTGCAATGATTTAAATGAGATCAGCACCCGATTTAAAGGATTAACAAACACCCTTTCATTTGAATCTACTTTTTGAATAACGGTTTTTGATATACGATGTAACTGTTGAACACTGTTTATACATTGCTAAATTTATAGACCACTTTATTGCTTTCCTGTGATTTAAATATATATGGTGTATTATAGTTAATACCAATAAATTGTTTAGGAGTTAAGTTCTGTAATCAATAAAGGGGTACCCTCCGTTAAGATAGGCAAAATGGTCTTATTCCGAGAACTCCATTTTTTTACGTTATGTGATTAAAAAATAATTCTCAGCGCAATTGTCACTCAACAGGCTGTGAGGCATTGAGGCTTATACAAAACATGTAAATATTTTATAGAGCAGTAGGTTGAGTGTACCGGGTGGTCCAATGAGCCGATCTCTCGGCTATATATCAGAAACTATTCATGTTATAACTTTAGGAAAAAAAATTCCTTTGTAAAAGTGGCCAAGAGAAATCGCTGGAAATAACTTTCAAGATTCTGGATTAACCGCTAGGGGGCGTAACCTGCGAAGAAAATTTTGAAAACCATTTTTTTGGGAAATATGTCCAATTATACCAAGTGTTAAATAAGTAAACTAGAAAGGTGCATAAATTCTGTACAAAGTTGTTCAAGTACTTTTTTTATTTTTTCAAATAAAGGGTGGGGGAGAGTGGGAAAGTATTTGTGGATAAATACCTATAACTTTGGTTTGGTCCAACCGATTTTAATGAAATTAGTGTCATTAGAAAGAGCGTGGATGAATTAATTCACATCTACTATAAAATACTTGCATTTAGTTTTCATAGTCGTAGGTAGAGGGGACTTTCAAATAAAAGATATTAAAATTTGTGTTTCTTCAAAAATTTTAATGGAAACACCTATTTATTGTAAATTATAACGGAACTGGAATAAATTCGTAACAAAATGGAGCAAACCGCATGTTAATAGCTTTTGTTGAACTCGAGATATGAATAAAAACTCATAAACATAAGTAAGTATAGTATTGACACACCCTGTATTATAAATTACATTAAAAAATAAGTCAGTAGGTATTTTCAAATTTTTTTATAGCAGAAGAATCTTAATGTTGATACCTATTTTGTAAAAAATAGTTTTTTCGAAACTAAGTAGGCTACGACAATGAATTTGACGGGGAGTTCATATTGTTTATTTATTGACAGCAGTCAAAACATTGTTAAGGAGTGCTATATTATAATTCGAATTAAAGATTGCACTTTTTTCAATAGATATTAATATTGGTAATACTAGTAATTAATTATCAGTACAAATAATTCGTGATGAGTATATCAAATTGTATGATATGATTGGAGTATTGGTGTCACGGGCGTAGCATATTTTAGGATATTCCTTCCTTAGTAGGTGTTCGTACGTCAGTCTGGTATGTCCTATTGGGATACGATGTAGTACAACCTGCTCCCTTCGCTTTACTAAAATTGGTGTTTTCGCTGATAGATCTGGGTTTGCTTGCCACAATTTATTATTTGGTAAGAGTTTCCATCTTCGTGTCCATAAGTTTTTTGTGGACTCATTCATGTATTTTTTTTATATCTGAGTGAGGAATTTGGTTAGTTCCATCATCGGATCTCTCCATTTTACAAGCTTCTTTGGCCATTTGATCAGCTATCTCATTTGCTGGTATCCCCACATGAGATACCAGCAAATGCACATGCAATTCCCTTAATTGCACTTAAGAAATCTGTGAATATTACTGTCATGTCTTCAGGTCGATTAAGAGTTTGTTGTACTACCTTGAATATCGCAAAAAGTTCAGCAAAACGTATTGAGTAGTCCTTCGGTAGTGGAATCTTGAGCTTACTTACTTCTTTCTAACTCAAAATCTTCATATAAATTCAACACAAGTTGCTGCGCTTGAGAATTTAGCGTTTTTCCAAGCATGTCTTAAGAATAATAATACTAAGTATTCTCGAAAATATACAAATCAGATTCCATTCGACGGAACTATAGCTAGACTCATGTAGTATAATGACAATTTGTAGATTAGAAAATATTACTTTTCTCATTGGCTTAAAAATAAATACTTACCGGAAGTAATCAAATTAAGAGAGCAACAGTTAGTCGTTCTAACAATAATTATGCTTGAAAATATATAATTTAAATAACATACCCAAAGACTACAAGTTAAATAATTTGAAAAACCAAAAAAAAAATAAATTCAAATAAATCAATAAACACGACAAATGAGCTAATGTCACTGTCAATGAAAATAATAAACGTCAAAATGTACAATAAATAAGGTATCAAAGACATGTCATATTGTTGATCCTTGTTTAACTTATTGTGATTTCTATGGAAAAGCGGCTTAATTTTGCAACACTAGTTTCTATGAGTAAAAAAGAGACCTAGTATAAAAGGTAATTCGTGAAGCTCAACAGGCCTTGAAGGCCCAGGGCTGAAAAGTTTATATTTTCCGTTACAATTACTATTTATATTGATGGATTCTTTACATTAATGCTTAAACATTTTCCGGTAAAATTGACTGTTTTTCTGTTATTCTGTGGTGAGTTTTTAAAATATCTCATTAAATATGAAATTTTCAGCTTCAATGAGTTATACCTTGTCATTTATTAAGCTTACAGCAAAAATATTGCACAATGGACAATCAAAAAGAATGAAAATAAAAAAGTTGTCAGATCTCTCTCTTCAATCCTGACCCCCAAGGGGGACTTTACTAGAGAGTCGTTGGCTAACTTTTAGCTCTCTTAAAATTGAATTATTTGTTCTACGGTCGGTCCAAGGAATTCGTAACATTCGTCTCCAACAGAACATTTCAGTGGCGTCTATCTTTCTTCTCTCCGATTGTCTCAGAGTCCAAGATTCACATCCGTAGGTCAGTATTGGGAATATTAAGCAGTTGATCAACCTCATCTTTATCGCTCTTGAAATTTGACATTCCTTCCATATTTTGGTCATTTTTGCTGTGGCAACTTTTGCTAGATCACATCTACGTTTAACCTCTTCTTGTAATGACCCTGTGTTTGTGATTAATGATCCCAGATATAAGTATGAGCTCACAACCTCGAACCGGTCAATTGTGGTTATGTGTGGATGATTGTTGTGTAGTCTATCCACTATCATGATCTTTGTCTTTGATATGTTTAATTGCAGACCAAATATTTGACTTTCGTTTTCTATTAGTCGTATAAGTTCCATCAGCTCTGCTTGACTATTTGCAAGAAGGGCTGTATCATCTGCGAAACGTAGGTTGTTTAGTTTATGACCATGTATTGAGATGCCCTTTTCCCATCCTTCAAGTGCTCTTCGCATAATATACTCCCCATATATGTTGAATAATTGTGGAGATAGTATACATCCTTGTCTGACACCCCGTTCTGGATGAAACTCGTTCGAAAGTGTGTCAAGTACTTTAACTGATCCAGTAGTGTGTTTATATAGTTCGGTTATAAGCGTAATTAGATGTTGTGGTACACTATTAGTTGTTAGGTTGTCAGATATGTTTATTTAAACTTTAAAATAATGCCATTGAAGTTACACCCAAAATTGCCTCTCTTCTAATATTCATTGCAAATTCATAATAAAAAAATGATAATTTTTTAAACCAACCGCGTGATAGTTTTGGCACTGCTGCTGTATTTTTAATACATTAGTATTCCCTCTGGCTTTACAAAGAGTATTCAGGAATATTTAATACTGGTGGGCTATATTATGCCGCCAAAAACAGATCATAAATAATGATACAGTCGTTGAAACATCGTGTGTATGGCATATTAAGAAGGTACCAATTTTAAACTGTTTTTAAATTATTTCAAATAATTGTAATAATTTTACATATCATTATTGCTGTATTGTCTACCAGTATAATAATACAGGTATATTAAAACAATTTTCTTTTTAATTGGCAAAGGAAATATGTTGGTGTATTGTATTACAATAAATTAAGGTTTAAAATGAATGACAAAGAATTTGTTTTCAAAACTTACTACAAAAAAGTATATCTACGTTGTACCTAATCATGTAGCTTCAAAATATTTAATATTAAATTATGGGGGATTTTTAAATTGTCCTGTAAAAGTGTTTTGTGATTTAATCGTTAAACAATTGTTTGTTTAAAAAAAAAGAAGAAAATTTAATACGACTAAAACATCGAACAATACTTTTTCGTCCAAGGGTTATTTTGTAACGATGAGTCCAAGCCATCACCGTTAAACCAGCGTGCGCGCGAACCAACCCATGAAGTAGGAGTATATCGATAGTAGAAAGGGCAAAACTAATTACCAAGCTCCGCTATATAAACCGCAAGATTTCCTCATAGAGGGGGAATCGACAGGTGTTGGCTGAAGGTTCTCTTCTTCCCTACCCCGGCTTGTGGACGTGTTGAGTTCACAAGTTGTTCCGTCCCATACCGCCGTTACCCGAAGAGCGTGTTGATCTCTATACTACCCATACTCTGAAGCAGTCGTGTTGAGACTGTCTAGGAGTGTCCTGTTAACCCGAATCACTTAAGGGATGTGTTGAGTTCCTTTCCTTTCTTTGTACCTATCGTCCGCTGTTATTAAATCGACACAACGTTCCCGTAAAATTTCAAATACTCATTCGCTTGCCAATAAAACTAATTTTCATATGACAAGGTCAAACTTAACTTGAATAATTAGGCCAGGTACTGAGAAGACTAAAAAAAATTGTAAATATGTACATAAGATTTTTTGTCAATTTAATTTAAGGAAGACAATAAAGTTTTATTTTTGTTTTGAACTCTGTCTCTGACTGTCTAAAAGCTACCCGGATAGTGACTCCTACGAGAGGACATCACAATTTGCATACCAGTTCATCGGTATGGCCGTAATCTCAACTTTCTATCACACTGATGATGGTATAAAGTATACCAAAATATATCTGAGTGTTGAAAAAAAAACAGTACTCTTGGCTTTGTTTCATTCAGCTGCTTACCCATTAATGATTGTTCCATTCTACTCTTCTATTTCTTACTCAGTTCTTGATGTTCTCCACCTTGCATCTGCTCTTCTAGCTCTTTCCCATAGTGTCCTACCATTAATTTTTCTAAGTGTTTTCATCTCTGCTGTTTCTAACATCCTTTTTGTCCTCTCTGTATCAGGTCTTGTTTCTGCCTGATGGCTGTTTTGTAAATTCTGCCTTTCGTTTCTTTCCCGATATTTTTATTTCTCCATATTGTTTCATTCAAAAAGCCTGCGGCTCTGTTTGCTATATTCACTTGATCTTCCAGCTCGGTTTCGAGCTTTCCGTAGCTACATAATGTGATGCGTAGATATTTAAACTCCATCACTTGTTCTTTTATCTGACCTTCCCGCTCCAATTTACATCTTGGTGAATTTTCTGTTGTAATCATGCATTTTGTCTTTTTTGGGGAAATCAACGTGTTACATTTTCAGGCAGTTATATTAAATTGGTGCAGCATACCTTGTAAATCGTTTTGACTTTGAGAGAGTAGTATTGCGTCGTCTACATAGCAGATTATTTTAGGTTGTTTTTCTAACATTTGGTATCCTTTTTTAGGTTTAACTTTTTTATTATTTCATCCATAATGAGGTTGAATAATAGAGGACTCAGGGAATCTCCCTGTCTTATCCCGCTGACAGCTTCAATAAGGTCGGTTAGTTCTTCTTCTAGTTTTACTTTTATTGTGTTGTTTTGGTAGATAGTTTTGATCCTTTTGATTATTCCTAGACGTATCTCTTGCGTACAGTCAGTGAATAACGTCTTTTAATTTGACCCGGTCAAATGCCTTCTTAAGGTTCACAAGAAAATCAAAGTGTCTTGGTAGAACAGAGTTCAGTGGTTACGCTAACTAATTTTTCTGGACAATTTGAGTCTGTTTTACAGTCAGCAATAATTTAAAAAACACTAGCCAAGAAGAAATAAAGGCATTGTTAGGTGTTTTTATTTTTATAGGACCGTACACTTTATCAGACAGATTTATATTGGTAAAGTGACACTTTTTATAATAATCCTTTTCTCAAAATCTTTTACAATAACCAGGTTTAAAAAATTAATAGAAAACATCCATCTAAATTCAGCAGCTGCAGAGAGAGATTCACCTAAATTTTCAAAGAACAAACCAATTCTGGAAGTCGATTTTCTATTGATGAATTTATGGTGAAATTTAAAGGACGTAGTTCTATCCAACAGTAGCCAATTAAGCGTGGTTATAAAATTTGATCGTGGCTTTTTGAAGACTGGGCATCGGACAGGGAAGTAAAATGTCGCATTGAGCAAGCTCGACAAGCTTTCGTAAAATTCAAGAAGTTACTGATTTGTTTAGAGTTCGATCTTCAACTGAAACTAAGGTTTACTAAGTGCTATGTGTGGTCAGTGCTGCTATATGGCGTAGAGGGCTGGACACTCAAAACGAGGGATATAAACAGATTAGAAGCTTTCGAAATGTGGCTCTATCGCCGTATCCCAAAAATACCATGGACAGCGAAAATCACAAATATAGATGTCCTTAAAAGAATAAACCAAGAACGCCAACTTTTCGAAACCATTAAGAAAAGGAAAACGGCGTATCTAGGTCACGTATAGTATCATGCGAAATGAAAAATACCAGTTCCTCCAACTTATAATCGATAGTAAAATTGAAGGCAAGAGAGGAATGGGACGCAAGAAAATGTCCTGGCTCCGAAACATAAGGCAATGGACAGAAATTAACGACATACAATCTCTGATACATATTGCAAGAAATAGAGAATTAATGGAAAATGTGATCGCCAACATCCATTAGTGGATTTGCATCTGAAGAAGAAGAAGATAACATTTGGGCAAAGTTTGATGCTATTACTGGGTATCTGTACCAGTTTATTATCTACACTAGAAAAACTGAAGACATTGAAAATGATGGCTTGGGATAAAATGTTGTAACTGAATTATGCCAAGATATACCACACAAATCTTTGGTTGTTTTTAATAACTTTTTTACAAGTTGCAAATGAAAGAGTTATATACTAAACAGCTGTATGCTATAGATATAGTCAGAGCTAATCGCAAAGGTTTGCCCGATTTCGTGAGAAAAAAGCAAACCAAAAATGAAAAACTTTGAAAGAATAAATTCTATCGGTTGAGCAGTGGTCCTTTAACAGCAATAAACTGGTTTGATATCAAAGAAGTCAATGTTATTACAACTGCCAATCAATCATATAAAGTAACCATGATAAAACGTACACAAAACAAAGAAATGTATAATGTGCCCAAAAGTTAGGTACCCAAATTATACACTAAACATGGGAGGTATTGATCAATTTGACTACTTTAGGGCATCATATTCCATAAGTAGGATATCTAGAAAATCCTGGATGAGATAAATCTTCTTTTTTTTTAGATGCAAGTGTGAATAATGTATAATATTATGTACAGAAGAATTAATGATCAAAAAAATACTTCCCACAAGAATTTTAGGCTCGGTCTTAGAAGAGCTCTCATAGGTGACTTTACAGTAAAGGCTATCTTGATCTGTGATATTTAAAAATAAAAAAACGGGAAACGGGTGTTCCAGACGAAATTCGACTAAGAAATGTAGGACTACATTTACCAGATGTTCAAAGAAATTATACAAGATGCAGATTTTGTTCAACAAAAAAGAAGAAAAACGAACTAACATTATATTATGTAGTTATTGTCAAGTAGCTTTATGTCCACAAAAATGTTTTAAATCATTTCACTATGCTGTTGTAGTAGAGACCTAAATTAGTTTTGTTTTGTTAAATAGAAAATAGTTCCCACTACTTTTTTTTATTAGTTTTTCAAATTATTTTTTACTTCAACAAAAATATGTCTTATTTACCTCATTAGATATCAAAAGTATATAAACAAACAGATTAATTCTCCTTATATCCCATGTCTTATTAGGAGTTAATGTGTGTACTGAATGTGACATAGATTGAATGATATTTTGTTCGATTTCAAATATTTTTTTGTCAAATAAACAATTATAATAAACATCACATTGATAATATATTGAATGTTGATAATATATTGGTTAAAATCTTTCTTTGTATTAGACGCTTTAATTTTTTGTCTACAAGGAGCTAATTACTGTATTTTCGATTCCTTCCCCTTCCAATTGTCAAAAGTTGAGTCTTAAATAAAAAGTGTCCAGCTTTAGCACTACAGCTCAAGGCACATCTTGATTACTGACTGATAAAATTTCTCATTACTAATTTCTAAGCTATTTTTATTTTCCTATTTTATAAGTTTTATAAGTAAAGATGTGACTAAGCTAGGCTAGGCCGGTCTCGATAAATTTTATAAGACAAAGCTCAAAAACTTATCTACAATGACAAATTTTTGCTGTTTATTTATATATAAATCAAAAATTTTATAAAAACAGAGTTACCCTGTATAATTAACCAAAAAGAAGCAGAGATATTACGATAAACGATGAGTTCTGCACTTAACTACAGAGTGGCACCTCCGAGGAAAAGAAAAACATATCTAGAGGTAAACAACCACTTCTTACAACCCTTTGGTCATTGACGATCACTTCTTTTACTTCTTCAACTTCCCTCTAGTCATTGTCGATCACATTTTTCGACAGATGTAATACATCATTCAGGTGATAAACAAACCGCCATACAGGTGACAAACAGGTGAAAACTCATCTTCGTCAACAGGAAAGAAGAGATCTAGATATAAGCGACCAGTTCTCACAACCTTCTGGCCATTGTCAGTCATTTCTTTTTCGGGAGACAAGAAGAAATCGAGCGACCAGTGGGGACTTTTTACAACCTCCTGGTCATTGTCGATCACTTCTTGGGTAAGAAAAAAGATCAAGCGATAAGAAGGCACTTTTTACAATCCTCTGGTCATTGTCAATCACTTTTTTTATTTCTTTAGTGATCCAAGGCTAACCCAGGACATCTACACCTTCCACATCAGAGAACCAGATGGACAGGTTACCAAAGTTAGCCAGTACGCCACCAGCTTATTACTAACACGAAAGTATTGTATCATATTCTCGTCCATGACAAGTAATTTTGGAATCAACTGGTTCCTTAGTCCTGGTTAATTAGTCGGTAATGATAAATGAGCTCAAATATCGGTTCAGAACTTACAGCAGTATGTTAATATTTATGGAGATTAATTAAAAAGAAAAAAGTCAATTTTTGGCGATTAATATTTATCTTCTCTGTATCAATACTTGTAACGATATTCGTTCTTGTTAAAATGTCAATACAAATTATGTGACGACAAACATTCTTTAAATTTTATTACAGACATGAAGAATGCTGTTGTAAAAATAGATATCGTGTTTTGGTCTTTGTTGCAAATCTTTACTCCGGTTATAAAAAGAAAGTAATGTTACTAATTTTCTCTTTTATGACTTGCATAGTCCATACCGAGATGAATTTATCTGCACGATAATTTCACATAATTTAAATGGGCACTCGGCTTGTTTCCTGAAAATAGCCATTACTAAACCGAACGTTATGTTTACAGTTATTCAAATATTATTGCTCATGTTATATAACCGAGCACTATCTTCAGAAAATGACTTTTTAACGACGTCGTTATTTTGTTTTAACAGATCTCTCGCTGCTTAGAATACTGCCCTTACCATAAACGTTGAAGACAATTTCGATAAATATCTTTATACAACTGCTAGTTTCAATAAGTAAATATGTGATTGGTTGGTAAAGAAATTAATGTCGTTTTGAACGGTAGATTTATTACTTATGATCAAGTTACCCGTTTATTTGTCCTTGTTTAAACGCTTTTGATGCAAAGAAGTGAAAAGAGTATATTGGGAATTTTAGTACCATTTTAATATTAACATTTGTTTGATATCACAAATCAACAAATTTGTTAATATAGTAAAATATATTTTAATATTTACCAACACAAAAACAAGATGAAAATCATAACATGCTTTAAATAGAACATACGTTGAAATGGGGTGTTAACTTTTACTTTTATAAAAGTTTAGAAATCGAAACGATGGCTTTATGAATGAAAGCCTTTTCAAATGAGAAAAAAAATATTCTACAAAAAATCCTAATTACATCCGTGCTGGCATATGCAATGCACGAACTCTGTTTAAGCAAGACGATGTCTTAATATATTTTGAAACAAAATTGTCGAGGAATATCTAGAAACATCTAGAGAATCCATATGAACTTTGAACAAGACAATAAAGGTTATTAATCACGCTGGTCAGGTCCGATCTGGTTATGACACTCGCTTAGGCTTTCGCATACTCAAGGTATGGCTTCTCTCTTATTTATTTAACTGGAGTCAGGAGTGGGGGTCGAGTGACGTTAGCTTCTCGGGAGTAGAGAGTCTCTAGGAAGAAGAGGAAGGAAATAGAAAGGTATATGTGAGCCTTGTTAGTTACTTAGAGAATCACCTCCGCTGTGTTACCAGATTATACAAATTAGGGAAAGGCTCTTAGATTCAGCATTTTTGGTTTATTCTACAAATGTCGCGTCTAAGAAATTGTAGTACCCAGCAGGAAGCGTTGCTGACAGGAATGGAATCTTTTGCTTAGAAAAGGTGATGAGTACATGTCCTCGGCAGGAAGTATTAAGATTCTCTTTTGTTCTGAAATTTTCTACGGTTCTACGGTAGGAAAACGGAAAACCTCAGCGGTCAGTTATGAGCCCAACCCTTTTTCTCGTGGTTATCAACGATATACTGGATCACTGCTCCCGATAACTAAGGGAAGACTATATGCCGACGATCTGGTTCTATTTTTAAAGAGCTGGAATGTAATAATGATTCAAAAACACTTACAAGAATCCACTATAAACTAGAAATATGGTCCACGTCAGTAAGCGTGCAATTCTCACCCCTTAAAATAAGATGCATGCTTTTCTCAAGAAGACATCGTCTCTAAAAAACACCTTTAAAACTGTATGGCAAGACGCTTACTGGCGAGAAAAAAAGTAACATGGAAACAACATATTTCAGAAATAAAAAGTCTTGCCAACATGGATTGCCAACATGGGGAACTGACCAAACTACATTATTAAATATTTATAAGTCATCTGCTAAAAAACATGTTACCAAACAACTTGAAATCATTCAAAACACAGTACTTCGCACTGCCACAGATACATTTAGAACCACACCAGTTAAGAATCTTCAATCCCTAACAAGAGAACCACCTCTTACTCTACGAAGGAAGTATTTATGCCTCTTGTATGCATCTTCAGTCGCCAGTAAGTACACCCAGTGTTCCGAAATACATTTACGCACCGTCACCTAGAAACTTATAAAAAAAAGTTCCAATATTACAAATCAGAGACATCAGCCAATGTAATCCGACAGTCATTTTTAAAGGAACTCGAGACTTGCGGGGAAATTTTTTGCATTTCTACAGATGCCTCCAAATCTGCAAACGACGTAGGAGCAGCATTTGTCACTCCACATTCCTCTTCCCAATTTAAATTATTGTCAACCACTTCTATATACACAGCAGAATTATATGCAATATTACAAGCCCTGATGCACATTAAAAGTACAAACCCTTCTTCCTTCGTCATTATCACAGATTTTTTAAACTCTAACAAAAATTGGTCAACTATACGCTAAGAACCCTATAGTCTTACTTGTCAAGTAAAACATTTCATCAAAGAAAAAGTGATCACTGCGTGGCAAAATAAGTGGGATTTATCGGTATCTAAATTAAAAGAAATTAAATTGACAGTGAAACCGTGGCGCCTAGTAAACCTATAAAGAGCTCACCAAGTTTACTCAAAATTTCTCGACTTCGATTAGGTCATACCAATATACTCATAAGTGTCTAATGACTAAGGAAGATATTGCAGTGTGTGGATATTGTCAAGTCAAGATTACTGTTAAGCACCTCCTAACAGAATGTGGAAAATATACAGTAAACAGACAAAATAAAAATATTTCCAACAAACAGAACATATCAGTTGTATTCAAGCGATCAACAGTACCACCCAAATTTGTTAGAACATAAAGAAAGAACAGAAATATCAAAAATCAACATAGAAGATACTGCTACTCCACTCAACACTTCCATAACACTTGATGAATTAAATGAAAGTCTTAATAACCTTAAAAATACCTCACCTGGACCTGATGACATACCACCAATTTTCATCGAAAAACTACCTATTAGCGCGAAGGTTACTTTAGTAGAGATCTTCAACAAAATTTATTCGACTCATAAATTTCCATCTCTCTGGCGCGAAGCAATTATATTACCATTTTTAAAAGACAATAAACCAAAAAACTTATCTTCTTCGTATCGACCAATATCTCTTACCTGTAGCATCTGCAAAATAATGGAAAAGGTTCTAAGCAAAAGATTAAAATGGTACTTAGAAAATAAAAATCTCCTTACATCCATCCAAAGTGGGTACCGATCAGAACGGTCTACAATAGATAATATTATAGCAGTAGAATCTGAAATACACGAAGCTTTTATACAAAAAACAAAAATTAATAGCTATTTTCTTTGACATCACAAAAGCATTTGACTCCACGTGGACATATCACATCTTAAAAACAATGAAAAGTTGGAAAATAGATGGCAAATTCTTAGCCTTCACCAAAACCTTTCTGGAGAACAGAAGTATAAAAGTTAAAACAAACGGTGTCATGTCAACTAAGAAATCACTGGAAAAATGGTAGCCCTCAAGGATCTGTATTAAGCCCCCTGCTGTTTTTATTAGCAATCAACAACGTATCTACCCATTTTATGCTTCCAGTAAAAGCAAACCTTTACGCCGATGATCTTGTAATATATATGAGAAGTAAAAACCTAAAATCAGCTGCATCAATATTACAAAATACACTAAATAAATTAGAAGGGTAGTCTTTAGATATAGGCTTGAAATTTTCAACCGAAAAAACTAAAGTAATAATATTTGACAAAAGAAAAATACAACACCACTTAAATTTAAAACTAAAACGGAAATACTCTTATAACAATCAACGAAATCAAATTATTGGGAATGACATTCGACTCTCAACTCAAATGGACATCGCACATAAATGAACTAATTAAATCATGCCAACAGAGAATAAATCTTCTAAAAGTTCTTTCCAATCACAAATGGGGCGCAGACACAACTATTCTTCTACGATTATATCAAGCTCTAATTAGAAGCAAACTAGATTACGGATGTATATGCTACGAAACTGCTACTAAAATTCAATTGAACAAACTGGACATCATTCAATCCACAGCATTACGTATAGTTTTCGGAGCTTTCAAAACCACGCCAACTAGCAGCCTTCAAGTCCTAGCAGGAGAACCGCCACTAGCTCTAAGAAGACAATATTTTTCGATGTGTTGTGCTACTAAAGTGCAAATGAAAACATGTTTATAACAAGCCTAATAAGGAGCAACCCTCCAAATCTGTACTCAGATTATTGCCCTAGAAACTTACCTTTCAATGAACGAATAAATCGATTTGAATTCGATATACATCAATTGAGAGCCACTTCTACAAATAGATGCCAGTATCCTCCCTGGAAAGTTCAAATACCAAAAGTAGATTTTACCTTACTTAACTATCCCAAACAATCACACAATCCTTCTGAAATAAAAACAACAATTCCAGTCTACCATCTCCAGATACCCTGATTTCAAACTAATTTTTACTGATGCCTCTAAAAGCAGTAATGGTGTAGCTGCTGCAGCTATTTTTGAAGACAACACTGTTACCCGTCTAGCCAAGGAGTGTAGCATATACACTGGAGAACTACAAACAATCTTCAACGCACTGAACCAATGTACCAGCAATGATATAAATTTTCTCATTATATCAGATTCATTGAGTGCCTTAAATGGTGTCAAGCAGATGTACCCCACTCATGCCAATGTAGCACTAATAAAAGACATGCTATACATTGCCCAAACACGTGGTAAAAACATTACATTTTTATGGGTACCATCCCATGTTGGGATAAAGGGTAATGAAGCAGTTGATAGAGCAGCAACAGAAACTATCAATGACATGACAATTCCTATTATGAAAAATATACCAATCTCAGACCAAAAAAACATTAATAAAAACTTACATTAACAAAACCTGGCAAGTAAAATGGAACCAAACAGAAGCAAAATAAAAATTTATCAAACCAGATGTTACTCCTGCTTTATTACCGCTCCCAGCTCAAAGACATAACCAAGTAATTATTAACACACTACGGCTAGGCCATACAAAATTTACACATGAATACATCATCTCCAAGGACCCTCAGCCGATTTGCTACACCTGTCAAACACCATTTTCAGTGCAACACATAATGATAGACTGTCCAGTATACTCAACAGCAAGATCGACAGCAAAAATAAAACACAACTTAAAAGAAATTCTAAAAGAAGATATCAGTAATACAATAAAATTTATCAAAAATTGTCAACTGTATAACAAACTGTAACATAACATAGTTTTGTATTTTTCAAAACTGTTATGTAAATTTTAATAACATACTAATGTAACTTTTCTAAAATAAAGATATACCACCCCGTTAATAACCCTAGGGGTTGATGCGGTAAAAAAAATATTTCCAGTGACTTCTTAAAAACAGTTTTAGGTTAACATTTAACTACCAAAAACTTAATTAGCTTTCTTAAAGATACATCTTTATATGTATAATTTAAAATAATGTAATAACTACTGTCCCTAATGGCCCAGGTGGTTAAAACGACTATTTTTTGTAAATAAAAAAATACAAATTACTATAAATTGAGTTTGAGGAACAACTACATGATTTGTCAATTTGATTTAAAACTTTATTAAATTTTGTCGGCATAGACAGCGTTGCAAAGTTAGATGCTAACGTATATAAATTGGTAAAATACTTTCACTTTCAGGCTAGCAATCTATACAAATTGATGCTTATTAAATCAAATCGTGGAGTGTAATCGTATTCAAAAACTTCGCTAATGGTTCTATTAGTATCTAAGTTGCTGTTAATTGGAAAAATCACACAGAATTTGCTGCTGTGAGTTCAGAATTATTGGACGTCTAATTGGTTTGTTCCTAAACATCCTTGAGAACTGAACTTTAGTCAGCTTTATTGAAATCGATTTTATATTTTTATAAATGATATTCTGATTTATAATTTATTCAAATTTAAAGTCTAATTAACGTTTGGAATAATGTCATCTTATTTTTATGTTATCGGCCAATGTATAAAATATTTAAAATTATTCAATAAAACCGTGCCAACAACTGTGTTAATTAGTGTACGCATCTATATAATACAATTGAAATATTTAGGTTAGTATATCAGTAATGCTCTTTGTACTTAACCTTTAACATTTTTGGTATATCAAAAGAGCTTTTGTTCATTCATAGTTTGTAACATTTGTCAGATTGAACGATCCTTTGAATGTGTCTACTATTGTATATTATCTAGACACTTTTTTTAATAATATTAGATCTTAGTGCAAATAGGGATAACAATTTCGTAAAAGAATTTAACAAAGTACTCTCTGGCTTTATAATATAATCAAACAACAATATATGAGGGTTCTAGTAACCGTCAATCTCTACTTTTTACCAAAATTGAGTTCTCTCTCTCTCTCTTCAATCCTGACCCCCCAGGGGGAGTGTAGTGGTCGACGTGATGTCGTGCATTGTCCGTCTCCAGAGATCTCTGTCTCTAGTCATTTCTTTTAATTCATGCATAGGTCTTTGGCATATTCCTGTAATTTGATCTATCCATCTTGTTGGGGATCTTTCTCGTGATCTTCGGCCTTCTACCTTTCCTTGTATTATGAGTCTTTCCATGTTTTCTGTGTTTGCTCTCATAACATGCCCAAAATATTTTAATTGTTGGAGATGGACTTTACTAGAGAGTCGTTGGCTAACTTTTAGCTCTCTTAAAATTGAATCATTTGTTCTACGGTCGGTCCAAGGAATTCGTAACATTCGTCTCCAACAGAACATTTCAGTGGCGTCTATCTTTCTTCTCTCCGATTGTCTCAGAGTCCAAAATTCACATCCGTAGGTCAGTATTGGGAATATTAAGCAGTTGATCAACCTCATCTTTATCGCTGTTGAAATTTGACAGTCCTTCCATATTTTGGTCATTTTGCTGTGGCAACTTTTGCTAGATCACATCTACGTTTAATCTCTTCTTGTAATGACCCTGTGTTTGTGATTAATGATCCCAGATATAAGTATGAGCTCACAACCTCGAACGTGTCAATTGTGGTTATGTGTGGATGATTGTTGTGTAGTCTATCCAATATCATGATCTTTGTCTTTGATATGTTTAATTGCAGACCAAATATTTGACTTTCGTTTTCGATCAGTCGTATAAGTTCTATCAGCTCTGCTTGACTATTTGCAAGAAGGGCTGTGTCATCTGCGAAACGTAGGTTGTTTAGTTTATGACCATTTATTGAGATGCCCTTTTCCCATCCTTCAAGTGCTCTCCGCATAATATACTACCCATGTATGTTGAATAATTGTGGAGATAGTATACATCCTTGTCTGACACCCCGTTCTGGATGAAATTCATTCGAAAGTGTGTCAAGTATTTTAACTGATCCAGTAGTGTGTTCATATAGTTCGGTTATAAGCGTAATTAGTGGTACGCCTACTTCTTTTAGTATTCGCCATAAGTATCTCCACTTGACCCTGTCGAACGCTTTACGGTAATCTATAAAACAGATTCTCAGAATTCCCTAGATTTCTCGATTATCTGTCTTATATTCAGCAGGTGTTCTCGAGTGCCTCTACCTTTGGTAAATCCAGTTTGCTCTTCTGGAAGTTCTCTTTGAAGGAATGTTTTCAGTCTCTCATTGATTATATGTAGCATTATCTTTCTGGCATGGGATATAAGAGAGATAGTTCTATAATTGTCGCATTTATGGAAGCTGCCTTTTTTTAAGTTAGTCACATCAAATTATTCGTATTTTAAAACACTATACAAAAATAAAGAGAATAAGAATTAATAAATTATCCGCCTATAAAATAGCATAAAAATTTAGCCTAAGAATCAAACACGGCAAACAACAGGAGTCACTCCACCGCGCTCCAATGCTCCAGACCAGCCATTCCCCCCTATAGCACTCTGATGCGCGATAGCGGCACAACTATCAGCCAAATGCTCTTCATGTGGAGGTAATAGAACTTGGGTAATAGAGCCCCAACATGGGTTTCGGGTTTTGTTAATTTTTTTGGTGGCTTTCGCCGGTTTTTGTTAGTAATTGTTAGTAATTTTAAAAGTTTTTTTGGTGGTCGAAGCCGGTTTTTTGTATTTTTTGTAGATTTTTTTGTAGGTGGCTCTGAAAGAAAAAATCAGAATTAGTGTAAAGTCTATACTTTAATACTGAAAAATATATAAAATATAAAACAATATGACAATATAGAGTTTGTCCTCTTTAAGGCAACCAGGCCCACTTTGTGTTTGGCGATAGTCCTGGGTATTTTTGAGCTACGAACTGTCTTCATTGTGCTTTGTTGTTGATTTTTTGGAATTTTTGTCTCTCTGGGTTTTGTTATCTCTCTGGGGTTTTGTTAGCCCTCTGGAGTGTTTTTTAATGCCCTCTCTGGGATTTTGTTTAAGTCTACTATTTGTTGTTCAGGTCTTTTGTGCTTCCATCAATGGAGAGCGTCATACCTCATTATCTCTCGCATTATGTGACTGGGGTGGTTCTCTAACTCCGCGAACTTTATCCTAGCTTTTTCTTTCATTGTGTACGTTTTGGTACGTTGGTATTTTGGTACGTTGACTGCTTTTCTTAGGCTTTTGTTGTGTGCCGCTTGTATTTTCTTTTTTGTAGTGTTGCATATGTGTCCCCATGCGAGGGACGTCTATGTTAGTATAGGAAGGACTATACTATTTGTTAGTCTTATTTTTCTTTTGGCAATCTTCATGAACGGTTTAGAATCAAAGTCGACAATTTCCTCTTTGACCAATAAGAATACTCGCAGCGACCATGTGATATATCACTAGGAGCCGGCTGGAGTTATCGTTATAATTTTTCAATTTCTCGTAGTTTCTTTTTAACCAAGGTGCCAAGCTGTTTTTTTTTATTTTGTTAGTATTTTAAAATGGAATATTACAACTCCTACTGAAAACAACAAAGCTCGCAAACTAAAAAATTTTAGTTGTAGTTTAGAGTCGAAAGATTAAGTCAAATTTTATTCATATATTTTTTTTATTTATTTTATTATTAAAAGTATTTTATATGTTATAAAAAACTAATAAAAAAAAGCTAACGATTTGTTCAAGCTACTGTTAATTTTATAATGTGAGCGTTACAAATATTTTTTGAGAAATGTTATCTTTTCAGGTACTCCATCACAGTTACTACAATTCCCTACTTGCTCTCACAAAACGAAGGCCTATCAATGTTATTCTCTAACGATGAGAGATATCAGATATAAGTGTGTTCATAATGTGTTTTATACAGTTAAGGAAAATATTAAAAAAAATTCCTTAATTCTAAAATTTTGTACAGTTCAGCTACCTAAACGTCGCCGTCCATAAAACTTTAGACATTAAACAAAAACAACGTCTGTGAAATGCTTTGTAAGGAATATGTAATGAAGCAAAATATTCCAGTGTGCCAAAATGACTCTTTAAATATGCTAAATATTACGAAACATTGCCTCACATACATTATGAAATCATCTGTAAAAGCAGAAGAAGCACCTACGCAAAAAAGAGGATGTGACAGAAAAACTGCAAATGTTAAAAGAAAACAAGAATTAGTTATTTATTAATACTTTTAAAAGTACGAAGAAGGTTGCGTTTCGTGATGAGAGCGTTCCGATTTAATTTGAGTCTCTTACCACTCCCTGACACGTGTTTCTGGGTCTACCCGTCATCAGAAGGAGTTTGTAAGAAGACTCAAACCAAATCAAAACGCACCGACTACTCCGGCAATTACAGGAAGATAACTACCAGAGTATGCTACTAGAGACCTCTAGTGAGAAAAGATGAAGTTAAATACGTCGACAGCAATTAAAGTAAACTGTATACCCAAGCTTAATCAAGCCATTCAGAGCGGTGCGGGGAATAATTATATTCCACTATGCGCCAACAATTTACCCATATAAATTACCATCATTCTTGTACTCATTGCGTCGAGTAAGGACGATAAATATACGAAGAAGGTTGCGTTTCGATTTAATTTGAGTCTCTTACCACTCCTTGACATGTGTTCCTGGATCTACCCGTCATCAGAAGGAGTTTGTAGAAGACTCAAACCAAATCAAAACGCACCGACTACTCCGGCCATTACAGGAAAATAACTACCAGAGTATGCTACTAGAGACCTCTAGTGAGAAAAGATGAAGTTAAATACTTCAATAATTACTTTACTTTAATAGCAATTAAAGTAAACTGTATACCCAAGCTTAATCAAGCCATTCAAGTGTTTAATTGGAAAGAAAGAACTCAAACAAGTGTTTTTAGAACCACTGGTACATTTTTTTCCTAAAAAAATGCAAAATTGGAAGTATTACCATTAGAGGAGAAATTAACAATAGAACTGATTTGCTAACATTTAAAAGTGTTAAAGAAAGGTTGTACAATCTATATTATTGACTTCGTTGTTATAGAAAGTTGTTTGCAAAAATTAAATTCACTTAAAGATGTTGATAAACTTCTCATCAATCACTTTGGGAATACTTGTATAACCATGGAAGAACTCAAGTTTTTTGAAGATATTATCTTTAATCAACTCAATTTTCTAATCGAATTTTGATATCAAAACTGGCGATATACACCTTTTAGTATCAAAACCAGCATTCTTCATTATTTTATTTAATTTAAAAAAACTGTTAATAATTTAGGTAAAGTTTCTTCACTATTTTCTGTCATTTGTCATTGTCTTATAAATTAAACTACATTTGTTTCGATATTACCTAAAATAAAGGCATATCATTGTTTTGCATTTTTCTTAAAGTCAAAATGTTGGAGATTACGGAGTTTGTTACTAGGACCCTCATATGTAGAAGCAATCTTGAAAGATAATATCATATAATCATTCTCTTTCTGTGTGAAGTCTACTTAAAAAGCTATATTTATCTAAGTTTTTCTATATTGGGTAATACCAGTCCTTTTCACAGATAGGTATCTCTGCTTTGTTTCTAACAGAGCTACTAAGATTCTCTCTTTCTCTCTCTCTTTTTCTTCTTCTTATGTTACCCTATCCAATTAGTAGATGTTGGCGACAATTCTGGCATACTCCTCTCGATCTTGTGTGGCTCTAAAGAGTGCATGGGATCGAGGTTTGTCCAATCCTTCATGTTTTTAAGCAATAAGTATTTCTGTCTTCCGATGCCCCGTTTTCCTTCTATCTTATCTTCTATCAATTCGCTAAGGATTTTTGCTTAGTTGAGGAGATATATTGTGGAATGCAATTTTAGATTCCCCATGTCTCCAATTACATCTTTATCAACGTCTGTTTTGCCTTTCAATTCTTAGAAGGCACAGAAAAAAGCATAAATCTGAATTTGGTTTCAACAATTAGTTTCTGGATTTTCCTTTTAATTGTTACTCTGATTTTGACTTCACCCCATCTTAGTCCAATAATTTTTTTTCATTGTAGTTGTTTTCCAGCTGTTGTTTTGTCTTTCTTCTTTCTTTTTCCCTCTGGTTGGATGCAAGTTTGGATATGCGGACGATTGGAGCATTGCAACAAGTCATGAGTCCTTGGAAACTATCTATCTAACCTCAGCGATTACTTTAAGAAATGGACTTTATTTTTGTATTTTATTTAGCGGTTTTATTAATATCGATACAACTAAAAGAAAATATCACAAAAAGAAAAGTTGTTCCTAAATTGTCTTCACCTATTAACCAGTTAATTAGAAAAGAAATAACAAATATTGCAAAGACAATCTTTCTGGAAAAATGCAATCCGTCTTTTGCATCTATCTGTTGCTCCTAATTTGTACACCATAATTTAAAATGCCGTTAAAATCATCAAATGATGTGGCATCTGTGAAAATTTTTCAAGTTATCCAAATAAATATGTTACATTTTAATAATGACTTGAAACGCTGGTCTACTTACAGCTTCCTGTAATTCTAATTAAAATTTCTTGCCTATAAATCTAGTTCTACTTAAAACTTTTTTGGTTGTTTGGTTAATTTTGTTCTTTCCGTTTTTTGTATGAGAATTTATGTGTACATGAAGCAATTTACATAATTTACAGTATGGGAAATGATACTTCTTACTCAGTTATTTGGTTTAATTAAACAGTAAATAAAACTGTACGATTTAAAGCGAAATGCAGGCATGAAAGTAAACAAACAAGTATGATTAATTAGTACTAATGTTTATGTGAAGAACCCAGATTTACAATATTTAATGGGAATAATACTAATGGATGGAGATATATAAAAGAGAAATACAAGTTTATACTACCTTTCAGCTTTCATATAACTTTGTGAAACTCCAGAAGCATTTTATATTTAAACTATATTACATAGGCCAGTAAAGAAAAAAGCAGAAAAAAATTTATAAGGGTTCTTGAAGGTTTTGAAATCTATATGAGGAAGATCTTGTGCTTGAATCGTTGGGAATCCTTGAAGACCTACAGCTGACTGACTACTCGTATCACACAGGATGACCTGGTAGGTTAGGGGATCTGGCATTGGCAAATATCTAAATATTTTTAAAATATCTAGAAGTTCTAGGTCGACTCAGTCTGAAAAAACTAAACTTAGTCTCTTTTCTTCGGTTGCAATATTTATTTATCCATTCATATATCTAGGTCTCCTTCAATTGTTACTATGTTGTTTTGCCCTTCGCCAATATTATCCATTGTTCTTATGTCGTGTATTTTACTCTTTTTAGTCTCTGTGTGATATTTTGGTCACTCTTGGTCTATGCACACTATCGCCAAAGCATTTTATAATCGCCCTAGAACATGCTTTTAAATCCTTAATTAAGATCATAAAACAACTTATAAATTCAGAAAGACGATGAACTTGTTGATAAGTACATATAGCTTGGAGACGAAATAAGAATAGGCAACCACAACTAAACCTTAGCGGAAGAATATCACATGGATGGGCAGCCTTCATACGTCATTCATGAAAGATCATCCATGCAGCATCTATACTAAAGAAGATAAAAGGAGCAAACGACGCATGGCTGACGGAGAAATGTACGGAAATTGAAACACTACAACGCAAACATGACGATTTCCATATGCACAAAAAATTAAAGAGGTACAGAACACCAGAAAACAACGCAATATAGGCATAGTTGTAGACATTGAAGGCCAGATTTTGACTGCCATTGAAGATAAATTACGAAGATGGAAAGAATATATGTAAGAATAATTATTTGAAGATGCAGCACGAAGTCCGACTGAAATAAACAATCCTTACGCCCAGAAATAACAAACGAAGAAGTAACTATGGCGGATTATTAAGCGGATTAAAGATGGAAAATCACCAGAACTTAATGAGGTGCACGGTGAAATTTTAAAGCTATTAGAGGCACACCAAATCACAGCTCTTACGAAGCTATTCAACAAAATCTACGAGACTGCTTACTTACCAGAAGACTGTTCATAATTGCAAGTTCTAATACAGAGAGCCAAGGATGTCAACTGCGATGTGTATGCATGCTTCATTGATTTCGAGAAGGTATTTGATAAAGTCCCACATGGGAAACTAATCGATGTCCTAAAAACGTCAGGACTTGATGGCAAGGATATAAAACTGATCTCAAACTTATATCTCCAACAAAAAGCAACAGTGCGATTAGAAAATGAACTGAACTAAACGAAAAAGGAGTTAGACAGGGTTGCATATATGCCCAAATTACAATAGGCGATACACCGTTAGAAAGAGTGGAAAAAATATGTTATTTGGGCTGCAATATTAAGGATACGTGGGATCACAGCTACGAAATAAAAACTCGGATTGAAAAAGCCAGAAGCTCTTTCAACAGCCTTAGGAAGATTCTCTGCAACTTATCTGAGGATGTATGTTGAGGGTCTCTTATATACACCACACAAGTAACATAACTATTATTTTTCTAGACAAAGAAATTATTAACACCGTAAAGCACAGAAAATTGGCTTACTTTGGCCACATCATGCGTAATAATAAATACCGACTTCTACAGTTGATTTTACAAGGCAAGATTGAGGGTAAGAGAGGCCCTGGACGTAAACGTATATCCTGGATAGCCAATATTAGGAAGTGAAGTGGTCTAACATAACGTCATCTGATCTATTTCGAGTTGCTGTGAATAGAATAAGATGGGTCAATGTGGTCGCCAATATCTCTAAAAAATAGGCACATTTAGAAGAAGATGGGCAGCATATGGAGCTCTTAAAAAAGTATTTAAAGACGGTATCATACCAATTAACCGAAGAGGAAAGTCTTCAATGGATGTGTCCTTCCAGTAATGACCTAAGGTGTGGAAATACTGTCCCTACCAAAAAACAATGCATCCAAACTAAGAATCACACAAATAGAAGGAATATTTAAAGACAATATCAGAATCGAAGACGTACTAAACAGACCACTTACAAGAAGACAAGATGATCTACTAAAGGTGACAAAAAAATGCACAAGGCTGTACAGTCAGGATACAAATAGGCGAGGCCTATATCCTGCAGTGGACTTAGAATTCTAAAATCATAGAATTATAGGTGATCCTCTCAAAACCACTTCTAAGTTTTGCTTTAAAATGAAATTATCTTTTTATCTGTTTGTATAAGTTGTTGGATAATCGTAAGTAATTAGTCGTTATTGTTAGTACATCATTTATCCCTCTATATTTTTACTACTGAAATCAAGGAGATAGGTACGACGCTGACGTGTTGCGTCTTCTTATAGAAAACAATTTTAAAAGCCACTGAATATTAGGTACAATTCTTAGTAATGAAACAATTTATGCTATGAATAAGTTTATAATTTTTCTAAATTTTATGATAAAAGAGAGAGAGAGAGAGAGAGAGAGAGAGAGAGAGAGAGAGAGAGAGAGAGAGAGAGAGAGAGAGAGAGAGAGAGGGTGTGATTTTACCTTTACCTACTTGTTATATAGCTTACTGAATTAAACAAGAAAGAAAAAAGCCGAAATATTTACCCTGATTTTTTAATTTCGTTCTTGCATTAACGAATTAAAGATGACCCAGCTGCAAATTGCAAAGGTTATAGAGTTCAAATTAATAAATAAGCGGCACACTTGTTTTCTTGTACATAGTGTGGTAATTATTTAATCTAAAGTGTGATAATTCAAGTTGGTCTGAATATTTCGACTTAATTTGACATTACATACATTTTTTGTTTTTCTAGGCTGAAGTAAATATAACAGAAAATTAGTGTCATACTGATACTGCGGTTACAACGCTAATGGTTTTGTAGTAGTACGATAGTTTTTTATTTAGTAAATATAAATTTTGACCGTGTTATTTATCCTTAGAGATATATCCATAATGACCGAACTCACAAACCAAAAGTTTAAGTTAAGATGCCTAAAAATAGTAAACTAAAATAGAATAGAATAGAAATATGCTTTATTGTCACTGAAAATTGTACAATTTTATGGACCAAATTTACAAAAAAAAGTTTTAACAATTAAAATGAGTGCTCTCCACTGCTCCTGTTAATGGTCAACCTATAAATATTCCATATCAGCAACAGCAAATTCAACCAGAATGCCCAAATGTCTTTTTCCACAAAATTTACAACCAAATTCAGCACAAATTTTAAACAACCGACCAACAACAATATATTGTTCCTAACCAAGCACTATCATAATCTTCCTCAAACTGTCAATACAATCCTAAAATAAATCTCACATTATCTACACCTCAAAATGAAGCTTCTTGATTCTATTGAGATGACACATACATTACAAAGTGAAGAATCTTCACGGGAAATCAGCGACATTGAGACATCGGACGTCCACGAATGGCAAACTAGACAACATGAAACAAAAAACGTGAAATTAATCCTCCGACACCAACAGAAAACGAAGACACGATAGTAACCAGCAATAAATTTCAGATTCTACAAAATGAAAACAATAACGACAACAATAACAGTACAGAAAATACCAACGAATCTCTAGCAACCTCTAAACCACCAGCAATTTTTTATATATGGTGTTACTGAATATACGGCGGAGCTGCACATCGAAAATCCGAGTTATGAAGAAGTAGTTCAGATAATAAATAAACTAAAAAACAATAAAGCACCAGGAAACTGACGGAATTTCGGCAGAATTATTAAAGCATGGAGGATCCGAACTCTGGGAAAGAATCCATTACCTTATTAACATTAATATGGACGACGGAGCAAATGCCAGAGGAATGGACAGTTGGCCTCATACAGCCAATATATAAAAAAGGAGATAAGAGGGAATGCCAGAATTATAGGCCAATTACATTGCTAAATGTAATATACAAAATTCTTTCTGGTATAATCTACAATAGATTATTAGAATACTCCGAAAATATAATTGGTGATTATCAAAATGGATTCAGACCAAATAGAGCCACTACAGATAACATATTCATACTAAGAACGATACAAGAAAAAGCTTATGAATACGACATAGACCTATATAATATGTATATAGACTTTAAACAAGCTTTTAATAGTGTGAAAAGAGACAGAATGCTGGAAGATTTTGTAATCTAGGTATACCTAAGAAATACATCAGCCTCATAAAAATGACGTTGCAGGGTTCAAAAGCCGCAGTCAGAGTAGATGGAGAACTGACTCCCTGTTTAACATCAACATCAGAAGTCATCAGAAAAACCAATATAACCGGCCATATAAACACCAAATCAGTACAAATTACTGCATATGCAGACTATGTAGCCATCATTAGTAGGAATAAGCCACGACTAATGGAAAGTGTTCAAACAAATTGATCTGAAGCAACAAAAAGAGGTCCAAAATAAACGAAGCAAAAACGAAGTATATGACAGTCAAAAGAATAACTGGCAATGAAAATAATATCACAATAGACAACTATACTATCAAACGAGTGGATGCCTTCACATATCTCGGCACAGAAATCAATCAGAAGAACTCCGTAAGTAGCGAAATTAATGCACGTATTTCCAGCGGGAATCGTACATACTATGTAATAAAAGATTGATGACATCGAAATTATTAGACAAAAGAACCAAAATGACTATCTACAGAACATTGATTAGACCCGTAGTAACCTATGGATGTGAAACCTTGGGTAATGACGAAAAAAGATGAAGCCCAACTCAGGGCATTCGAGAGAGAAAAATATGAGGAAAGTATATGGCCCGGTACAAGAGGAAGATGGCACATGGAGAATCAGGAGAAACGACGAGGTTAATGAGTTAAATGAAGGTTATGACATTGTAAGATTTGTGAAAAGTCAAAGACTGTCATGGCTGGGACATGTGCAGAGACAAAACGAATGCAAAAACAACAAAGAAAATGTTACAATGGAAGCCCATAGGAAGGCGAAAAAAAAGAAGGCCCAGAATGAGATGTTGGATGACAGTGGAAGACGACCTGAAAACAATGAACATAAGACATGAAGAAGAAGGGCACAAGAGAGATCTTGAATGCAAGGACATAGCCAGACAAGCAAAGACCCATCCAGGGTTTGATGCCCAAAAGAAGAAGAAGTTACTAATACAATAAAATGGCTAATAAAACCTATCGGAAGTAACAAAAACAGAGACATACTATTGTACAATTAAATACTATTGTGCATTAAAAAACAACACAATAAAAATAAATTCTGGGACTCTGAGACATACCGAAAACTGGTAAGACATTTAAACAGCAAAAAAAATTATGCATCATAGTACCAAATGAAAGAGGATAGAGCATACAGAGTTGTAATTTGTAAATCTACATCATACAGTGCCCATTAATATAATAAAAAGTAAAATAGAAAAACATGGGCATTCTTACTTCACTAATCGGTAATGATATCGGTATAACGGTTGCTTGTGTCCAATGAGTCGTCGATCCGAAGCAGAGGATTAGTGGGACGTATTGTTCCGGAAAGTTAATTCTTCAATCATCGACAATTTGTCAATTTATTTTATAATTTTTAATATCTAATATTTAATTTAAACACGCCTACTGCTTGATGATGAGGTTATCTAGAAAGTACTTACAAAGTTCACCAAAGAACGAAAACTTTTGTTCTGAACAATTGTACACAAAACATGCGGCTAAGAAATAGCAATCATATTCAAATATTGCAAATATAAAAAAAAATAGCATAATTGGCTTAAATCTTTTGAAATATGGATATTTAGAATAGTTATATTTGACATATGACTTTTTTTGGAAAAAACATGTCACAATAGACAAAATGAAGGTGGAATGAGGAAAATCATTTGCCTAAAACATATTTAAAAGTATGGATAAACGTCAATAAATATTTAATTATAATGGCAGCTTTCTAGAGTAGAATTTTCGGCAGTTATAGCCAATTTATAATACAGAAAAACCATATACGAAGAAAGTGTAAATGAGGTTTATACTTTTTTTTATATTTTAATTTAAATATTATGTAATTTTTTTATTTATTTTCCCATAGAATTATTTATCATTCTAATTAGTTAACATAAATTAAAATCTCTCAATCAATTTATATCCTTCCAATTAGCGTTCACAATCCTATCGATTTCCTTCTTAGAGTAAGAAGACCTTTAAGTCAGCGTTGGGTGTCTGTATCGAGTCACTTTGTCTTTGTCCAGATGCATCTTCCCGTAAAAATTAAAACCAGTTCGACTTAACACCGACTGTGTCGCTACAACAAAATAAAATTCACCGGAGTCTTCTTCTATTTTTTACATTTCATTCTCCGCGAATAAACCACCCACATGTGCATACCTACAAACACAGAAAGGGCAATAAATATAAACGGATTTGTTGTATACATAATTTCAGTTTAACATTAGACATGAAACAAGATTTTTTTTATTTTACGCAATTTATTATTTATTAGGTAGTATATAGCATTCGATGTTTGTGCCGAAAATGTTTAATTTTTGTGTTAAATAGATTTATCTTATTTATTTCTTCAGTTTTTATATTCACATATTGTTCTAAATTACATAATGTTTAAGGGTTTGTATACATAAACTCACTAAAACTGATACATCTTTTTGCAGCAATGTGCACTGACCCTCTAATTGTCGTCAACTCGATTAAAAATGTTTACACCACACAAGCATTTATTTCAATTTTACAAATAAAAGGTAGATATCGAGCACAGTTCGTTCAATAAAACTTGCTTGCAAGTCTAAACCACCGAAAATATACTCCACATGCACATGTGCATGTATAGTCTCTAGCACATGCCACATCTATAGTCTCAAATATACACGAAGAGAGTACAACTCTCTTCTGTAATACTTCTAATAACAAATATATCAATTTTTACAATAATAAGCCCTGTGCCCCCAAATCTTACTACGAGAGAATCTGTCCGTTGATTTTGATTCCATCTTCAGTGTCACTTAAGGCTCTATCGAAAACCGTCTCAGAGTTAAGGAGGGGGTGATAGAACACAACCTGTCGTACACCTTTTCGATTGAGAAATATGATGTAGATTCCAGTCCTACTCTCACAGATGCCACTTGATTCTTATAAAGGTTCTTTATGATTTTAAGGTCATTCTCATCTATCGAACCAAAAAATTTTAAAATTATGCTTAGACGACAAAAAAGTAGATCATACTTACCGGTTAGATATCAAGCGTCTTAAAAATACATATTATTTAATTCTCAATTAACAAACATATATTGGGAGGTCCTCGCTATTCAATCTAATGAGAAATTGGGTAGAAAAGACAGTAAATAAAATATTTCTGTTAGGTAGATATAAAAAACAAACTTTGCACAATAAACTAGTTAGTTTGAAATTTCTCTTTTGAGGAAGTTGATGTTTTAGCTTAGTTGACTGAGTTGACAATATTTTGTGAAAATTGAAAAGCGGTGTTTTTGTGTTTAATTGTCCTATGGAACATGAATTTTCATCACACAACCAGCAATTCCATAAATGAGTTTCCTATATCAATTAGCATAAGTTACTTTAGAACTGCAAAACTAACTTTTACTATATAACTACAGAATTTCTTTTATTATAGAACTACAGAACACGCCATACTTTTATTGAATGGCTAAAAAATGAAATATGATATGTTTGCACCAACTCCGAAGGTGTAAACATTTCTTTTAAACTAGCTAGATGTGGTGAATTATTACAGGTATCAGACAATATTCCATAATGTATAGTTTTATATAAAAAAAGCATTATTTTTTCTTTATTTATTCCTACATTTGTAATCGTGTTAACTCGATTTGTTCTTACAATTGTTTAATTTCGAAGTTTCTGTGAATGATTGTAGCATATTGGACAGCTATTTTTAACATTTTATCTCATTAATCAGCAATAAATTAATCGTGGCTTTAATTCTTAATTATATTTGTTACAGATGGCCAGTATAGAAGTATCTCTCTCCAGTACGCCTCGCCGAAAGAAAAATGGCAGCATCTCAGGAATAAGCTTAGGTTCTTCAATCCAGTCAATCCCTAAAGAATTAGCAATTAAAGAGTTAGAAAAGTTAAGAAATGCCTTAAGAGATAAAGAAAATATCATACAAAGTCTTAAAGGGCAGCTGACGATACCAGGATTAAGATTGAACGCCATTCGTAACTCAAATAATAATAACGTCAAAGAACTGACAGAAATAGAAAAGAAACAAGCAGAAGCTAGGTTAAATAAACTTAAAACTGATATAGATAATAAAAGACTGACAATTAAAAACTTAAAAATGGCACTCGAACGACTTGATATAACAGAGTAAGTCTTGGTAGATACATTTTTAATATTACGGGACACTGGTTTCAGGAACTTATTTAATTACTTTAATATGAAACAATTTTTCTGCGGTCAGGACTTCTTCACATTGATTATTTATCTTTTTTAACCCTAATCTTTTATTACTACCAACTATTTTGATCAATATTTTTTACTCTGCTTTTATTACCTACAATCTGTCTTATTTTTATTGTAATAACGTCGTTTGCTATTCATTCTACTTATCTGCTTGTTTCTAAGGTATGCACTTTAACCGTTCACAAGATTTTAGACTTTTTTTAGTCCAATCTCGCTTGGACTTTGATCTTTTGCTTGGACTTGGATCTCGTCAGATTTTACATATTACAGAATAAAAACTAGTGCTCCTGTAGCTGATAGACTACAGCCTTTGACGATATGCCTTGCTTTTCTATTCTTATTTAAAAGCTACTACTACTACTAAGGATTTCCACAGTTTTCACTGTCTTTCTTCACTCAACCGTTTTCTCCAATTTTCCCTGTCATTCCAGTCTCCATCTCGCAGGGTTCTTTTCTCCATAGCCTCGTCGATTTCGTCTCTGAATGACCTTCGGGGTCTTCCTCTCTTTCTTCTTCCGATCGGGCTCCATTCTGTGAGTTTGTTTATCCAGCGTCGTCTGTCCGCTCTTCTGACGTGGCCGTATCAGGATAGTCTCTTCTCCTCTATATAGTCGATTAAGTCTGATTGCACTCCCATTCTCCGCTTAATCTCTGCGTTTTCAATTCTGTCTCTTTTTGTAAGTCTACAGCTTCTCATCAGGAACTCCATTTCTACTGCTCCTATTCTACCTCTATTTCTCTTGTTTATTGTCCAGTTTTCGGACCCATATGTCAGGATACTTCTTGTCAGGGTATTATATATTCTCTTTTTTGTCTTTATCGTAATGTTCTTATCCCACAGCACTGAATTTAGTTGTCTTATACAGTTTCTTGTCTGTCTTAGTCTGTTGTTTATATCTTCTTCTGTTATTCCCTGGTTCGATATTATGGTTCCTAAATACTTGAATTTATCTGTTCCATTTACTTGTCTTCCCTCGTCTATCTCTAGGTTTCTCATAGCCTTGTTTTCTGTTGTGAGATATTCGGTTTTCTCTAAGTTTATTTCCATTCCGTTGTTTTTATATTCTTTTTATAGTTTTCTTCATCTTGTGCGATGATTACTTGATCGTTGGCAAAACTTAAGGTGTATAGGTATTCGTCTCTTACTGGTATGCCCATTGCTTCGCACTTTCTCCTCCATGGTTTGAGTGTCTTTTCCAAGAATATTTTAAACAGAGTAGGGGACGTAGCACAGCCTTGTAGAAGTCCTTTTGTCGTCTTAAATGGATTGTAGGCTTTATTTCCACATTTAATAGCTACTTTGTTTTCTTTGTACAGTGCTTTAACTGCCAGATCAACAAGAAAAAGTTTAATTTTTCTAGGCATTTTTGAGGCCATCTGTCTTCTTAAGCCATAGTAACACTTATTGGCGAGCACTATTCTTCTTTTGATTTCTTCACTGACGTTGTTATCTTTGGTTAGCAGCGACCCTAAGTATATGAAGGTGTCAACACCTTCCAGTTCTAGGTCATCAATTATTATTCGTGTAGGTGTCGGGTTGCTTGACCTAGTGCAACACATATATTTGGTCTTTTGAACATTTATATTTAGTCCCATTCTGTGTGCAGATGCTCTTAACGACCGAAATGCTTCAGTCAGAGATTCTGTGGACCTACCTATGATGTCTATCATCTGCGTATCCGATAATTTGTACTGATTTGTTAAAGATAGTACCATTCGTAGTAATCTGCGATAGGGATGCGCAGTTCACCATCGAAATAGTTCTAATGACAACGATTATTTCTTCTTCTTCTTAGGGTGCCGTCTTCAATGAAGGTTGGCGATAACCTCAGCAAAATCATTTCTGTCCCTGGCTTTTCTTATTAAAGATTGAGAATCCAAACCAGTCCACTCACGAATGTTCTTCAACCAGGACGCCTGCCGTCTACCAGGACCACGTTTTCCTTCTACCTTCCCCTCTATAAGAAGCTGCAGTAGCTGGTATTTCTCATTTCTGTATATGTGTCCCAAATATGAGGTTTTCCGTGTTTTCATTATTTTTAAGAGTTCTCTGTCGGTACCCATCTTGTGTAGGACCTGCTCGTTGCTCATATGCGCTGTCCAGGGACTTTCAGCATCCTTCGAAATAACCACATTTCAAAACTTTCCAAACGCCTTAGTGAGTTGATTTTGAAGGTCCAGGCCTCCATTCCATATAGTAAGGTGCTGTAAACGTAACATTTCAGCATTCGGTATCGGATTTTGAGATTGAGTGTTTGGGACGTAAACATTTGTTTCATTTTTAAAAAGACATTTCTTGCTTGTTCAATTCGCGATTTTATTTCTATGTCTGGATCTATATCTTTCGTTATCCAGCACCCTAGATATCGAAATTTCTCGACATTTTCGATAATGTTACCATTCACGTTTAAAGCCATGGGTGGATGGATGGATGTTTTGGAGACAATCATTGTTTTTGTTTTCTTGACGTTAATGCTGAGGCCGTATTGTTCTCCGATCGATCTGACGCGATCTAAGAGTGTCTGGAGATCCTGTGCGCTCTCTGCAATTAGGACCGTGTCGTCGGCGTATCGTACATTATTTAGAACTCTGCCGTTAATTTTAACACCTTCTCTTGATTGCTCTAGTGCTCGTGCAAAGATTTCTTCCGAATATATATTGAAAAGTAGTGGTGACAATACACACCCCTGTCGTACACCTCGCTTGATATTGAATATTTCTGTGTCACCGGCTTCTGTTCTAACTGCTGCAGTTTGGTTAAAATACAGCGTTTGGATAATTTTAAAATCGTTCTCGTCTAGTCCCTTTTTGTGAAGGCAATCCATCAGCTTATCATGTTTTACTTTGTCGAAGGCCTTTTGATAGTCAATAAAACATAAAAAGAGATCCTTTTTTTGGTCTCGACATTTTTGCAGCAGTATAATAAAACTGGTTAATGCTTCCCGTGTCCCAAATCCATTTCGGAAGCCAAATTGTTCATCACTGATATCCTGTTCACATTTCTTATAAATGCGTTGGTGAATAACTTTCAAGAATAACTTTAACATATGCGACATTAAACTAATAAGTCTGAAATCACCACACTTCTTTGCTCCCTTAGTTTTTGGAAGGGGAATAAAGACTGATTTTAACCAGTCTTGTGGAATTTCACCGCTTGTATATATTTGATTAAATAATTTGACGATTATATTTAAATGTTTCTCTTCCAGTAGCTTTATGACTTCCGTATGTATGTCATCGGGGCCAGGGGCTTTCCCATTTTTTGCGTTTTTGATTGCTCTCTCTACTTCTTGTTTTAATATAGGAGGACTGGTTTCATGGTTTTTATATATTATGTTGTTTAGTGGTGTGTCCGAGAATAGTTCTTCTATGTAATGTCCCCATACGTTGTTTAGATCGCTTAATTCCCATATCGTTTCATTCTCGTCGTTTGTTAATCTACAAGGGAGTCTTTGTTTTGTCATTCCAGCTAGATCTTTTATTTTTTTGTGAAGCGTTTGACTGTCGTGTTTCTTTATTAATTCTTCGATCTCTTGGCAGTTTTCTATCATCCAATTTTCTTTTGCGGTAGCTATTTCTTTCTTGATTTGACGATGTATCTCCCTATATTTTTCATTATCTTTATTTTTGTAGGCTCTTCGAGTATCCATCATTCCCAGAATTTTTTGTGTCATCCAGGGTTTAGATTTTCTTTTGTTATTAGTGTCTTTTATATATTTCTCGGCGCTAGTAAAAGCATTCTTGACTTCAGTCCATAAGCCTTCTGTAGTTGGTGATAACTCTCTTTGGAGTCTTTCACATTCCTCGTTGAGTTTAGTCTTTACCATACTTTGTATATTTTCTTGTTTAAGTAAATTGATGTCGGTTTTTCTTTTGACAGTCTTTTTTAGCGTTTTGAACTTTATTTTTAATTTAGCCACTAGTAGGTTGTGATCCGATGGAACATCTGCGCCTGGGTATGTTCTTGTATCCGTTACTGCATTTTTATATCGCTGGTTTATAATAATGTAATCGATTTGATTTCGGACACAATTGTTTTTATTATCTGCGGGTGATTTCCACGTATATAGCCTCCGTAGTGGTAGCTTGAACCAGGTGTTCATGATAGTTAGTTGTTTCTCCTGGCAAAATTGTAGTAGTCTGTCACCTCTATCATTGCGATTGCCCAGTCCGTAATTTCCACAAATATGTTCCACTTTTCCACAACCCACTTTGGCATTAAAATCTCCTACGATTAATGTTGTTTCATAACTCTTTGTCATTTTAAGTAATTCTTGGAGATTCTCATAGAACTGCTCTATTTCATCATCCGACTTGTCAGCAGTTGGTGCATAAACTTGGAGTATGTTTATGTTTACGGGCTTACTCTGTAATTTCAAAAGAAGCATTCGATCAGAATAGGGTATGAAATCAATTACTGCTTTTTTTATCTGCTCTGTTACTATAAGGCCTACACCATTCCAGTGTCTCTGCTGTTCGTTCCCGAGTAGTATATTGTGTAGTCATCGATGGATACATTTCCAGAACCAAACCATCTCATCTCACTTATACCTAGTATGTCCACTCCAAGTCTTTTCATTTCACGAATGGTATTTTGAACTTTACCGGGTTCAAACATACTTTGTACGTTCCAAGTGCCTATTCGTACCAAGGATTGGTTATTAATGTATTCCACTTTCGGGTGGTTCCTCCTCGCGGGGATTCTTTGCACCCCCTGACCACTTAAGGTCTGCCGCGGACTAGGGGCCGTTAAATTTTTGTTTTGCATAGGTTACTTTACTAGGGAAAATATAGTGCAGTAGTTTCCCGTTGCTTTCTGCACCGCAGTATCACAACCGGTTAAATCATAATTTGATTACCGCCCGTGACTATCCGGTATCAGACCGATACAGAGATCTTGTCTCTACCGCTCTGATCCTGTAATGACATAGCTGCTGCCCTATGCCATGCTCTCAGTTGATCCGCGGGTGTTTATTTGGCAAAGCCTTATTCGCACCTGTCCTACATATCTGTAGGACGTTCCCTATCAGCCATTGGGACGCGCCGTGTCGGGGTTGAGAGCTGCCCCCCTCCGAGTGTGTTTTCCAAGAAGTACTGAGAAGCCCCTACTCAGTTCAGAACCTCTCCTTCTTAGAAACTAACACCGGCACGGTGTTAGTTTCTAAGAAGTTAGTTTCACGATTATTTTCAACTGAGCTAATTGAACTAGTTCATTAATTTTCATATAACTAGTTCACTGCGAACGATTTGCATTATAAATTATGTCTCAACTTCTAAAGAAGAAAATAATGAATGAATAAATTAGAACATATATTTATTATTTTGTGAATGGATGGACTAATTAGTTTAAAAAAAATGCCGATTAGCCTCAGATAACAGATTCATAATTCTTATGAATGTGACAATAACATTAAGTCTTATCTTATGTCATAATGGTTCGGATCTTATGCCCATGTATTGGCTTGGATGATGCCATGCTGTTGGATGTTGTTTCTTGTATTGTAATTTTGAAATAAAAATTTTAGTTGTGGTTAAAATGATTGAGGCATTTACATAAAATATAATTTTATGTAAAAGTGAGAATGAAAATGTGTTATTTAATGTTCCTAGAAAATTCACTGATTTTTTTTGTAAAGGTTCTTTTAGAAATAACCTAATTATAAATACCTATGAATTTAAATATACGTAAATATAAAAATAAATCATACTTGAACCATATTTATATTTAAAACGGTTAATAAAAAACAAATCTTAATAATTTTTTGCAAATAAAAACTAACTTATCATATAATAATTTAAATCATTTAAACCTAAACATATGATCGAAAGGGTTGGATTTCGATGTCGGTCCTACAAATAGTTCTTTCGCGAACTAGTTCACTGAACTAGATCATTTTTGTGAAATAGTTCTGTTGAACTAGTTCGTCTAAAAGAACTAATAAGCACACCTCTAATCTGCGACTCTCGAATTTTTTCTAATTTCTAGAAAAATTTCTAATCTAAGATTAAGACACATTTTTGTAATAAGCTGGACCGAGTGCTTGTACCAAAACATAAAAAAAAAAATTTTTTTCATAAAAATTTGGAAAAAAAATCATCCAAGGGAGCACCCTTAGATTTTTTCAAAATTCGTATTTCGGCTATATTGGCGTCAATTTTGGTCCGAAAGTCAAGCGAGTAGACATTCCTTACATAAAATTGACCGCGCTATCGTCTGCCATGCTTAGAATTTTCCTATATCTAACGGTTCGTGAGAAAAATTTTCATTTATAGGTCTATATTGGCTGAAAAAGTGGAGAATTTTTAATTGGATTTTTCTCTTTACGGTAAATTTGGGTTAGCGGATCAGATTAAGACACATTTTTGTAATAAGCTGGACCGAGTGCTTGTACCAATACATAAATTTTTTTTTTTTTCATAAAAATTTGGAAAAAATCATTAAAGGGAGCACCCTTAGATTTTTTCAAAATTCGTATTTCGGCTATATTGGCGTCAATTTTGGTCCGAAAGTCAAGCGAGTAGACATTCCTTACATAAAATTGACCGCGCTATCGTCTGCCATGCTTAGAATTTTCCTATATCTAACGGTTCGTGAGAAAAATTTTCATTTATAGGTCTATATTGGCTGAAAAAGTGGAGAATTTTTAATTGGATTTTTCTCTTTACCGGTAAATTTGGGTTAGCGGATCAGATTAAGACACATTTTTGTAATAAGCTGGACCGAGTGCTTGTACCAATACATAAATTTTTTTTTTTTTCATAAAAATTTGGAAAAAATCATCCAAGGGAGTACCCTTGGATTTTTTCAAATTTCGTATTTCGGCTATATTGGCGTCAATTTTGGTCCGAAAGTCAAGAGAGTAGAGATTTCCTACATAAAATTGACCGCTCTATCGTCTGCCATGCTCAGAATTTTCCTACATCTAACGGTTCGTGAGAAAAATTTTCATTTGGGGGTCTATATTGGCTGAAAAAGTGGAGAATTTTTAATTCGATTTTCGGCAAATTTGGGTTAACGGATCAGATTAGACACATTTTTGTAATAAGGTGGACCGAGTGCTTGTATCAAAACATAATTCGATTAGATATGCCAGAGACGCCAGGTTAACTAAGAGACACGATAGTTCATCACCCTGTCTTAGTCTATTTTTGCAATGGAAGGGTCTTGAGAGATCGTTTTGACGTTCATTATCGTCACCTTTAACAAATAGGGATCGAAAGTAGTCTGCCCATGGGAACAAACACTGGGACGTTAGAGCCTCGTTTGTTATCTGTCAGGATGCACCGGATGATCATAATCAAGATCATCGCACGGTCAGGTGAGACTGACAACCCTGGTACCCCAAAAAACACTTTTGGGATTATTTTTGCTTTGGGAACTTTTCTTTTTCAAGATTTTTTTTTGTTTTTTCTTAATGTACTGGCCTATAAGGTAATTAAACACATGCCAATATTATCTATTCTCTGTTTCAGTAATATAGACGTTCGAATACAACAAGCGGAATTAGAATATCAACTTGGTCGAGAAGAACTTAATCTTCTCACTTTATTGGAAGAAACACGCGCTCTTCAACTTTGTATAGAGGAGTCCAATAAACATTCTTCAGATTGTCATACTTTATACAGGTAAGTACTCATTAACATCCTAAATCCAAGTCCAAATTATGTAACTTATAGTTTATATGACCGGTACATATTGGTTCCAAAGATATTTCTTCAAGGAATCCTTCACTTTAAATTGGTCTTTTGTAAGAGCTCGTGTTAAACGTTTGTCTATTAATTATGTAAGTTATTGAGTCCTTCGTGAAATAATATTTAACCGCTAAGTAGGTACGATAAGTTGTAGACTGACTTTATGCTGATCCTTTATCTTTATCATGTCATTTATGAAGAATCTGGATTAAGTTACTTCAATAATTTAAGTAGCGCTTACAAGTAATCCAAACCTTAGAACTTATGCTGTTTTAATATAGCAGTATCTTTCTTGTTCCTTATCTTTTTCTTGTATCTATGGGATACCAACCTATTATTGCATATCCATTTGCTGGCTCTTCTTATATGACCAAATAATTTCAACATTTTCTTGTCTATATAGGGTAATATCTTTTTCTGGTGTTTGTTTATTATTCATCTTCTTCTGTTGACGTTTTTTTTCGTAACGCTAGTTACTTGTATTCAAAGTTTCCCGTTTTATTATTTTGTCGTTTATATGTAAATATTCTATCTCCTCTTCTGATCTTTTGATGTATTTTATTTTTGGGAAGTAAATATGAAGGCCTGCTTTAATATATTATTTACTTATCATGCAACGCAGCTCTACAGGGTCCTATACAATCACTATTTGATCATATGCAAAGATTAATGTGTTTTAAGTGGCAATTTCTCACTGATATCCACATATCTTTGCATTTTTACTCAATGATTTTAATTAATTTACTAAGTATATTTGAAACCAAGTGTTTGCAATTTATGCATTGCTTCACTAAGTCTACCTTAGGATCACACATACCAAATTTATTACGCTTGTTTTTTGCCTTTTTCTCTAGCAGTTATAAGTTAATATAGTTGATAAATGTGATGAATGTATAATCTACAGACTGATGTAAAACTAACCTGATTTTCATCCATTTTGGCCTTTGTCATAAGCTCTATCTTTAGTATAGTTTTTCTATTAATGACTTTACGTCCATGATTTAATAATTGATTCGACAAAATCTTAGAGTTAATTTAGATTTTTGATTTTAGTTGCGTCCAAGGAAACGAAAACGTTTTACTTCAAGCAGTACAGATAGATTATGATTCAAATAATCCAAAATTTGGAGCAGGTCCTAAAGACTCTTTTTCTGGACTCTATGTAGATTGGGCTTTGGAAGAAACACATCTGTGTAAAGGTGACAGGTAAGCAATGTTTAACTTTAGGTATCAAATATTTAAATATTATATTTCTAATAATATAAAACAGCATTTCTAATAATCTGAAGGGAATCGGGGAAACGGGTTGTTCGGATGATCGCCTCGTTCAGATTAACTATGACTTTTTATTGGGAGAAGAAAATGACTGACAATAATTTATGTACATTATAAAATATTATATTATACAAATATATATATACAATATATTTAATAAATACATATTATATATATAAATTTCAATAGGGAGCAGTAAAAAATCTGTAATCTTTTCTACTAGGAAACTAAGTTCCTGTAGCTGGCTGTATACCTTATATCACAAAAAATTTATTTCAAATCCTTTATTAAAGGTATATAATAACTGTATAAACAATGAGTTGTTATCAACAGGTCCTCGAAGACACTTCGTCTCAGGACCATTTTTACCTATGTAGGGTCATACGTCGCCATGTTACCAATTCCAACGGTTAACTTAAACATCCTAATTTGTAACTATGTATAATGTAAAACAACTGTAAATTTATAACATTTAAAGGGTTTTGAACCATATATTTTGGTGGCTCATAGCATGTATACCTCGTTTACACTGATGATGGATTTAACAATCCGAAAACGTTCTGTAATGTAATTGTGATAGCCCGTTTGGGCATTTTATTATATACCTTTTATTAAGGATTTGAAATAAGTGAAAAGACAGCAAATATTTGATTTCACGCAAAAAGCTCCTTTGTATCTGTTGATACGTGTTTCGACCTAATAGGTCTCATCAGAACAGTTATTCAAAGGTGTTTCTCAACGTGAAAGATCAATATTTTCTGTCTTTTAAGAAGCAACACTAAAATGGCTTCAATACGGACGCAATAGCGACATCTGACAATAAAACCGTAAAATAGTTTCGAACCACAATTCAGATTTCTGCTTCAATCTGTGCTTTCTAAAAATTGCAAAGCAAAACAGACGTTGATAAAGGTGTTAAAAGAGACGTGGGAAATCTAAATTTTGCATTCCACGACACGTCTTATCAACTAAGCAGAAATCCTTAGCGAATTGGTTTCTAGTACTCGTACAGAGTAAATCCGAAAAAAGTGAAAAGACAGCAAATATTTGATTTCACGCAAAAGCGCCTTTGTATCTGTTGATACTTATTTCGACCTAATAGGTCTCATCAGAACAGTTGAGACACCTTTAAATAACTGTAAATAACTGAAGTTAACGGTTGTTGTCGCATTTTCGTATATATTTCGAATAATATTTGCATACCGGTGATCTATTCTGCATTCTGATAGTGCTTTTAAGATAGCAACTGTTTCGACTGTGTCAAATGCTTGTGGAAGTCGACTAAGATAAGAGCAAGGGGTCTGTTATATTCGATAGACTGTTCAACTAGAGTTTTAAGGCATTGCAAATGGTAGTTTGTTCCGTCGTTGTTACCGTAATTAGGTATCAAATATAATTTAGATATTTTAGATAAATATTTTTTTGTAACTTTTATTTAATTATTTTCGATTTTAGATCATGACATGGGACTTATATAATGCTCATCTACAAAAATATACTACCTCGGGCTGGATCAATCAATCATTGTCAAATTTAATTAAAAATATAAAATTTGAATTCATCAACAACGATGTTCTTGTATTAATTTAAAGCTGCCTGCCAACACAGATTACTAAATCATGGAGCACACCTTAAGTTTCAAATCAATTACATGCTGTAATGCAATACAATGCAAAGGAAATAAAAGTAGAACGAGTTGTGAAGTAAAAATATTAACAACGCCTAATTGAATAGCTGTCTGTTATTATTATCATTTACACGCAAAAGCAAGAGGGAATATCATCTACCTATTAGTATATTGGGCTTATTTTACTTTTAATATTGATTTTAATCATTGTGAATGAAATGCTCATTAGATAAGACTAATACTCCAGTCGACAGAGACGAAAATCTCAGGGAACCTTTAAAAATGATACAAACAGGCTGAATTTTGCTGATAATGTCAATTTTGGGACCCCAAAAAAGATGCAAAAAAGTTTACTACTTTTACCCACGGCTACCCTCTAAAATCCCACTCAATAGGGGAGGGAGGACAGAAAAAATCGATTTACCAAGAATCTGTACGCAGTAGAAAAAAATGTTTTATGTAAAAAATGTAGCTTAGATAATTTTGAACAAGAATGCTTATTAGCACTTTTTTCTGTAGAATGAACCGTTTCCTTAAAAGCAATGCTTGAAGGGACCAGTGATTTTCAGGTACGCGCGCGAAATCAATTTTACATAAAAGTTATATCAACTCCATTGTAAAAATTCTTTTGATCAGAATGTCCTATCAACAAAATTCTAAATGAATTTTAAAGGTGAAGAGTGCAGCTTTTGTATGCAATTTTTGCATTTTGTCGCAGATAAAGTCAGTTTCTATAAAGGTGTTGAATATATGTTAAATTTTAACATTAGTGATTATTGACGTTTCAATTTCCACTTCAGAAATCGTTCTTAAAATACAAACATTAGTAAAAAGTTCATTAAATGCAGTTTCAGGAGCGGTAGGCTTAAAAATGAACTACAGCAAAACAAAAATACTGATCCGAGACCAGACAAATATAACAATACAAAATCATCCCATAGAAAATGTTGAACATTATGTATATCTAGGTCATGTTATCAAACTAGGAACACCAAATCAAGATGCTGAAATTAAAAGAACACAACTGACATGGGGCGCTTTCGGCAAACTAGCACATTTCTTGAAAAACACCTCCATTCCTATAAACTTAAAGAAAAGGGTGTATAAGACATGCATACTACCAAGTTGTACCTACGGCTTGGAGACAGTAGCCCTTACCAAAAATCTGCTAAAAAATTAGAAACAACGCAAAGAGCAATGGAACTAATCATGCTTGGAATATCACTAAGAGACAAGATTAGCAACACCGAGATAAGACGTAGAACGAAGATTAGGAATATTGTGGAAAAAATTACAAAAATGAAACGGCGCTGGGCAGGTCACGTAGCCCGATATAATGACAACAGGTGGACACGGAGAATTCTAGAATGTAGACTAAGGACGATAACAAGAAGCATGGGAAGACATCAAGGATAAAGGATGGGTAGATGACATAAGAGCAGTGGCAGGCAAACAGTGGATTAGATTGGCACAAGATAGAGAAAGATGGAAGCAATTGGGAGAGACCTACATTCAGGAGTGGATGGAAAATCAGGATCTCTGATCTCATCAGAACAGAGATGAGAGGGGAGATTTCGAGAGGCGAATGGGTTTCGGGCTGGATGAAAGAAACATTGTAAACCTAATGTTGAGAGGAGAGAAAAAATGGAGAGAACTACACTGTCGGATTTCTGGGGCGATGAAGAAAAAGGAGCAGGAGAGCAGAGGAGGAAATTGAGTCAAGGATCTGAAATTAATGGTTAATATTATTTATTAGTTTATGGCCTAACGTCTGAAACATTTTCTGATTTACAGTAATAGGTATAATTATTTATAAATTTTTTATTTTAGTTGTTTATTGAGGCAAGACCACCTCTCTGGAACGGTGGTTAAGATTTTAGCCGGAACACGGTTAGATGTCCAAAAAAGATTTCCCCCACCGTTGCCTGTCAGAATTCAATGGATACCTTCTTAGGCTCTTACTGGAATCTGGCAATACGGCAATTAAAAAAAAGTTTTTAATATAAACCTACTTAGAGTAAATGTGTGCTAACTAGAAACGAATTGATCGAGAGTAGTGAATCGATGTAAAGACCCGCTACTTTATGACGCTACTCGTGACGACGCCATATTGTGGCGCTAGCTCAGCATTTCACTATAGAGAAAAAAGTAAAAATACCACTCCAGTATAGAAACTTAGCTTAAAAAATGGTTATATCCTTTTGCAGTATAAGAACATCGGTAATAAACCAACCTCTCATTATTAAAAACTTTTTAATATTAATTGTCTAAAATTTGGTCTAAAAATATCATGCCGGCTAAAATTGAAAGAGTTTTACATGGTAATAATGATGATGTATATGGTTACCAGCCTCTCATAATAACTTTTCGCTACCTGCTTACACAATTTTCATCGTCAAGCACATTTTTGATAATTAAATTGTTACTATCATCTGATTATTAAATTATCTGAGAGAGTTCCAGCATAAATTATGTTAAGTCTTTTGTTTTCAAAGAACAAATGTCAATTATCTATTAATATTGGTATTGTAAGCCATTGTAACGTGAGAAATAAAATGCTAAATGATCATAAAAGGTTACGAAAGCTTGAATAATGCGGCTATATATCTTCATTTTTAGAAAAAGTGATTTATTTGCTATTTTTTCTAGTCAGAGTAGAAGTTTTAAAAAAAGTTGATATTATCGACAACATTACTGCCTTTAATGTGGTGAAATTCAAGATTTTTTAATATAATAATAATTAATTAGTTTTGTGAGGACCGTCTGTTCAGGAATTAGAGTAACCAGACAATGCAACAGAAATTTTAGATTAAAAAAAGCTACAAAAATACATAATTCATAAACCATAATAGTTTCCTGTTTCTAGAGTTTTGTTATCACTAAACATTAAATTTTTAAATTATTAAGACACTGTCCTAATAACTGAATGCTTGAAAAATATACAACAAATGGCTGACAGAGTAGTAGAAATTATTAAACAAAATAGTTTAACTCAAAAAAAAAAACGAAAAATTGCAAAACGGGGTCTCTCTAAAGTAGTGGTTTAAATGGCTTTTTAAAACTTCACCATAGCTCTGAGGATGGCTTTGCAAGCCAAAGAGGCTCAGCTAGGAAATAAAGTTTATATATATATATATATATATATATATATATTATATATATATATATATATATATATATATATATATATATAGCGAGTGTTTGCAACTTTAATTTTGTCGCTTCTCGCATCCCAATCGCCATAATTTCTTATTTCGTATTTCTTCTTGCCTAGGCCTTCCCCTTTTATTTCTCTGTGTAGGTCTCCAGTTCCAAACCTTTCGTGGTATCCTTTCTTCGTTCATCCGTCTTAGGTGTCCATACCATTTTAATTGTTTTTCGGCTATCGTATCCATTATTGTGTTCTTTACTTTCATTCTCTCTCTTATGTTTTCATTTCTTATGTGGTCAAACAAAGTTAACCCTGAACATCTTCTCCAGTACATCATTTCCGTTGAGAGGAGTTTTTGTGACATATTATTGTTAAAGACCCACACTTCTGACCCATACGTCAGCACCGGCTGAATCATAGCCTGATATATATTTTTCTTTGTTTTCTTAGTTAAAGTTTTATTCCACAGGATCGGATGTAGTGTTTTTATCATGTTTTTTCCTTTTCCTATTTTTCTTTTTATATCTTTGTCGTCTCTCCCGTCTTCGCTTAGTGTAACTCCGAGATATTCGTACTGATCAACGTTTTTAATTAATCCGCGTTCTGTTTCCATGTCTTGACCGATGCCTCCTATATTCATGTATTGTGTCTTTTCGGTATTAACCTCTAATCCCCATTTTTTGAATTCGTCTATTAGTTTGTTTATCATGTACGTCATATCTTGTAGGTCCTCGGCAAGAACTACCTGGTCGTTTGCGAAGAGGATTGTATATATAGGAGTGTCATTTAGCCATATGCCCATTGGGCTGCATTTTCTCATCCAATGTTTTAAAGCATTACCAAGATATATTTTAAATAGGGTTGGGGAGAGGCAAGAGCCCTGTTTGACACCCTTTGTTTGGGTGAAACCCTTGGAAATTTGGTTTCCAACCTTAATATAAGCTTGGTTATCTTGATATAGCTTTTTCACGGCATTTATGTATACTGCATTTATACCTGCGTTTTCCAATGTTGTCCATAGTCTCTGCAGTGGTACGGAGTCAAATGCTGTACGGAGATCTATAAAAGTGGCATGAAATGAAGTTCTAGTCCTCTTGCTAATCTCTTTTCCGTTAGGTGTTTGAGAGTAAATACATTGTCGACACAAGATCTCCCTGGTCGGAATACACTTTGTTCTTCGATCTCTGTGGCTTCTTTTTCTATTCTGGCTTTCAGAACCCTTTCATACAGTTTGCCAGTGGATGACGTAATGCTGATACCTCGGTAATTACTGCAGTCATTCCTGTTTCCCTTTTTGTAGATGGAGTTTATGTACGAGACTTTCCAATCTCTTGGGATACTTTCTCCTTGTAGACACTTGTTAAACATTTTACAAAGCAATTCTAATGTTATTGCAGTGGCATGTTTGAATAACTCGATAGGTAAATCACCTGGCCCAGGAGCTTTATTATTTTTCATTTTTTGTAATGCGTTTTTTATTTCTTCTACGGTAATCATCGCCACTTCCTTTAACCCCGTTTCAACTCTATCTATCTGTGTGTCTAGAAACTGTGTACGTTGTTCATTTAATAGATTTTCATAATAATTTTTCCATCTTTCTATGTCTATGGGGTTTATTTTTTTTGTTTCGTTTGTATTTTTTCTAAGACTGTTGATAGTTTTCCAAGCTTGTCTGGACCTAGATCCTCCTACCATTGAGCTTATTTCTGCACACTTGTTGTCCCAGGTTATGTTTTTTGTTTTTTTAATTTCCTTTTTTACTATATAATAAAGTTTATACACATCAAAAACACTTTTCTTTTCCATTCTTTGATTCACTTTTATATTCCTGGAACGTGAATACTATTTTGGACTAATATATAGAAGGAATACTAATTAGAAGTAAAGGAGCAAATAAATAGTACTGCACTTACCAATGTAAGTCTATCAGTACCAAAACTCAAGAAAGACCAGACTTAAAACTTTGCAGATGGTCACTTCGTAAAATTTTTGAGTTTTTTATCAGTTGTTAGTGTTGTAACAATTGTTATTATTATATCTATTTAATTTTGTCTCTGACTTCATTAATATGATTACTTTTTACTGTACTACTCTACTACTCATTAATTATAATAATGTTGCTGTATTGTTTACAGTAAGAGAAATTTATTATTGACAGAAAAAATGAATAATTAAAGTTATTATCAAATTTACTAAGACTTGTGGCAAACATATTTATCAGAGATATATTAATATTCTTACAATTCTTTACATATTGTGTAAAGTTACTGAAATAAAGAAGTGTACTCGTATGTATCTTCTTAGTTGCCTCAAAAAATACTGACTCTAAAAAGGAAGCAGCGAATTTGTATGAACGAACGGTCGATTAAAGAATTCTCGTTAACCAATCCATTATCTAGAGCAATAAAATTGTCGATTTAATATATACTGTTATTGTTTCACGCCAGTCAGCAACAGGCCCCTTAACCTTAAGAATGGGTACGGGTGTATACCGGAAAACCATTATTTTGATGAGAATAAAAACAGCAATCGAAACTCACCACCCGTGTATCCGGTATACACCTGCGTTATGTTACATCGTCTGCCGAGTTTTTTTTGTTACAAAGTGAGATATAAAAATAAGTTAATGAGTATCATTCTAAAATATGAATTGGAACTTCCTAATTCGTTTCTGAATAGAGGTGAATAAAAAGCATTAAAATAACAAAAAAAAGGTATAAAAAAGAACGAAACTTTATAAAAAATATGGTTTGTAGATATTTTTCTAATACGCAATATGTACCTTTAAAAAATATAGAGAAATGCGGCATCAAAGAATTTGGAATTCTAGAGTTTAACGATGCCTACAGAATGGGTAAAACTGAGGTGGAAGTTGATCTTGCTGCTTTTAGGTCCTTTCTCACTTCGAAAAGAATTATTCACCTACAAAAATCAAGGGAAAGTCACCGAAACTACTATTCCGTTGCTTCTCCAAAACGATTTTATTTTTATAGTGATGACAACTTTAGTATGGTTGTGATTAATATTCGTTCTATAAGATATAAAACAGATAAATTATTTTTGTTTCTAGTTCAATTAGGATTTCCCCCGATAGTTGCGGTTACCGAACACGGGCTTGAAGTTAACGAGAATATTTTTGCAGAAAAATGTACCACAATTGCTAGGTATGATCGTCCCAAGTTCAACTCATGGTGACACCCTAATTCTTTCTACAATAATGATTTCTCTCCTATAATTTGTTATTTATATAAAAAAATATGACTCTCTGTTGAATGAATCCCATTTGAGTTTTCATTGGTTTATAACAAGAATATTAATCTATACATTCTTTGTATTTAAAGATCACCTGACTCTTCCACGAAATATTTTCCACTCTATTTTTTCAAAACCTGTTAAATTTTGAGACGATCTGCCCAATAAATGCAAAAAGATTATATGCGGTGACTTGAATATTAATTACGCTGTTGCTTATGCTACCCAATTATCCTTGGTCGATATATTCGAATCGTATGGTTATGGTTTCACAATACACGTTATTTCTCCTACGAGAATAATTAAAACAACATTTACCATAATTGATTATATTGTATCAAATTTCTCACCCCTTGATGTACGTTCTACAGTGATTAATGCAGGACTCTCTGACCATGAAGAAGTATATACCAAGTTAAAACATTCTTAATAAACAATCCTCGAAAACCCAACGTTTAGGTAGGATTTTTTCAGCCCAGAACTTTCGTAAATTCCAAAAGTTGTGCTTGACTTCTGGATGGCACTTTTCCACTCTGTGGACGTGGACTATAATTTCAGTAATTTTTTAGATAAGCTTGTCTGTATTTTCAATAAGGCATTTCCTTTAATTACAATTAAGTCAAAACATCACAAACCCTGGACTACCAAGGGTATCCGCATATCAGCTAAGAATATGCGTTCACTACTGTACCTTAAGAAATTTACTACCAATGGTCCATATGAAAACTTGGTCCATAATAAACGATCTTCGAAATAAAACTAACACAGCTCAAATATTTTCTCTTCCAAAGCCTGAAAATCTAAATGAATACTTCGTTAATGTGAGTAAAAATATAACATCAGCTATTTTGCCACAACAAGATCCTATTTTCTATCTTCCCGATTCAAAAAAGGTCTCGAATTTCTTATAAGACCAGTTGATAAATCTGAACTAATCCAAACAATCAGTTGCTTCTTCCTGTAGTACTGATGAACTATCCATAAAAATTTTCTTAAATCGCACAAATAATGTGTTGGAAGTCCTGGTCTCACTAATTAACGATTTCTTTGAAAAAGGACTTTCGTTAAAAACAACATTTTTTCACAAAGTCAGTTCGGCTTTTTATCTAATAAATGTACCAGCGATGCTATGTTTTCTGGACGACATGAAGTCTATCAAGCACTAAACAATAATCTTTATAGTGCCACTGTTTTTTGTGACTATGCCAAAGCTTTAGACAGTAGCATTATCCTATAAAAGAGCTCTTAAACCCTTGCTTCTTAATAACAGCCAGATCAGTATAATTTATTCTGTAAAATTTCTTGGTATTTTTATAGACAGCAACCTTAAATGGTCTCTTCATATCGATTTAAGTAAAAGACTAGCCTCAGCCTGCTATGCAATAAGATCTGTTTTGAAGGAAATGAATTTAGCATCTTCCAAAATAACATACTTTTCTTTGTTCGAGTCTCATCTTCGATATGGCCTTTCTTTTTGGGGTTCTAGTACAGCTGCCCAATCTGATATTATATTTAAATTACAAAAAAGAGTATTTATTTATTTATTTATCGTATGGCAATTACAGCACATTTAGAACAAAATTACAAACACTAGTAATATAGGTATATGACAAACTTTAAATAATTACAAACAAACATCAAGTGTATTAACATAATCAATTGACTCTGAAGTTGCAACCAGGAAGTCTTCAGGGCTACCGTTATAAGATCTTGAGGGACACTCTTCAATAATGTGGTCGATCGTTTGGTCCTTCCCACAGTCACATTGAGGAGACGGATTCTTTCCCCATTTATGTAGCATGTATGCACATCTGCCATGTCTGGTTCGGATCCTGTTTAAAGTGGACCATGTTTTACGTGGAAGATCAAAACCTGTTGGCTTGTGGGTAATACAGGGCATGTTATTTTGCCATGCATTCCATTCTTGGGACCATGCATTCGTGATGTTGAACTCCTCATGTATCATTCTTGCCGTTTTCATTGGTGGTTTTCTAGAACGTAGACGGGTATTTCGTGCATCCTCGGTATCTTGGTGGATCGGCAGGTTTATAATGTTCATGATCTTTTTGTATTCACGTGTAAGTGCGTCAACTCGTCGTAAATGTGAGGTGGAATGTGACTTAATACTGGAAGCCATTGGGTGGGAGTTGATTTAATTGTACCAGATATCATCCTCATAGTGCTGTGCAGCTGAGTGTCGACCTTTTTTACGTGTGGACTGTGTATCCAAACTGGGGCACAATATTCAGCGGTCGAGAAAACAAGGGCTAAAGCAGTAGAGCGGAGAGTGGAAGCCGATGCTCCCCAGGTGGTACCGCAGAGCTTCTGTATAATGTTATTTCTTGTACTCAACTTTTGGGCAGTTTTTGTTAAATGCTCTTTAAATGATAGCGTTCTGTCTAGTGTTACGCCCAGGTACTTCGGTGTTTTGTTGTGGGAAAGTGTGGTATTTTCAAACCGTATGTTGAGTTCCTTTCCAGCAAGTTTATTGTTCAGGTGAAAGCAACTTACTTCTGTTTTGGATGCATTTGGTTGAAGCCGCCACTTGCGAAAATATTTGCTCAATATATATATATATATATATATATATATATATATATATAATATATTATATATATATATATATAAATATATATATATATATATATATATATATATATATATATATATATATATATATATATAAGTCTGCCGTCAGAACTTCTTCAGATGTTTCTAGTGTTCGGCATTGTGTAGTGAGGGCCCAGTCATCGGCGTATCCGAACTTTCTTGATTGTGTTTCTGGCATATCTGCTAAATATAAGCTAAATAGTAATGGAGAGAGCACTGACCTCTGTGGTAGGCCATTTTTAAGTTTCTTTGGTGGGCTGATATCTGTGCCCATCACTACTTGAAACATTCGGTCGTTGAGCATGCTATCTATTAAACGTGCTATTTGTTTACAGGGAATTGCACGGAAAATTTTGTATATAAGGCCCTCTCTCCATACTGTATCGTAAGCTGCCGAGAGATCAATAAATGCCGCTGAAGTTTTAAGTCTTCTTTGAAAACCTGCTTCGATGTAGGTGGTGAGTGACATGACCTGGTCCGCGCAGCTTCGTTCTGGTCGAAACCCGCTTGTTCGACTGGGATCACCTGGAACAGTTCTGTACTGATTCTATTATATATAAGCCTCTCTAATAGTTTGTAGATGGCAGAGAGAAGCGCAATTGGTCTGTAGTTTTTTGGTTTGTCAGCGGGTTTGCCTGGCTTTGGTATGGCTATTATCTTAGAGCGCTTTAGTTCTTGTGGGATATTTCCAGTTTCCATGATGTCTGTGAAAAATCGAGCCAACCAAACTTTTGTATACTTGCCACAATTTAGTAGGAATTCAGGGTGAATATTATCAAATCCTGGTGCTTTTGCTGGCTTAACATCTTTTAGAGCCTCTGATATGTCTTCGCTGGTGAAGGGGAGGGAATGCTCCGTTTCTGTGGCTACATGTTTTAAAGTTTTAAGTTCTCTCTTTACGTAGATAGTGTGTGCTTTATCCTTTGGTGCTCTGGATGTTTTTACTTTATGTGATGCTATGGCATCTGGCTTTACGGCTGCCTCTTGGCGTTTCGTAACGGACACCACTCCCTAATTTTCTTAGTAATGACCATGCCTGTCTGCTTGATTTCTGGAAGTTTAGACTTTCTACCGTTTCGGTCCACTTTTGTCTTCTAGCGGCGTCTAGGCTGTACAGTAGTTCATCCGCTATTTCTTGGTCGCCACTTTCAAGAAAGCTCTGATATAGTTCCTCGCTATTTTCCGACCAGCCAGGAACATATTCTTTGCGATATCCTCTTGGTATGTGTTTTTTGGCTACACTTAGCACGGCACCAACAAATCTGTGGTAGTTTTTTGATATTCGGTGTAAATCCACCCTAGACATTTATCTAGATCCACAGAGAAGTCAATCCAGTTGGCCTTTTTTAAAATTCCATCTTGGACGTGGGATAGAACTAATTAAAGGGATTTGCGTCCCTACTTCTATTATTACTGGTCGATGTTGGCTGTGTGGGAAATCAGTTAGAACTCTTCGTGAAGCCCCTAAAGGTAAGTCTTTGTTGTCGTCGAGACGAAGCATAGGTCGGGGTTGTATTCCGCCTCCATGCCGCAGATCTGAAGGTTGGTCGATCTTTGGCATCAAACAAAAGGTATAGGCGTTCGTCTTCTGCCCATTTTATTAAAGCATTCCCATTTGCATCACTATTTTTGTACTTCCACTGTTCATGATGGTTATTGTAATCTCCAACATATACAGCAGGGTGAGGCTGTACTGGAATTGCTTGGACTGGCCAATAAGTAGCAGGTGGCTTGTAAATGTTGGACACGGTAATGCTAGCGATTTTTGTGACCACATTATAAATACAGTCATCAGTGGAAGTAGAGATTAGCGAAGCATTTTCAATATCTTCTTTGACATATGTAGCTGTGCCATATGTTCGGTGGTAAGTTGCGCCTAATAGTTCATATCCCGGAATTTTGCCCCTTTTTTGTAGTTGCTCCTCTGTTTCGCAATGGGTTTCCTGTATAGCAACTAAGTCAATGTTGTCATCTTTTAATAGTTTTGATAAAAACTGGCTTTTAGCATAGCTTATGCCTTCTATGTTTATGTGGCAAATTCGAACTATAGGTCCGATTGGTCTAGTTGTGCGGTCCTCACAAGGGCCGTTTATTTTGTTTATCATCTTTCGTTGGAAGTGTTGTTCGGTCAGGAGATCCTAAGGATTGTCTGACTGCCAGTATGTGCTAGTTCATTTAGCATTACCCAGGGTGCACGTGTAGTATTCTACTACGGACGCGAACTAGCTCTACACCCCACAAAAAAGAGTAATACGGTATCTTTTTCGTCTCAGTACAATAACATATTGCAAAAGCTACTTAAAAAAATCATGGGATTTTAATTCTTCCCTCTCTGTATATACTAGAAACTGTTTGCTTGATTCGTAAACACCTACATGTTTTTCCAGCAAGACCTAGTCATGACTACTCCACTCGAAATTCAAGCTTTGATCTTTATTTACCGATCCCATCCATTGAGTTAGTAAAAGAATCTATATTATATTCGGCAAAAAAATTATACGACCATCTCCCTTTGCAACTTAAATCTACAACTTCTTTCCTTAAGTTAAGTAAATTGACAAAAGCATATCTATCTGAAAGACCATATTATTCAGTGGAAGAGTTTCTTAACGAATAATTAAGAAAGTACAGTTCGTTTAGGTACAAGTAAGAAAGTATTTGGGTATCACATGCAGCAGTTTACTTATTCGTAAACTAGTTCGTAAAGTTTTATTATGCAATTTGCAATATAGTGAAATTTTGTCCATAAAGTTGTACAATTTTCAGTGACAATAAAGCATATTTCTCTCCTATCTAATGTTTTCGAATCGAAGAAAAACTCGAAGCAAGACGAACTTTGGAAGAAAAAAACTTAGCTCTCATTTTACGTTTGACTTGCAAATAGTTTAAATCTAACACATTATGATGATTGGTGTAAACCTCACATAATTGACCGCGTATAAGTGTTCTTGGGTGTTATGTTAATTATTTGCAATTTGCTGATAATAATGGTTAAATAATGTGCGAGTAAATCTGCAGAAATGTTCTCAGGCGAGAACTGAAAGAAAACCGTTTTATTCTTGCGTTTATTTTTCACAACAATTTTTAAGGTCATAAAATTATAGTAAATTATGCCGTAGGGAATTCTTCCATTGTTCGAAGAAGATTTTAAATTTACAAATTGCACTTTCCAAACAAGGAAATGAAATAATAACGCTTTGTATTTGCCTGTTATACCTGTACGCTAGACTCTAGTCGTTAGGCATGATGCAGCTATTCGTAATAAAAAGCTCGATTATAAGTATCCTCGGGTAACATCGTGGAGTCGATACCTTTTAACAATACTGATTCAGTTAATAAATTGTATTTATATGAAGTAATTTAATTTAGAACTTTTAACACTACGGTGTACTAATATAATAATGTATTAATAACACTACGTGTTGGCATACGTAGGCACATTTTTAACATAATATTGCATTTTCAGGCTTATCGAAGTTAACGGTAAAATAGTATTGAATAAAAGCCGGGAAGATCTCGCTAGATTATTAGCTGCTGCTCCCGATCCAGCCCAGATTGTCATTTTAAGGAAAGTATTCGACAATAAAATACCCACAAATGACGTATCCAAACTACAATCCGAATTAGATTCATTAAGAATAAAAGCCGATGAAACTCAAAAAGTGAAAGAAGGACTTAAGTCAGATAATATTAGGTTGACCCATAGGATCTCATACTTAGAAGAACAAGTGAGTATTATTTGAGAATATTTTTATTTATTGGTTTAATCTTGTTTTTATGAATTGAAAATGATGAACATTAATTTATTGCTATAAGATTAACTCATACGAATTGCTTGGTACAAATTCCATGTTGAGAATTTTTGTATCTTTTCAAAATTTGTTTTTTCTTTGCCAATTCTTAGTTTTAATTTGTTCAAAATGTTTTCTTTGTAATTAAATCACATTCCTGTGATATATCAGACATTCACCTCTGTATTTTTCTAGATAAAACACGGTTGACAACTTTTTGATAACCTTTTATTCTCCATAACAAGATATTTGTAGATTTTTTCACTTTTTAAATTTCAGTTCCTGGAATTGTTTTATTCACTCTGTTACTATTTATTTTTAAACTGATATCATTAACGCAATAAGATATCAGCATTCATAATTAATTGTATTTACCATGTTTATTAATTTTATTTTTAAATCGAGTAAATTGTATGAATTTTAATGTTTTGGGATTACTTAAGTTTGTTTTTTATAAAAGCTTCTCTTCTTGTATATAATTTGCTGTGTTTCATAGCAATTCTATTCTTGCTATTTAACTAATCGTATCAGCATCTTTTCTTAACTTATAACTTCATAACTTCAGTGTCTTAACCCATGTATCTCATAACTGAAAACTGTAACAATCGTATACATATTCAGGGACTCTACAGTATCCATTGCCTTCCCTTGCTCAACCGTTTCCATCTCTCACTGCTGTCCCATTCTCCATAATTTGGGCCTCTCTCACTCATGGCGTCGTCTACTTCGTTCCTCTAGGATCTTCGGGGTCGTCCTCTTTTCTCCTTCCTATGAGACTTCATTCGGTTATTCTCTTTATCCATCTGCTGTCGCTAGTTCTTCTTACATGTTCATACCACTTTAGTCTTTTTTGTTCTATGTTAGTATGTCTGTTTCTATTGATGTTCTTTGCTTTATTTCGTTATTGCTTCTCCTATCCATTCTTGTTACTCTGCAGCATCTTCGCAGACATTCCATATCTGTTGCTACTATCTTACTGTTGTTTTTCTTGTTTATAATATAATTTTCAACCCCATATCTCATAATACTTCGCACTAATGTTTTATAAATTTGTGTTTTTGTCTTCATATTTAAGTGTCTATCCCACTAATGTCGGATTGCTGTTCTTGTTTGTCCTAATCTTTGCTTAATATTTTCCTCTGTTGTTGCCTCTGAATCTGTAGATCTTCTATGTATTCTTCACTTGTAGATAGGTATTCTGTTTTCGCGAGGTTAATATCTAGGCTAGCCTTGGTATATTCCTCTTGTAGTTTCTTCATCATTTAACTGAGGTCTTGGTCTTGTGCAATCACTACTTGATCGTCTGCAAAGCTTAGCGTATATAGGTATTCGTTTAATACCGATACTCCCATGCCTTCGCATTTTCTTTTCCACGTAGTCAAGACTTTCTCTAAGTATATTTTGAATAGTGTTGGAAATGTGAAATAACCCTGCAGGAGCCCTTTTGTTGTGGTGAAATCTCCTATGATTCTTGTTCCCATTTTAATGGACACTTTATTTTCTTGATACAGAGCTTTTGTAGCTTCTATAAGTTCCGGCTGTATTTCTAAGTTGTACATTTTCTCCCATAGGTCTGACCTTGGTATAGTCAATACGCCTTTCTCAGGTTCACAAACGCCAAATCTATATCTCTATTTTTTGCTTTCTTTTTTTTGCAACAGTTGTTTTAGTGTGTATATGTGGTCTATGTCTTCCTACCGTGAAGCCTGCCTGATCCTCCCCGATTTTGCCTCTTATCGCTTGCTCTATCTTTTCTCGCAATATCTTCCCATATAATCTTTCTATTGGTGATATTACGCTTATTCCTCTGTAGTTTTCGTATCGTTTTCTATCTCCTTTCTTAAATATAGATGTCGTGTATGCCTTTGTCCATTCCTTTGGGAGCTGTTCTCCATTTATGGCTTTCTGAAATATCCATTTTGTCATTCGGTGAAATGTTTTTGAGCCGTACTTTATAAGCTCAGGTGAGATGCTCCCAGCTCCCGGTGCTTTCTTATTTTTGATAACTTTTATGGCTTATTTTTTATTGCTTTTCTAGCCTTTCTCATTTCCCCGTATGTTATTTCTATTTCTTGTTGTGGAGATCTGATTCCCACTTTTTCTATTGCTCTACATTCCTTATTAACTCCGCTTCAGCAATAGGTATGATTCTATTGTTTCCATTCCATTTCCTTTCTTTTTAGTTTCGATTTGAAATATGCTTAGAATAATGTGCAGCAAAGCTTCTCTTTTCTTTGTTGGAGTGGGTGCATTTGATGTTTAGTTTACAGATGGAAAATATAGTTGTGATTCTATTTATTGTTGGACATACGCCTCATCTAAGGCCTCATCTCATGAAATCAACACATAATTATCATATAAAAATCATTAATACTGAAATATCTGTCTATTCTATGGATATCATGGGTCATCATTGATCATTGAAAAAGTTTTCTTATCCTTCTTTTTCTCAGAAGATAGTCCATCCATTGTAGTCTGATAAATATTATTATCTAGTTTCTGTAACTCCTAAGTAGTGGAATTCCTCACAGTTGTAGCTTGGGTTCTTCACTAATTCTTGTAATTCATCATAACATACAGTTCCAGTTCCATTAATCTAGTCAGAGAAACAATATTTCTCATAATAAGGGATCTAGAGTCGCGTTACTTCCAGTTAGTGCTTAAGGCCACAACTATCTATAATCAGAATTCATTGTTTTGTGAGAAAGCTCAACCTCTCTCAGCAGCTGCTACATAAGTCGTTTTAGGTGAAAGTAGTGAGGTCAAAGTTCTGGGTGAGCAAGAGCATTAAACTTTATGAGAAGAGGCTTCAAAAGTAACCTGTTCTATTCTACAATCAGAAACTTAGTTCTTATTCTACTTAGTACAATCAGAAAATTAAACTATTTAATCAGATACTGCTTCGTTACTTAAACCTTGCTATTTGAACTTCACATAATAAGCAGCTGTCACTTCTAAACTTTGTTTTTAAAATCTACTTGGGTTTTTAGACTGGTAGATCAGTAAATTAGATTTTTATGTTGCAATTTTAAAAAGGGCTATGGCGCCCAAATAGTAACAAACACCGACTATTTTAAGACATACCCCCTATCGTAATGGCAGACTATAAATTATATGAAAAAGAAGAGTAACATGCTTAGTTAAGGGTACATGCTTACAGCATGGTGAGCTGATACACTGCGACTCTCTGATAATAAATTTGTTCTATTCAGAGACGAGGTTTTACAGCCTGTTGAGCTCTGATAACAGTCTTTACAATAAAAACCGATTTTAATTGTTTAATCGGGTACCATTTTCATATCTATAAGACACAACATGTTGAGCTGGGGGTTATACTGTCCCTTTTCAAAGTATTTATGAGTACTCAGTTGAGTGTTCTCTTCAGATAGCGATAAAGGCCTTGTTTCGTTACGTTCCGCATATGTCGCCCGTTTGTAACATACCAAAACATATTACAATGGGATGGAGCTTCCGCTTGGCAATTTCTTCCGAAATTAGTCAGTTTTATCACCACTCAACTAGAGTACTAGTTGAGAAATATAACTTACTTTCCACGATGTTTTCAAAATGTTTTAACAGATTCACATGCAACGGCTTTATTGATACTATATTCTCCTCAAATCCTAACATCTAAGCCGCCTCAAATAAAATTTGTTACGTAATAGAACATTCTAAAACAGATATTTAACATTATTATTGTACAATTAAATAATAGTTATTAAATTAAACACGTTTGTAATGATACATATTTTTTTAGGTCTCGGAACTTCTAAATAGAAAATCAGTTGAAGCTAATATGCGCGTACTCTCTCCTCCTCCTCCAATGATCTCGAAGTCAAACCAAAATGTTACTAACATTAATATAAGAACTAATTCCCCTACTAACTCATCAACTACTAACTCAGATGTACACATATTTCAAAAAGGCAATCAAATCACAGCACTCTCTAATGATACGAAAGAACCTTCTTCAATACCGAGTAGATCTAAAAGTAGCCTATCAAACGTATCGAATACTCACATTCCTTCCCTCACCTCTGAGTACTGTCAAAAAATGATTCACACCAGGCACAAACACAAATCTTCAAGAAATGGAGTTCAAAGTCCCATAGGAAACATGTCTGGAAACGAAAAGATAACTTATAGAAAGCACGCCCATCATCACCACCACAGGGAGAAGGACTATAGCTCTGAAACTAATTCAGGGATAGACATAAGGCGGTACAATAAAAAGAACGATAACAGGTACTCAGCAGACTTTGCTAAAGCAAACTCTGAGAAAGAGTATTCAAGTGATATAATGGACCAAAGTTACAAAAAAGCTACACAAATAGTACAGGAACTTACTCGGAACAGAGATGCTAGTTTATATGAAAAACATCGTCAAAAGTGTATAACAGCTTCGGAAAAATACAACGCTGAAATTTTACGGCACTATAATGCTCGTAAATCGACTTCTGTCCTAGATTTTCGATCAGAAATCCATATTGGACCGAAGTATGAGTCTAAACATATGGAATATGCAGAAGATAATCCAAACCCGGACATTATATACAGAAGAATGGATGCAAGAAGTGTTAAATCTTTAGATTTTGATAGCGATTGCAACTCCACCGCACATTCCAGATTTAATGGCAATTCTATAGACTACACTTCAGAACCGAACAATGACAAAAAAATTTACTACGCTAATGGCCACGAACAATTGAAACCCAGACCTACTCCTCCCAAAAAGCCCCTTAGACTGTCCTTACATAAAACGCATAGTTTACAATCGGTCGAGACGAACTCTGATTGTCAAGCAAGACACGAAAGGAAATGTATGAAAAGAAACTATAAAGGAGATAACCCAGTCAGTATTAAAGTTCAGGAACAAAACGGCAACAGCAACCAACTTTTAAAATGGAATTACAGAAGAAGCCTTGAAAATAGTTTGGAGAATGGTAGCTGGTGTTAATATTTGTTTTTTATTATCAGTAAGAAGATTTACTATAGATATTATTTTTATTTGTGCTAAATATTGTTTTATTTCTTAAGAATTTTTGGAATTTTTTATTGAAATGTAAAATATAACAACAATATAGTATGCAACCAGCACTGCGCATAAATTTTCGAAGGTTATTATTTTGCAGCTATTGTACTTGTACCATCGAGCAAAAAGACAAAAGAGGGAATCTAATCCTTATGAAAGGAAGACCAAAAAAGTGGCCTCTGATGGCGGACATATCCGGAAATGCGAATGCGCCAAATTTAAACTTTCCGACACTTATTAACAGTAGCTATATAATATTTTTCAGAATGTGTCTTAGACGAGAAAGTTTTAATTAATCATTAACGATAATAGTCTAAAATGCGACACAATAATTGTTAAAAAACTTCAATATAAATAAGATTTCATGTGACATTTGGGACAAACAATAACATAACCCAACTAAATTTGATGTCAAACAAGGAGAGAGAGACTCTCTTTCCTTGTTTAATGTGGCCTCTAAAGATCGCACTTCTTGTCTATTAACAATATTTTTTGCCCCCAATACCTTTACATTCCCTCTTTTGTCTTTTTTGCTCAATGACTTGTACTGTCTATTGTATGCTTTCAATAAAATGGGATATTTTATCTTATTATCTGCAGTAGGTGTGAGCATTAAGGAACATCTTTGCCACAGACATTGAAAGTTAATTTAAATACTGATTATAACTATCAATAAAACTTATGGTACTGAAGCTTAGTATGTGCAGCATTTAAAGGTAGAAATATGTTTTAATTTGAAATCTACTGATTATGTATTTATATGTCGTGTGTTACTTTCATAATTAAAAAATATGTGATTTAAGTCTGCGATGAAATGATTGTCGAATTAACAAAGTAACTTGCCATGTTCTCCTATTTTCGAAAGATGTGCAAGAAATTTGCCATGATTTAGTCACAGGCGAGTTAGATTTGCTAGAACCTCTTTATTATATATATATACTCGTGTATCAGCAAACCATTCAACTTCATTGGGTTATCAATTTTCAAGCATTTGCAGCATAATTCGCTTTTGTACTTCCATGTTTTTCAACTTTATTTTTATTTTGATGAAATTAATTTGATTTATGACCCAATTTATTGTAAGTAAAGCATTTGGCACCACAGGCATTTTGCACATGACCTAATTTACCACATTTAAAAACGTTTTATTTGATTCTGTGTAGCACTGAAAGATAACGCCGAGACAATTTTCACAACTAAGTACCTATATTTCTATTTATACTGAATTCTATATAGTATTCAAAAATATATAACAAAAAGAACTGTTTTTTATATGAATGCAAACGAAAAGTTTAAAAATTAAAGGAATAACGCAGAAAATACAAAAAATCGTCGATATTTGAATTAAATGTCATTAGTGTCAAAATGTCATAATTTAGTGGACTAAACTTGCCTGCCGTTGAACCAATTACAAGCAAGCATTAAGGCTCTATAAATTTGAATTACTCCTCCTGGTTAAAAAACAAACCATAGTACTTGGCATTGAATCCGTATTGTTATCTTAATAACACTCATATGTCGCTAAATAGTTCTGAAAAGTACTGTTTTTTTATATAAATGCAAACGAAAAATCTAAAAATGTAACGAATAAGGCAGAAAATACAAAAAATCGTCGATATAAATTTTGAATTTTAAAATTTCACAAATATCATTAGTGTCAATATGTTATAATTTAGTGGAGTAAACTTGCCTGCGGTTGCACCAATTACAAACAAGCATTACGGCGCGTAAAATTTGAATTACTCCTCCTGGTTAAAAAACAGACCATAGTAACTTGGATCTCTTTATTTATTTATTACCACCTGCTGCAGACTAATTTATAAGGTAAAATCACTTATTTGCCATTTAATTTAAAATCAATAATAGATTTGTACTAACATTTTTGTACAGCAACTAGTACAAAATAAAAATGAAAAGTGTAAATTACATTTACATTAAAAAAAATCAAATAAATTTACTTTTGTTATCAAAACTTTACTAAAAAAAAACATTATATTTTGAGAATATTATTTGCAATAATATGTTTCTAAATAAAGAGAGATTTATTTTTATTTAAACTTTTATACAAGATTTTTAGATGAGAACAGTGAAATCTCTTGTTTTTATCATAACTCAAGTGTTTTTACATGTACCAAGAAATAGAAATTTAAAACTTTTTTATTTTTATGTTTAAGAAGCAGATGTTTAAAACATTTATATCTTAGTTTTTGTTACATATATGTTTGTTTTGTATAGATCTTCCTCTTTTTCTAAATGTGACACGGATTACTGTAGAGAACAAACCGACGCTGGTCGCATACATTAATTTTTAATAATTAATTAAATAAATGGAAAAAACGTAGAGATTGAGATTTTCTTGCAATAAAAATTCAAATATGCAATGTTTTTATTTCTATAAATAGTTGACTGACAAGATTATATAAATAAATAGTTTATTTTATTTTTGTATATAAAAATAAATTTTGTGAAACAATTATATTAGTTTTTGTTACTTTCCCATTTAACCTCAAACCCTTTTGTTAACTATAATAAATAATCTGACAACTGAAATATTCAGATTTTCCAGAAAAAACTCTAAAATAAGCCTACAATAGACGTAGATGCCACAGGTAGTACTTAGAAGAAAAATAAAGTACGAGAATTTCAAAAAGCTTCCTATACACCTCTTCCTCCTGAATATTTATTTCTTCATTTGTCGTCACCTTGGTGTTGGTGGTTCATTATCGTCACCTTAAATAAATAAGGATCGAAAGTAGTCTGCCCATGTTTCCTTCTGAATGTGTTTCGTTTTTATTAGTACGTTCATCTCTTTTCTTTGCCCTTGATCATTCTCCATATTTCTTTTTGTGTTCCGCAGACGTCGTGTTCTATCTGTTTTAAGAAACTCTGTCAGTAAGAACACTGCCTTAGAACAAAATAATAGAACAAAAAGAATTCCTCAAGAATGGAGATCAAGCATCCTAATACCTCTCTTCAAAAAGAGAGACAAATCGGACCCGGAAACTGACAGAGGTATTAATTTATTAAATACAACACTAAAATTAACAACCAAAGTGATAACAAATAAACTAAATGAAATTAAAACACTAGCAGAGGAACAACACGGTTTTAGGTCGGAAGATCATGCCTCCTCCTCCTAAGTGCCTTCTCTATTGAGGTTGGCGATCAATATGGCAAATTTCTTTCTGTTCTGGACTTGATGGATTAAGTCATTTCTTGTTGTGTGAGTCCAATCTCTGATGTTTCGGAGCCAGGATTTCTTCTTTCTTCCTATACCCCTTTTACCCTCGATTTTGCCTTCTAATATTACCTGGAGCTGCTCAAATTCCTTATGGCGCATTATGTGTCCTAGATATGACGTATTTCTAATTTTGATTGTATTAACCAGATGAGGTCGTGTGTTCATTATTTCCAGTACCTCTTCATTTGTAGTTTTGCTGGTCCAGCTTATTCTTAGCATTCGGCGGTACATCCACATTTCGAATGAATTCAGTTTGTTGACGTCATACTGTTTTAATGTCCAGGTCTCACAGCCATATAGTAGTAGAGACCACACATAACACTTTAGTGTTCTTAACCTTATTGTGATTGATAGCTTGGGGTTACAGAGCATTTTACGCATATTCATGAAGCCAGATCTTGCTATTTCAATACGTCTTCTAATTTCTTTGAGTGGTCTAGCTGACTGTTTAGCTCTCTGCCCAGGTATATAAAGCTTTGGGAGCTCTAAAGGGTGATACCATTGATTTGTATGTTGGGTGTAATTTGTTCATGGGGGTTCTTGTGGAATACCATGATTTGGTTTTGGAAAGATTAATATCCAAACCTAGTCTGTGACTTTCTTCTGATAGTATGTTCATCGATATTTTTAGTTGGTCTTCTGTTTCTGCTAATACTACGGTGTCGTCGGCATATCTTACATTGTTAATGATGATTCCATTGACTCTGGCACCTTCAGGGCCATCTTCAAGAGAAGCTCTGATGATATTTTCGGCATAGACATTAAATAGAAGAAGGGACAGAATGCACCCTTGACGCACTCCTCGTTCTATGTTTACATAATTGGTATTTCCGTTGTCTGTTCGAACACATCCTGTGTGGTTCCAGTATGTATTGCTTATTATAGCTATGTCGTGTCCGTCCAGCCCTACTTATTTTAGCACCTCAATCAATTTTTCGTGTCTAATGCGGTCGAAGGTCTTTTTATAATCGACAAAGCACACATACAGCTGTTTTTGAACCTCGAGATACCTTTCTGCCATTAGTGTCAATCCCATTATTGCTTCTCTGGTGCCTGTACCTTTCCTAAAACCATATTGAGAACGACCCAGGTATTCTTCACACTTATTGTGAATGCGGTTATAAATTACTTGCATAAAAATCTTAGCAGCATGACTCATTAGGGATACAGTTCGATGGTCTTGATCGCACCGACGCTATATTTATAATGAGCAAGTGCAAGAGAAATCATTAGAATACAACAAACCGACTTATCTATGTTTCGTGGACCTTAAGAAGGCATTTGACCGGGTCAAATTAAAAGACTATATCCACTTACTGTACGCAAGTGAGGTACCTCTAGGAATAATCAACACGATCGAAAATATCTACCACAACAACACAATAAAAGTAAAAGTAGAAGAAGAATAAACCGACCGTATTGAAGCTGGCAAAGGATAAGACAGGGAGATTCCCTGAGTCCTCTTGTTCAACTTGAGTATGGATAAAATAAAAAATAATAAGAAGAAAAAAAGGATACCAAATGGGGGATAAAGTATCAAAGTATTTCTTCCAATACCTTTTGATATACTTTAATTTGATGATTTTTTTTTTGTTTTCTTTGGTCTACGTTTGGCTATTTTAAATACCCTTTGCCCTCTTTGGTGTCAAGTTGACGTTATAGATTTTTAATGCTTTAGCTTCTCCTTCAGCTAAGTTCGCATCCTTTCTTGTCGCTAATTTCCTTGCCAGTCTATAAAGTTTTTCTCTTATGGTTTTATCTTGTCTCGAATAGTCTTTTATACATAATCACTCTTAATTGTGAACATGTGACTACATGTTCACCTCGTGCGGTTGATATATTAAATTAGCAATATTGGTCTTTAGTATAAAATAGGAAAACAAAAATTACAAATATACCACTAATTTATTATATAAAAATTTATTTTAATATTTCAGTTTTATGCTCATTTGCATTGATGCCATAATGCAGTTCATTGCCCTTTTGATACATCCACGCCATTTTTTTAGAAGTAAAATAGATCCCAGGTTCACCATTTTTGGAAAGGGTTATGGCTCCTAAAAAATGAAATAGTTAAAGAATTAGCATCACGGGATTTACTATATATGCTTTATACGTAATTTTCAAAATTATGAAAGTCTTTATCAACAATTATTAACATTAATTTTTACTTATGAAGTATATATTTATATTTTTTATAGATATCAGAAAATATTAAAGAATACCATCCAGAAAGGGGCATCAGAATATTTTGACTATGTTATTTCGACTAATAAATGAATGAATGAACATTTTCGACGTATAACCAAAACATAGAGGCGAAAAAATTAACTCAATGATACAGATTTATCACTATATCACTGTTGTGGCAGTTATAGATAATATGACAATTATGCAATTGGATGTTGACATTCTAGAAGAATATAACACTTGAAGGAGCAAACAAATAAGAAAGGACAACTCCAGTGGTTGGCCTTGGAGGCCAGTAGCACGCATCTAGCATGTTACTTAAAATTTAACGAATGGAAACGAATGATTCAGCGCACACCAAAATGACAGTGGCGTCATTCATTCTAATCATTTGTTTCCATTGGTTACATTTTAAGTAACATGCTAGACGAGTGCTACTTGCTACGTGCCACTTGCCACGCCAGTTTGGTGGGCGCTCTCACTTAGAATAGCTCTTTTATGTATTCTTCCCATCTGTTTATTTTAGTACAGTACTAATAGAAATAGAAATACACACATAATAGAAACGATACAGGCATTAAAGAAAGCTAAAATATGTCGTAAGTTCTAGTAATGTAAATAATTGTTCAGAAAGAAAGAAAATTTGCAGCTAAGAAATATTGAACAAAAGTTAAACTTAGATATGGGAAATTATTCATAATATGCTGAATACGCTTAATAGCCGAGTTCACAATATTTCAACACTTACCCGCAGTATTATTCAAACGTTTAGTCATTCTTTTCAAATTATTTTCGGTTGCTGCTTGAGCGGATTTGCCATTTTCTATATCCTTTATTATGGCAATAGCTAAGCAATATTTAATGATAGTGTCTCCATGGCCTGAAATTATTACAAAATATATTACTTTATTATTTATGGAAAACAACTCAACCAGACATAGAAGCAAAGATAATGATAATTAAGTTTAATTTATTAATGTTTATATTTTGAGAACGATTTCCGAAATGGAAATTGAAACGTCAATAAATTTATTTTAAACTTCAATTGTCGTTTCCCATTTTCCTCTTCTTGTTGTAGTGCCTATCTGTTTCGGATGTTGGCGACCATCATGGCAATCTGCACTTTGCACACTGCTGCTCTAAAAAGATTTGTGGTTGTTGTGTTGAACCACGTTCGTATTTTTCAGCAAGGAAATCCTTCGCCTTCCTGGTCTCCGTTTTCCTTCTATTTTTCCCTGCAAGATTAGTGGCAGCAGTCCATATCTTTCGCTGTTCCTCATGATGTGACCGAGGTATTCGATTTTGGCTTCCCATACCCATTAAAATAGTGATTGCTTTAAGTATTTTGGATATGTAACTAGAAGAAGAGAAGACATGGGACCAATGATAGTTAAAAAGGAATGTAGCGGGAAACAGATTCAAAAAAGATTTCAGTTCGGACTAAATAAAGGACACGACTGGTTACTCATTCTCCTAAGCTAAACAACACACTGAGAAAGAGAAAATTGGACAGCAATAGTCAAACGAATTACATAACGCCACTACATCCTTAAATTCTTGTCTTTAAGAAAAGTAGCACATATCTCTGAAGCCTAAAAAGTGAATGAATGGTGAATGGTCCAAGCCATTTTGTGCCTACTTACCAGTAGTAGAAACTGCTCCAAAATCATTATCGGCGTAAGTACCACTACCTATTAGGCTAGTATCACTACATCGTCCAACCATTTTTCCATTAATGCCTCCTGTAGAAGTGGCTGCAGCTAAATTGCCCTGACAATCCAGGGCTACTGCACCAACGGTACCGACATCTCCTGGATTCTACAAAAAATAATCTAGGTATCCCATTATTTTATATACTATGTATTCCTAGATTCAAATGATTAAATATATAGTATAGTACACAGAAAGCAACCCGTTTCTAGTATAATTATTTCGAAAAAATTTTCCTGCCTTTTTTATTAATTAATTAATTTTCATTAAAAACTTTGTTTGCAAATAATAATATATAAACGATTATTATAAATATATATACAATTTTACCTAAGTTGTTAACAAACTTCATGTGACTAAATGTTTTACTTTAAGTTACAATTAATATTGCCTATCAGCACGTGTACTTGGTTATATGGAGGTCGGGAAGAGACATTACATGAGTCCCATCATCAAGTTTGTTTAAAAACTTAATGTACCGGCTGAGTTGGAGAATGATTATCAAAAATAAACAAAACGTTGTCTTCGGTATTGTACTGTTGTCTGTATTTTTGTACACTTCGAATGAAAATAGAGTTGTAACATTCGGTAAAATTATTTGTATTCATCTATGATCTTCTTTGACTCTTTTAAACTACAAGTAGCTGCTTAATATTTTTTAAACATCGCCGGTTTTTTACTAGTTCGGTTTTTATTAGGTTATGGTCAATTTTGTACTCCGAAATATTTGTACATATCATTTTCGCCCATTTCCTCGATGTTTTGGCCATCTTGCATATCGAAACCTCCGGGCATATAACCAAAGTGGACACAAGTCCGCCTGGAAACGGCCCCGATTGTTTGGGATATCTTTAGTTTCGATATTATTTTCACCAGGTACTTAAAGGTGAATTAAGTCTTCCACTCGGTCATTATAGATTTTAAAAAGGACACTATATTATTATCGACTTTATATATTTTCAATATGTCTATCAGCCATTCATGCGGCACTGAATTAAAGGCCTTCTTGTAGACATGGAACCCTTAGCGCATCCTTTCTGTTGCCGCTCTATGATATTATTTAGAGCACAGTGTTGTTAGATCCGCCGGGCCACACAGGATGTCACCAATTTGTACAAAGTTCGAAGACAAGTAATTGGGCGGTACTTGGCTGGATCTTGGGTATTATTTTGTTCCTTTGGTTTTAGATAAGTGGTTCCCTGTGTAAGAAATAATGTTATTTCCTGTGGATTAGATATAACATAATTATCAACATTGACAAACACTCATGAACACTCCAAAACTTCTTTAGCCAGAAATTTTAATCTCCGTCTGGTCCAGGAGATTTCCAGTTATAAAGCTCGTTGATGGTATTTGAGACTTCTTCAGTGGTAAAGGGTTCGTAAGGAACATTATTGTAATGCTGACAGTTGTTCGTTGTGTCTTCAATCTATCCATCATTGGTGTTACGAGTAGCTGGCATTGAAAGTTGATTTCCCCAAAACTTGTGAATTTCTTCTTGGCTTGGATATGATTTATTTATATATACAGTTTCTTAGAAGAGTTTATTTTGGTAGCGGTATTCTCCGTAGTGGTTTGGTAGCGGTTTATTTTGGTTATTCTCCTGTTGTGTATTATCAGTTTGAGTTTCTTGTATGAGAAGCTCAGGAATCTGCTCAATAAGGATTTCATTAGGGACTCGGTCTGCAACTTGCACTAGGTTATGAATCTCCCGTTCGATTTCGCTTTTGATAATGTCGCGTCTAGTATCTTGAATAAGATTGTTTCTTATAATTACCCGGTATTGGTTTGCTACTCTTTGTTCAGATACTTGGATTTCTGGGTACTTCCTGCAAAATTCGGCATACAGTTGTTGTCGATAGCCGATCGTTTCTTGACCGAGGTTTTTCGCCTTATAATAAAAGCGCAACATATTTTCATTTATGGATACAGTCCATTTCATGGGCTGCCTCGGTCGTCTCGCTTGAGTGAGCGTTGGCTGATGTTCCAGTGCAGCGCCTTCAGCAAGTGGAGCCAAGTAGATGATTGTATGACAGGGGCCAGCCTCCTCAACACCCTGTCACCGACGTCCCACATGCTGTCACGCCTAGCGCCGGCTCCAGACATGCCCTGACAATCCCCAGGCAGCGGCCCTAAACATAAATTATTATACTCCATTTTCATAGTTGGGGATTTTATACCTACTGTCAGGTGTCAGTTTTTGTTCCTCATACGCAGGGGGCCGCGCCTGATAGAAGAACTGACAAAAAACTCCCACAGGTAATTAATATTATATACATTATTTTTATTATATATATCAAAATGGTTTTCATAGCGTAGTATGCCTTTTCGTTCCTAATTGGCTCTCTTTTTTATTTTGGCAGTTTTCTTCTCTATTATGTCTTTTAGATATCGCCTTGACGATGCCCTATATCCCTATTGTTCCGGTCTTTCCCGTTTTGGTTTCTCTATAAGGGTCCAGTCTAATATTCTTTTGGGAATTCTGGTTTCTTCTATTCATCTGATATGTTCGTACCGTACAAGATACTTTTTTCTATGCCTTCTATTATATTCCTTTGTTCTCCCCATTTGTCTGTAGTACAAATTAAATTAAATATAATTTGTGGAAACATAACCTACCTTATGACCAATTTCAGTGAGATCTCCTCCCTTGCGTCTAAATTCTTCTAGAGCTTTTTTAGCATCTGGGCTAACTAAACTTCTTGGATCAGTGGTTGGAAAGCCAAGTGATTTGGCGAATTTAGAAGCTCCCTCTGCTGCTAGTAAAACATGAGGTGTTTGTTCCATAACTATGCGAGCTAAACTATAAAAAAACTGGATATTAACGTATACGATAGAAATTCTGTTTATTTTACTGCAGGATATTTTGATATACTTAAGTAATTTATTACTATTTTTATCAAAAAGATAATACAATATAATTTACCGCTACATATGGCCTTTGTTGACGAAAAAGCGTTCGATTTCATTTAACGCTGGACAATGACGGAAAAATTAACTATGGTTTGTTAGAACAGTGCGACGCATAACTCAAAGTCAGTGGAACGTCGCGCACGGTCGTCGAAATCAAAGGAATGGTTCTCCAGGATAACGGTTTGTTAGGTTCTGCTAAGCTGCGCGCACTGCAGAGTGATAGCCGTGTACGTCGACGGTGTGCGCTGGAATTAATTGCGATTTGATTTGGACGCAAATGTTCAGCTAAGCTCACAGCGTACACATATAATTATTAATATTGTAATAATTAAGTGATGCCTTCTGTTGTAGGGTTTTTTAGTAATAGATATCATCCCTTATAAATTGTAACAGTTCCAAATAAATCCCTGGAAAGTCTAAAGTATTCTCGAAATTTTCTGCATTCTGTTAATTTAAAAACACCTTCTGTATTACGACATGAAAAAATTTCGTTTACATTTTTATTTCTTTTATTTAGATTTGACATTATCAACTCTTCTTCTTCCTCCTCTTCTTGGAGTAATAAAATTGTTGCGTTTAAGTTTGCGAGAATTTTAACGTGAAACTAGTTTCTAAACTTATTTTGTCGAGCGCGACAGAATATATGTATGCGAACTAATCTAACAAACCGACTCACCCAAAACTGCCTACAACAGATTCTGTGTACGTGTATGCCGTGCGTTGCGCAACGGCGCAATGTTCTAACAAAGAGTATCTACACTAATAGACTACTTATGTAAAACTTGCATTCCCAATGAGAAGAGGTATTCGACAAGAAAGCACTAAGATACAACAGTTGAAGATCTTGGCGATGGAAACGATTTTTAAGAAACTAAACTGGGAAAATACAAAATAAATATATATGGTATGGAATGAACAATATGAGATGCTCAGATGATATAATTGTACTTGCAGAACGGAGATCTGAAAACAAGGGTAACAGAGTTAAAAGAAAAATCAAAAGATATCGGTCAAAAGATAAATGTTAAAAAAACAAAAATAATTAGTCCAGATGATAAAAAAATCTTAATAAATAACAATCAATTGGAAAATGTAAACTAATACAGTTATTTAGGCCAACATAACGATAGAAGAAGAAAAAGATCGAAGTAGGCAGGAGAGGGAGATTGGGATGAGCCGTCTATAGTCCAATGATATATATCCTAACAAATAAGAAATTTTGATGATAGAAAATGATGTGCAAACTTTGATACTAACAAACCAAATAGTAAACAAAATAGAAGTTGCCTAAAGATCATAAGAGAGGAATGTGAAAAGAAGCAAGAGAGAGAAGAAATAAGCAACTCAAAGAGAGAAAGGGAGAGAGGATAAAAGTAACTGATGTAACAGAAAAAATCACAAATCTAAAATGGGACTTCGCAGGACGCATTGCAAGAAGAAAAGACCAAATATGAAACTGAAAAATCTAAAAATCTAGACCTTGAAATGGAAAAGAAGAGGAAGACATAACGAGATGCCACGATGACCTAAAAAAGATAACACGCCGAACGTGATTAGGAAAAGCAAACCATAGACAGGTATGGAAACAGTTTAGAGAGACCTATGTTCAATTTTGGACGCAAAAATGAGCAGAAGAGGAAAGTTAGTAACAGCTATTATTGGTTTATAATTAACTACTATTTATCACCTTACGAAATTAAGCTCAAAAGTAAGTCGACAGATCCTATCAGTAGAATAAATGCAACAGTAACAGAAACAGAAAAATCATATCACCACCAGGCAGTAGTTCGTCTGCTTTCATACCATCCAAGAGATGGTAGTCGCAACATACGGGATGACAATAATTACTTTTAAAAGTACTTCATCGTAAAACTATTTTAAGAATAATAACACATATTTTATATCAATACCTTATTGGATGTTTGATATCTTTTACAACTGTTACACCTCCTGCATTAAGAGTAGATCCTTCCATAATACTAGCGTCCATTTCCACTTCTCCAGATAAATTTAATACTGATCCGTATCCTAAAATAAAGGCAATACTGAAAAATATTTAAAACATTTTGAATGGGAATTTTGAAATTAATAATTTAACATTCTACTATTAAACATCATGAAGAAATTAGAGGAAAATCCCACTGAACCTCTAAAAATCATACGAACAAGCTGAAATGTGCTGAGATGGTCAATTTTGGGATCCCAAAACTTTTTAGCCTGGGGAAGCCTACTCTCGGCTTCCCCCTAAACATTCAATGAACCTGTCCACCTATACGCTCGTGAATTGCACCAATTTATATTATTACAGGGGCAAATTGTATGGAACTATTTTACTGCTAACTTATGTACATTGGCGAAGCATATGCAATAAAAATTACCCCGGTAAGAATTTACTTCTGATATTTAACATTGGTGCCGTTAACTCTTAGTTCAATTTGTAGATGAGTTACCTTTAATTGAAAACTGTACGACTATACTAGCTACATTGTTGTTAAATAATATGTTATCTTGAATATCCTTGGGCAAATGTAGCTGATAACATGGCTGCTTGACTATTAAATACTATAAAAATTGATCCTGATATTTCATAGACAACCTGACTCAAAAATCCGAAAGTTATTAATAATAAATGTACAATTTTACTCAGAAATAAAATAAAATTAGAGTATATTATCTTACCTGCGTTGAAATTTGCATCATCCTCCATATATATTACAGCCTGCTCAACAGCATCCAAAGCACTACCGCCCTCTTTTAAGATTTTAAATCCAATTTCCATAGACTTTCTAAGCCCTTGAATTTTGCCTTCATTTCTAGAATCAGGAATATCTCCAGCCCCGCCGTGAATTAACAGTATTGGCTCCATTTTAACAGAAACTGGGAAAACACTTTATTTAACAAATGCAATTGTATTGTAAAGTTTATTTGGAATATTTGAGTATTATATTATTTAATTTCAACAAAGACTGATTATATATTAAATCGTTAGTAAATAAAATATTAGTCAATTGATAACGTGATTCATTGTTCTGTGCTAATTTAGGTATTTTTTCAGATAACACTGAGAAGATAATCAGAGAGCAACTAAGTAAAAGTAATCGATAAGAATAACGATATTTATTGCCTTTGCTAGAAGTTCAACTTTTACCTGAAGCATTCATATAATAAAAAGTGATATGCTTTTAATGATAGTAAACCAAAAAATAAGGATGTACATAAAACACAGATCTTTGTTTGTACACAAAAATGAGATACAAGAACTTTCAAAACATTTTGAGATGTTAAAAGTTCCCACACAATATTATTTTCACTTACACACTTAGTAAGATTTTGTAGTAGGACGTTATTATACGAGGATTGTTCAGAAAGTAAAGAAGGATTACGCATCACGCGCGGCGCCGGTCCACCTCCATCAATATAAGTCTTGTTAGTGTGTGGTCACGCGTCTTTGTTCCATAACATTTTGAAATGTAGACGCCCATTGAAAATCCCGCCAAATATGAGTACATAGTGCGACTCCCCACTGAAGGAATCTTCAGTGAAAAAATTATGTATTATGTTTAACCAAGGAAGAACCAATTTGCACGATGAAGAATGGAGTGAGAGACAGAAGAGGTTTAAGACACTTTAACCACATTGCCAGAGTATTTTCCATGCATGATAATCCTTGGAGTGGTATCATGCAAACTCGACCTCTAAACCAAAAAAGAAAAACCGAATTTGAATACAAGAAAACTGATGGCAACTGTTTTTTGGGACCTTAAGGGTTTAATCCACATACAGTTTATGTTTAGAGGTGAAACAATAAAGTCATAAGCGTATAGCGAAACTCTTCAAAGACTAAAACATGCAATACCTACAGAATAAACGACGTGGCATGTTTTAGACGAAGGTATTTCTGATTTACAACAATGCTCAGCCCCATGCATCGGCAAGAACTCCGAAAGAACCGCAACGTCTACAATGGGAAATTTTCGATCATCCTCCCTATATCCCAAACTTCGCACCTTCCGATTATCATCGGTCTTTCCCAGCACTAAAGGAATTCTCGAAAGAAAAGGAGTTTGAAAACCACGAAAAGTTCAAAGATGAAATGGTAAATGATTAAGATTATGTTTTTTACTTTGAATTTAATGTTAAATTTTTATCCCGAATAAAGGATAATGGATTTTGCACATTTTGATCGTATCATTTTTATCACAAATATGTTAATTGAATACATTTTAGAAAAATTCTGAATGTAATTTCTATAATGTAAAAACTAATATAATCTTTTCCGCAAATCGCCAGGAAATTTTGACATTCCTGTCAAAATTTCTTGAAGAAAAAGTCGGGACTTCCTTACTGTAAGGAAATGTCATTTCCTTACTGTAAGGAAATGATATTTCCGTACAGTTGTTAGTGTTCTACATAAATGATAGAAAACACATTGCTTATAAGGAATTAATTTATATTTTGAAAACATCAAGTCATTGCTGAATACATTTTTAAGATCAATTTGTTATATTTACAGTAATTTGACAGTTTTGGAGGAACACTCTTAGAACTATGAGAAACATTTTGGACAACATGCAGGTGGAAGTGTCATTTTGTTGAATATTTTGTACTGTGAAAATTTTATTTGCCACCTCAACCTTATTGTTAAGCGATTCTTCGATATATCCTTCAGCAACGTTTGATGACTTCCATCCGCCATGCCTCTTTAAACTAGTTATGTCGGCACCAGAGTCAACCAATATTGTTGCAGAAGACCGACGAAAGCAGTGACCAGTATATTCTGTCGGATTTACCAAGTTCAAATAAGTAGCAATTATTTTGGGCATTTTTCTAAATTGATGAATTCCTACCACTTGTCTACAACCCTTTCCGCTTTGATATTAAAGAAAAATCGGTCACTGTTCATATTTTCTGGTCTTAACCAAACATACTTTCGATAAACATTCAAGTAGATCTGATTAATTACAAATGATCTTGGTTTGTTGGTTTTCGAATCAGGTATGCTGATTAAAAGCTTAGATTCTAAGTCTTCTATATCGTGTACAGTCATTCGGACTAACTCATCCATTCTACAGGCCCCAGAAATACCAAATATTACAGCCACCTAAAAAATAAATAAAGCCATAATCTAAATAGAAATTAAAACCTTGTAAATTACCTTAATCATTAAATTTTCTTTATCTGGAGCTTCCTGGATAAATTTTTCAATTTCTTCCTTCGTTAAAATCTTAGATTTCTTTGCCCTATAACCTTGAGCTTGCCGTTTCAATAAAGAACGAAGTTTTGAGTATGTAGATATATCTACATTGTGTTTAAGTGCAAGGGTTGACTTCAGCATTGAATAATTGGCCCATAATGTTGAAGATTTCATCTTTAAACAAAGGTCTAGGAAGTATGCCATTACAACATTTTCTGAGAAAGAACTCGTATTTTTACTCATGCGATAATCCATAAAACGTCTGTATGCATTTTCGTACTTTTCTCTTGATTTCTTTGGCAATAATTCTAATGAAGCAGTATTCACTGCCTCAACCAGCTCTGGAGGAGTCCCAGGAATGGAAATTTCATCATCACTTATCATTTTACTTTCGAGAACACCAGCAATTAAATTTATAAGCGTCAAGTTTGACAATTCAACCTCAATACGTTTCCATAGTAACCCAAGTAATTTTATTAGGAATTTCAAAGCACCATTTATTTGGGAATAAAATTATCGCGTTTTTTTTAAATCAATCAATATCTGTCGAATTTTAAAACGATTTGCGGAAAAATAGTATGTTTACCTCGTAGGAAAAGCCACATTCCTGGACTCTGTGTTGCTAAGTCTCGGCTTGCGCCTTGCTTGCTAAGTCGTCCAGGAATGTTAAGCTTTTCCTACCCGGTAAACAATGTACTATTCCTTTTTTGACTTTGTACCTTCTACCGTCACTACAGTTAGCCAGTAAAACTAACTATTTTAGGATTTTTTTTCTTCGATTAGTTTGGTCTCCTGCATCACCTTCTTAAAGCCATTAATTCATCATGATTGCAGACGTTATCAGCTGACATTAATTTACAGTAATTTTTTAGCAATGTCACAGTCTTACATAATACATTATATTACCGTTCATCGAAGCCAGAAAGCGGCGAACTGAACTGCCTCTAAAAAACATTTGTCACAATGACAAATACTAAGCAGTTGTATTCTGTAACTTAAAAAAAATAGCAAATTTGCCCACCTCTAATACTGACATTTATATAATAGGTTTTTTGCATGACTGTGGTTCCTCCTTAAAATTTTTAGCGAGACGCCTCTGGAACATTCCACAGTAAACAATGTATTCTGTGGTTCAACACGTCCATAGATAACAGGCTACCATGGACGTCCTAACTTTTATGATGTATTCTGTAATTTGTTGGAAGTACAACTCGTTCTTATCCAATTTCACTTATGAATGATATATTTGGTATATAAATAAAAATATCCTATATCTAAATATATATTTCAATATTTACCTGATGTTAAACTTTCTTTACACGATTATCTAGCCAATTAAATGAATTGATTAAACGACAGCTTCTACTTTTTGTATAATTATAATTTATAATCTTTCTGGGGCGGTAGATTAGGCCAGCGAATAAGGAAGGAAAATCACAGTTCACTGTGATTGGCCAGGAGGTCGAAGCACTGCAATCCGTGTCACACCAGCTAGTTTCCAGTGGCGCAGTGTAAGCGGTACACTGAAAACAACGTGTCACAATAAGGTGACGTTACGCCATATTTTTTTAGGTTTGATTCAGGCCTTTACTTTAAAATATTTTAGCACAAAGTTGCTGTTTTTACAGTAGATTATTTTAAATTAATTAACTACACAAAACTTCAAAAGATGGTCACCTCTCACATTTCTCTGCCCCAGTGCATTTTTTCCTAATACCCCTTCAATATTTTAGTTAGATGATCCTACTTTAGCGTTTAAAATCTTCTAGGATTGTAGTTCACGACTAGGAATAACGCTTACAGTTTCTTCTAGAAGCATAGAATCTGGCAATCTTGTGAGGCTGTTGTAGGAACTATATCTATATAACATTTTAATAGATATTATTCTGTCGTCGACCATATCATATCCAATCATGCAGTTGTTCAGTTTGGAGGGTACAATTATTGCTACTCCATTTGTACTTGCATTATCTGGGCCTAAAAAGTAGAAGACGTTGCCAGAAGTTGTTTTAAAATTATCTTTACCTCTCCAGTGAGTTTCTGAGCGTTCTAATACCCAAAGTGTGTGGTTTGCCATTTCTTTTTCAAGTACTTGTAGCTTTCCAGAGTTTTACATCAATCATTGAACTTTCCATATCCCTGCCATACTTATACAATGGTTGTCAGACCAACAGTTACTTGTGCTGCACAGGTTTGAAGGCGTCAGCTATAGAGGTAAACTAGACCTTCCTCCTCTACCCATACATATAAGGAAGACGCACTAGAAAAACTAACTCCAGCTCAGAATCTAATATCCGGCAACCTAACTGGGCATCTATAGAATTTAAGAGTTGGAACAATCATGAAGATGATGACGGATATTATGTGTGCAAGAAAATATTTTGAAACTTAAACTAAATAGTATTATAAGGAATTATGAGTTAATACAAATGATAACAGGTGTCCTTATGTTACATAATGATGGATAAAAAACAGAAAAGGAATTGGGGTTACTGGTCCTAACACCAGACTGTCAATAGCCTGCGAAGATAACTTTTAAGTTAAGTCCCCTTTTCTCAGTTCATTGCAATTTGTTCGAGCTATTTGTATTCGTAGTAAACGAAGTTCATATTTTACTTGAACATAGTTCAAGTAAACGTTAAACAGGTCTGGTGACAATACGAATACCTTTCTAACTCCTCTTATAATTTCAATCCTATTGGATGTGTTCAATAATGCGCATTTTGCATAATCTCTGGATTAATATTCTTCTTCTATCGATTACCTTCCTGACCTATCTCTTTTTTATTCCATTCTTTTTGTCTATTTTGTGTCTATTCATTTGTAGTGCACTGTACGTTACATTTTCTTCTAATGTCTTCACTTCTCTTTCGATCTCTCAGCGTATTTCCTGTAAAAATACTGCAGATTGAGGGATCTGAATTGCATAGTCATTATTTTTTAGTATAAAGGCCGCTGTATGTACGATATCAGTTCTTGATGCATCAGTAAAAATCTTGTTATAGCCAGTGTAATCTGATATCCGTCCTTAATATAGATTATGGGATTCGAGGTACTCCTTGTATATGTAGATCATGAGAGATATATTAATAGTGTGGGTATTAGCAGTCCAGGGATGTATAGCTCGTTGTGTAGAATAAGAATATGCTAGCTGCTCTAGGTTAAAACCATATCTTGCTAAAAGTTCTTTAATGGGTGGATATTTTAATTTTTTATGGTGATGAGTAGGTGGATGTGTTTTGTAAAGTGCTGCATTATGTATTATGCTGCAATCTGACAGCATAATTTAAATAAATCTGTTGTCTTTCGTATTGGCAGGGGGTTCATCTAGGATAACCTGAAAACAGAACTAGTTCGGTAAGCACCCAGAACAAGAAGCGCTACAACGGCTAATAGATAGAATAAACACTGAAGGAGAACGACTGGACTTAAAGATTAATACAGACAAGACGAAGGTAATGGTGTTTAGTGGAACACGAAATATGCAATTAAATATAAGAGTAACTCAATGACGTATAATATATAGACCCGGTGAACGCTTTAAAAAGTGTCCACAACATGATTACCTTTGTTATTGTTTATTGTTTTGATACGAAGACGCACGAAGTTCATGATTCCTTACGAAGCATCACGAAGTTGATCTTGTGTTTGAAAACATCATGGACGTTGAAAACATTTTTGTGTGTTTACATATTTTATGTGACAAGCAAATTTTATTTTAAATTGTTGAGAGTTATTTACTTACTATTTTAGTAAAATGCCATACTATTTTATCAAAATAATTATTTCTCTTATAGACGAGAACAAAAAGAAATCATAAATATTTCATTTTAATTAAAAAAATAATTATTGTCATTAACATATGAATGAGCACGCCTCTGTTTTGGTAAACATACCTTCAACCTTGAGCGGAGATCTTTCGGACACCCGATTATATAGCGAGAATAGGGGACTGCTTATAGCGGCTTCCCAAGGTCGGCGATATTACGGACGTAAGCGGACCAGCACGCACCACGCACCGTGGGAAGGGTCTCGTCCGTGGTAGCGCAGGCACGTCTGTGCTGGTCCGTCCTATCCATCTAGAGTCGGTAACATCAAAGGTGAGGTACATGCTCGTGCGACGCGATCCTAGCGCGTCTGTGTTTTAACAGACAAGTGCAAGTCAGAAGTTTTTCATTCCCTGACACGAGTAGGTGTCTGTAGTTTTGTCAAAGTTGTTTTGCAGTTTTTTGCTCAAAAATGGAATGGACAATCGAAGTTATTTTTGATTTTTTAAATTTGTATCAAAATGAAACAAATTTATTTCTACGGCACCAGAGCATAAGAAACGGAACCGATATATACAATGTATGGAACCGAATAAAACATCAATTGAAGAATAGTACTATTTCGATTAAAGAATTAAAAAAAGAAGAGAAATAATTTAATGCCGAATTTAATGTTTACAAGCATGAGTGGCCTTTTTATGATATAATTAAACAATACTGTCACGGACCTACACAGACTGTCACGGACCGTAGGAAGAGCTCTGTCTGCGGTGCGTTCTCGTCCGTGCTGATCGGCTGTCCGCGATGATCTGTAGAATCGTCGATCGTGGGAAGCCAGTGTTAGTCTATATATTATACGTCATTGGAGTAAACAATAAGAAAATCCACAAGGAAAAATTCCTGTAGCTGGCTGTATACCACGTATAACAAAAAGAGGTTAATCTTTGTAAATGGGTATATTTATTTAAAAAACCCTTAAAAGGGCCACATCAATAAAACAAACGTTTTCGGACCACACAGTCCATCATCAGGTTATTAAAATCGAAAATGCTAGGTCATAATGCCTGAGCCACCAAAATATTAGGGTAAAAACCCTTTAAATTACATTTAGTTATGAAATGTTGTACATTGTGTTATATTTGTGTTATAGTTATACACAGTTATTTTATAACACAATGTACAACATTTCATAACTAAATGTAATTTAAAAGGTTTTTACCCTAATATTTTGGTGGCTCAGGCATTATGACCTAGCATTTTCGATTTTAATAACCTGATGATGGACTGTGTGGTCCGAAAACGTTTGTTTTATTGATGTGGCCCTTTTAAGGGTTTTTTAAATAAATATACCCATTTACAAAGATTAACCTCTTTTTTTTTTAAACAATAAGAATAACCAAAAGGTCACCAAGTTTAATTATCTCGGTAGTTAGATAACTGAAGATCTAGATCCACACATAGAGATACATAGCAGGATTGAACAAGCCAGAACAGCATTTTCTATGATTTTCTAGATGTAATCTATTAAGGATGGAAAGCAGATCTTGCCAGCAAATTAAAAGTATTCGAGCAGACCACAACTGCTCCGGTTGGGACAAAAGCTCCCACTGCGTTTTTAACGTCTATCATTTTCTTGAGTCTCTATTATTTTGTCCATAAAAGTATATTAAAATTTACTTCTGTCTTACAATTTTTGTAAATAAAATAAAACATCCATCGAATAAAAAGACTTTATTTATCGGTTTACAAAACATATTAATAATAAAATGTAAATATAAAAAATTACAAGATGAGTTCAAAAAAAAAAATTAACGACTAGATTAATAATTACAAATATATAAACAGTATATTATAAAACAAACGGCTCAATGGATGGAATAAAATTCTATATATACATACAATAAATTTCAAATTAATTTTTGGCAAGAATTCAATAACAACTATTCACAACAAATGTAAACGTATATATTTTTATTTTCAACCTCATATAAAAACAAACATCAGTGTATTGAGTGATTTACAAAACGAATGAGAGTGCGCATATTGTTTTTTGTACGTTTCAAATCCATTCAGAATAAAAAAAAACAACATAATCGTTTATTTTTCAGTAAATGATTTGCTTCGTTAATTTATATCACACATATTTGCTTGCTTGCTTGATTTGTATAAAATGTCCACTGGAAAATTGGGAATAATTTTTGAGCATCCCTTGTTTCTTCCAAATGACGTAGTAGTTTTACTGGACGAGCAGGGCGGGTTAGCATTAGTGCTAACAATCCTATTCTGTAAAAAGACACCTAAATTTATTTAGGAATATACACTTAGCTTTAAGTTAAGTATTAACAAAATAAAAAGCACACATGGTGATCCTACAGGAACTGAGAGAGAACATTTTGCATCTATACAGCTGCCACAAAACAAATTTATTCTTAACAAAACAGAAAAACATATATCCTAAGGGACTTAAAACCAATAAACCCACGAATCAGCTACTTAAGAATAAAGGGAAAGTTTTCTATTAGCATCATACATGTAAACGTTTAACAGAAGACAAAGATGATGACAATGATCAATTTTATGTCGAACTGAAAATCGTATACGACGGATTCTCCAGAGACAACATTAGGATCATGATCTAAGATCTCACGGCAAAATAGAGATGGAAAATTCAACTAAAAATATGATAGCGTAGATTACTTTTTATGATGACTTCACCAGACCGGACAACAAAAAAACTACTTATTTTGTTGCTACCTGTCAATGGCATATAATTCCCTCGGAACAGAAGATCACATACCTCTCTCAAAGAACAAGAAATAAGACACCATGAAACTCCTTCAGTTCTGGAAGTAAGTAATGCAATCAGATATGTATCCAGTTATGTATTCCTGAATCCAGGAATTCCATTAATAAATACAATAATTTATTATTCCCATGTAATAGTATTTTGTAAAAAAAAATTGACAAGGTCATTTAGTTTTTTTTTTCAAAAAATAATTTCATTATTCTCTATGTTTGCAAATCTGTAATAAACATAACTAAAAACAGCTGTACAATTTAATCTTCCTTGATGTTAAATGCCACATTACTTTCATTATTCCTTTAGCTCTCTTTGTTGTAAATCACACAATATAAATAGAAAAACCTTATAAAACTGTGAAATAATTTTTAAAATGTTAATGTAATATCACAAGGTGTCCGCTGTTTGCTTGAGAAAACTCCAAAGACACACTGTGCATTGAATTTCGATCATTTATTATTGCACAAGCGTTTAAATACAACCGTTTTGCATTTTTAACCCTTTCAGTCATCATGTATCTATACAGCTCTGCATATTTGACAGTTAATGAAGTATTAAAAAAGGAAATAGTCATTTAGACAACTTCAATCTTTCGTGACGGTATTGCAGGATTTTCTAAATGAAAAGACTCATCGTTATCACCGTTCAATATTTTGAGCCACTCAGAGTCATACTGGCATAAGTTAAAAAATTAAAATTTTGACTAATACCACTTTTTCGCTTTATTAGGTTGCTATCATTTGACAAAGTGATTTAAGTCTAGCTTGTGTTATGACCGCTAGAGAGCTCGTATATGTTTTAATACAGACTGAATCTGTATTTACAAGTGGAATAGTGGTACAAGTCTGCACGGTCTGGATTCAGACGGTGTTGAAATTTAAAAAAGCTAGGGTTGTGGCTTGATCCATAAATGCGCTAATAATCAATTATTTGTGTCATGTATAAGCTTGCGATCGTTCATGGAAAAGAACAGCAGTAAATAGAGATGTTTGGAGAGGTTTAATGAAGGAGGCCAAGGCCCGGCTTGGGCTGTAGTGCCATTGGATGGATGGATAAGCTTGCGATAAAGTTCAAAAAGGAAAAAAATACAAAAGGCAATCCTTTGAGCCTTTGATATAATATTAACACATTTTTTACCTTTGTACTCTATCACATACTCTTCGATAAATAAACTCTTCTAAAACAGTCCAGTTTTTAACCCTGCTTAGAAGCGTCGTTTTCACAAGTGTGATGTCCAGAAAGGATTCACTGTCCCCTCTCACGAACGTCGGCACTTTCCCACCATTTACTAGTGAAAGCATGTACGATTCTTTGCATCAAGTTACAGACCAAGACGACAGCCACTTTCTCCGTCCTCATCTCTCGCACTACCAAGTCTGCATAGTCCTTGTATGCCCAAAGCGGGACGTTTGGTAAAATGTAGCAATTGTAAACCAGGGCCCCGTTCCTCACGATATACCCAGTGATGCCTGCATTTCACCACATACATTGCCGCATCAGTGCTTTTGTTCCTTATAATTCCTTGTCGAGAAACTAGTTTAAATTAGGTTCCTGGTAGAGAATTCATAGCCTTGCCTGCGAGCAATTGCTTCCGTAAAATCGTGTACAGCCCCTAGGGCTGCCAACGTTTATTTGAAGAAATTCCTTGATGGTTTCTTTAACTTCTTTTTGCCTTTGCTTTGGTTTCTAGGCTTCTTTTGGTTGACACCAACGAGGTACTCTACCATATCTCTCTTTATTTATTCTGTAGACGCTTGAGGGTTTGAGTTCTGGCCTCTCTTTTCGATTACCATCCTTTTATTTTCATAGCATATTGTTCTCTCTGCTCTATGGTCGGACTATTTCCAGGTTAGACAGTATGTCTCTTCTTTGTATTCTTTGGCCTTATACTCTTCTACGCATATCTGCTTCCTGTGTTCGAATTGTAGTCATCTGTAGCATCTTTGTGTCCTGGACAGAATATAGAACTAACCTATCAATTCTGGAAGAGCTGCATATAAAAGACCGACTATTAAAAAAAGTAAACCGAGCATGTCTAATTTACTTCGGCCACATAGCTAGAAGAACAGAGACCATGGAACTATTGGTAGTAGAAGGAAGGATAAAAGACCGAAGTCAAAGAAGATCTCCAACACGATGGGTAGACAAAATAAAGACTCTGGTGGGAAAATCTCTACACAAAGCCGTCCATATGGCACAGGATCGTAGTCAATGAAGAGTGTCACCAAGCCCTGACAAGGGCCCAAGGAATGAAGAGAAGGAGTGGCATGTATACTCTTTCTCTCACCTTACACGAAACTCCATCCTGTTCGGTTGGACAACCTGTACAGCTCAATCTTGGCCCCTTCTTTGTAAGCCCAACGGGGGTGATTTTATTGCCATCCTTGCTATCTGTCATCGCTAGCATTCTGATTTCGGACTCACGTCCTTCAATTTACTTTCCAACGTACCTTAGGACATCCTCCCGGGGACGTCCCCGTCAATGTCGAGATATCCACTGCGACTTTGTAGCCTCTTACGTCTTTCAGAGTGTTTCCATCCCTTTTCCTCATCCTATCCGCCTTGTCTTTTTCCTTGCTTTCAGCAAAAGGTCGCCTATTCGCGTTTTCTTGACTCTTCACTTGTATGCCATCTTTTTTTGGTATATTCTTCCTTTGAACTCTAATAATTCGGCATATGACTTTCCATCTCCTTTCACCATAATCTTCAGGACGAACTTCCGTTCTTGTGCCTTTTAGTTCACTAAAATAACTACGGATCCCGTGCCTTGAAAGGCCGCCTCACATATCTTCCGTATGTATTATTTTTATATCCTATTTCGATCTACAGGGTTATTTTCCGTGTCCCGAGGAATAAGATGTCTAAGTCAAGATGTCAAGATGTCAATCTAATACAAATGCTAAGCCTCCTTAGCATTTGTATTAGATTGCTATGCCCTTTGTCTTCCGTCTTCCTGTTCCTCACTAGCACCAAAAAATTGTCTGCCGCTAGTCCTGGTGATGACTGTGCTGATACGTCACCTACCCGAAGTCGCATCCTCTGCAGACTTCCAATTCGGGTCTTGTCTCTAGCAGCTTCAGAAAGTTCTCATCCTCTCCATAGGTCCCGGAGCTGTCATGGCTATGTTTCCTTTCTTTTGGTAACCTTTCAGTGTGTGTGTGTGTGTGTGTTCTTATAATGTTGGTCCTGCCACTCCATGTCATAATTCCTTTCAACTGTTCGTACTCCTTGATGTCTGTGCTTCTAGTGCTTCCGAGACAATATCCATCCTCCTTCTAGTCCATGAACATTGTTTTTTCTTCCAGACAATAGCTGTACAAAAAAATATTGTTTCTACGTTTCTACATAGCAAGAAATTGAGAAAACACATTTCAGTGCTGCTAACAACTTGATAACCGAAAGGGTATTTCGTAGATTACATAATGATGGCGTCTTTACACACTAGCGCCTAAAATGTAGGTAAATATGAATAGTAGTAAAAATGTATTTATTATAATCGATATAAAAACAGTTTGAGCAGCTGCCTGTTGAAAAAAATTTAACAATGCGTTAAAGATATCACCATTCCCCAAAGATAGTGGAGAAATAATTTAAAATTATGCTTTAGAAAATATTTGACATTCACTAACTACTTTTGTTTTCCTAATGATTACTATGTCGTGAACTACTTGAAGACCTAAATAATCGTCTTAGGGTTTGTAATGGTCAACACTATGACAACTACCACGTATTGTAACCAACATTCCAAGTTTTTCATTTCTTGTCCCTTTAAAGTTTAAAACTAATTGAAGTAATTTAGCAGCCAAACGAAAACCAGTAAGATAAATCGATTTCATTCTAAACCAACTTTATCAGTTAGTCAACGATACTCCTTATTAAAAAACTTTAGAAACAGATTAAATCAACTTATATTGATGTGTCGTTTCTACGTATATTCAAAACTAACTTTGCTCTACCTCTGATGAAAGAAGTAATTCTGGATAGTCGATTTTCTACTTTATCTTTGCAATGACACATTTACGTCAATGACAAACTATTTAAGCGTTCGTGCTTAGTTGGTTATGATACGTTATTGATTTTGTAAATAGAGACCAGCATCTTTTGTCTCCTTTTCGTGAACTGAAATATTTATTTAGAAAAGCCTAAACTCAAGCAGAGATCTCAGACCAAATTAATGGTTTGATTATAGCCACAATTTTTAATCTTTATAGCTGGCATGATTGCTCAATGGGTTAAGGGATCCGTTTCGACTTGAGAAGTTATTTTTCAAACGCCGCAATATATCCAAAGTGGATATGCGGTTTTGAATTGGTCAAAAAATACAACTGGTCGATCTAATAAAGAAACGCAAGCTGGAATACTTCGTTCACCTTATGAGACCTCATTCAACGAAATATCCAAGGTAAACTGGTCCTGGTAAGAGAAAAATATCATGGCTGGTGAAAAATCGAAGACAATGGTATGGAAAATCGACTCGATCATTATTTTAGAGCTGCTCTCAATAAAGTCAAGATGGCGAATATGATAGCCAACATGATATTAAACGATCGATAACGGTCATGGAACTGGAACAAAAAGGTCGATGACGCTCGTTTTCAGCGAGCTTCACCAGCTCACTGAAAGTATTAGAAACATCCCAGCGCCTTCTTAATTGTTTTGTTCACGTTTCTTGCTTCTTAGTATCATATGAACATGATACTCCATTAGAGCAAATATAGCAGCTTGGAATTCTTGGACGCCATGTTCGTATAACATAGTTGATCTAGCGAACGTGTTAGTGATCTTGCTATTGATCATTTGCCATCCCATTTTACTTCTTTATATCTTTTGATGTTTCTAAATAATCCAGTTATAGTCTAATAGATTTAATCAGATTTAATTATTACATCATATTATAATAGTTTTAGTTGTTAGTTGCATAGTAATTCTCTGGTACAACTCTCGTGATGGCAAATAAATTAGTCCTTTAGTTCCTAAGATACATTTTTTCCCAATTGATAACTTTGACTCCATTAGTAAAGGTTGACGATAATTATAGCCAATATCTAGAGCTGTTAATAATTATGAATGGGTGTCCATGACAGTCTAGTCTCTTACATTCTTCAGACACGAGTATTTTCTTTTTCCTGGACCTCTGTTTCCTTCCACTTTTTCTTCCATTATGAGTCGTAGGAAGCTATATTTTCCTTCTCTGTACATATTTCTTTTATTTATAAATTACTTTTTCTCGTCAGACTCTAGCTACGCCCCAACAAATCCGTCAATGTCTTTCAGACACATCAAAAAGGGTTTAATTTCCTTGCCAGTTTACAAAATTACAATTAAACAAACAGCAGATGGCAAGGATAAAATGAAATATAATTATTATTACCTAGCTAAATTCTGTTCAGATCCCTACATGCATATAATCGAGAAACGGGTTTCGAAAGAAGTAAGGTTATGAATATTGAGACTGCTGTCAGAATTATAAAATAAAGATTACAATGAAAGTACTCACCCCAAGAGAATGTTGCAGACCATAAAATAAAGCTTATTATAATTCCTACCTACTTTTATAAATTTCAATTATAAACAAAAAATAATCTAACCATTAAAGGTGATTGACAGAAAGTAGGAAGGGACTGTATGAAGTTAGCACAGATGTCATAGGATGTTCCTATATGATTAGCTTTTTGTCAACATAGAACAGAATATTTAGTCTACCGGACAGAAAGAGAGACGGCGAATATTTATTCTACGGGACAGAAAGAGAAAAAAAAAGACAGACTTTTTGAAGAAGAAAATAGTAAAAACGAAGCTGGAAGTAAAAGAATTAATAAATTAATAAAGATGTGACGTTTGTAACGTTACAACTATATTATGTGAATTATTACAAACTCTACTAATATTTGTTCGACATAGTAAATTCAATACCTATTCTAAAGTTTTTGATGTTGAAGCAGCTTTCAAACGCTATTATCCTCTTCACTGAAAACTCATAATTTATTAATTTGTCTGTAAAATTGTTATTTTTTCAATCGAAGAAATGCATATATATACTTTGACAAAGTTTTTATGCGTTTCAAATATTTACACAAAAAGATCTATTTAATAAAAATGTCTATAAATTAATAAAAATCTTACATATTCATTATACCTGTATTAAATTTATTTAGTGCGATTTAAGTACCTGGGTTATTATTTTTTTAGAGAAAGCTACCCAGAGCATTTTATGAAACTTAAGCACGTTTATCGGTTATATCAAATCTAAATTTATACATTTGGAACCAAAAATAATAAAACAATAGAAAAAACGAAAGGAATCATGATTAATAACATATTTTTAACAATTAAAATTCCAAATTGATTTGTCATTCACCATTCAGCTCTGGTTTGGCATTAAATGACTTTTTTTTTATTCACGTCTTTCAGAAATAAACTGCGTGGATGTTTCTCGAATCCATCGATGTGCATCTCACTTGAAGTAAAACAAATATTTTCAAACTTTGATAATATCTGTTGTAGTGGCAGACGAAATCTCAGGACAAAGCAATTCTAAAAGATTGTTTATAAGTCACAAAAACATTGTGCGTTTAAATCGTTATTGTTTTCTATTATGTATAATCGATAGGCTCAAATTTCATAAATTACTTTTAACTTTCTTTATCATTACAGATATATTTACATTTTCACGCTTTCGAGGCGTGTTCATAACAAAATTCATCTTATATATTCGAGAGTATCGAAACACTTAGTTATAAAATGTTATAAATTTATAAGTACATACGAGTTTATATAACCAATGTGAATAATACAAAATCGTTACATGTCTTTATTATTTCCCTACACGTGCTATGAAAATGATGAAATGAAATATAAGAAAAAGGAAAGAAAGGTAAGTATCAAAAATTGTCAGTTTTATTAAGTCTTTAGTATTAATGGGTTACTATTAAATTTTTGTTATATCATTTGCGTTTTATTTAATTATACTCTTTCATTAATAATTAAGTTTAACAGTTTTTTTAACGTTTCACTTCTTTGCATTTTCACCTTATTTTCTTTATTGCAATAATTCATTTGTCGAATAAAAAAAAGTTTGAGTGCCGTCTACAGCTAGCGCCAATTCTGCCAATTCTGATGAGATCCCATTAGCTTTGCGATCAAGTATCGATTCTCGCATCAACTAAAAAATTTACAGTCTGACCGAAACACATATTTCTCAGCGCATATTATTTTCGGGACTGTACTTACAACAGATATATTTACTTTTTGCTAAGATTTATAGAAAATGTGATTGAATTTCGTTATATTTATGTTTACCAAAAAGTTTAATAAGATAATATTAAAGAAATAATTGAAGATACACTTTATCATACAGTACAACCTCGATAAATCAAAGTCTCAAAAACCTAAACCTCCATTACTCTATGAGTCAAAATAATATCGAAATGCAAGCCATTTTGGTAATATTTTTCCTCTATATAACCTCGAAAAATTATATTGAACCTTTGTATCTCGAACATTGCAATGTTTTATTTTACAACTTTTACAACTCGATTATTGTGTGGGGTTAAACCGCAAATGCTTTCTAGATCCTATTTCGTAAGTGGATCAGTCGTTTTTGTTTATCTTATCTTCTTGACAAAATCTCCCATTTTTTTCTATCTCTAGTTCTTCCTCTCCATTCTCTGACTCCTGCCCTTTGGAGATCTTCTTCAACTTCCTGCAGCCACTTTGACCTCGGTCTTCCCCTTCTCTTTCTTCCTTTTGGATTCCATTCTATCATTGCGTATGTCACTGCTTCATCGCCTGCTCGCCAAATGTGACCTAACCATCTAACTCTGCATTGCTTTATTTTAGCTACGATGTCTTCCAGTTCTTCCTTAATTTCTGCATTTGTTCTGCTTCTATATTCATTTTGCTCTGTTCTGATTGGTCCTAGTATGGTTCTCATAATCTTTCTCTCTGCTATTCTTAAGTCTTCATCTTTTTTAACCATCGTCATTGTTTCTCCTGCATATAATAATATTGGTCTTATTATGGTGTTATAAATGCTCACCCAATTAGCAGCATACGCAGATGACATAAACATAATGAGCAGAACAAAGACTGCGGCAGAAGAAACCTACGTTCAGTTGAAACAGAGTTCAGAAGTTGTAGGGCTAACAATAAATACAAATAAAACAAAACTACTCATACAAACCAGATCAAATAGACAGGCGCAACAACAACAATTTATAGACGATATAGAATACGTGAATAGATTCACGTATTTAGGAATGGATCTGGTCGAAAATAATGAAGAAGAACCGGAAATAAATAGAAGGCTTATGCTGGCAAACAAAGCCTATTTCGCGATGGGCCACATATTCAAATCGCGAGACGTACACCGGAAAACAAAACTCCGGGTATATAAAACAATAATCCGACCCATAGTAAGTTATGGGTGTGAAACATGGGTTATAACACAGAAATCTACCAATGTATTAGACGTGTTCGAAAGAAAAATATTGCGTAGAATACTGGGTCCAATAAAGGAAAATAACAACTGGCGAATTAGATATAATAACGAAATATACGAACAATACACTGAACCAACACTAGCACAATACACTAGACTGCAGAGATTACGATGGACAGGGCATGTGGCCCGCATGCATGAGAACAGAATCCCCAGAAAATTACTAAACGCAAGAATGCAAGGAAAAAGACCTGTTGGAAGACCAAAAAAGAGATGGGAAGACGAGGTAGATGAGGATGCCAAAAATCTCCTAAAAACGCGTTCATGGAAAAGAACAGCAGTAAATAGAGATGTTTTGGAGAGGTTTAATGAAGGAGGCCAAGGCCCGGCTTGGGCTGTAGTGCCATTGGATGGATGGATGGAAATGCTCATCTTACTTTTTTTAGTCAGTGTTTTGTTTTTAAGTAATCTTTTGTTTGCAAAATACGCTTTATTTGCTGCTAATATTTTTTCTTTTATTTCGGATTTCCTTTCTCAGGATTTACTTATTGTAACTCCTAGAGTCGACAACTTAAGTACACCATTTTATAACCTTTACAACTCGATTATTTGAAACTTATTACCTCTAAACAGGTTCTAGTGTAGGATCACGAACGATATGTCATCACTCAAAAATTCAGTGCCTGATATGAGCCCCTTCAAGCACAAGTGATGTAACTCAATTTTCCATAACTCAAGGATTTCACCAATTTTTTAATATTGTAAATTGAGTAAAAAAAAATTAAATTTTACACAAAAATTAAGGCTTTATATCATTTTTCTTTCTTTGCGTTCAAATTATTATGTTTCAGTTGCTTACCAAAGACAAAAAAACTTTTATTTTCTATACTCAACTAGAAAACGCAGAAACAAATTAGGAAGTAAATACAAAGATAAAGTTTAAGATACAAAAAAAGAGTGAAATGCTAAAAAATCAGGCTAAAATAAAACGGAAATCAATTAAATGCAACCCATTAATTACCTTCAAAATTATATAATACTATGTACTTATATTAATAAATGTATAAACAAAAAAAGTATGAAAATCTCAGACCCTTATATTAAAGCTGTTCGTTAATGTGTTGTGCGATGTTATCCTCGGGTGATTTCTTGTGTCATTCTGCCATTTCGTCCATTCTACATCTCACTGCCATTTCTACCACTTCTAAACTGGGATAATCCAATTCTTTAACCAGGCATAATACTGCCGAAAGAATATTTGAGTTCTAAAAATAAAAAAATGTGTCGTATAGAAAAAATAATATAATCAGTGGAAACTTAACAGATATTTATAAAATGACGTAAAAGAAAAATAAATTTTAAGTATTTTGGGACATAAAGAATATGAGCTTTAACAACTATATATTGGGACAAATTAAAGTATATAACAAACTAAGGTGTTTGTTTGACTGTTAATTTCTTATTTTTTTAATAAATATGATAACAACATAAAATATAGCTGTTAGAGCTCGTACTTATTTTTTCCTTTTATGTGTCATGTTTAATCTGTAAGTATTTTCTTGTGCCACGTTTAAATTAAATATTCTTTTATATTAGATTAAACCACAATTAATTGTAATGATAATTACATTTTAAATATATTCGCTTTCAACACTAAATTATAAAAATTATCAGATATAACCTGTACTGTAAACCAATTTGACAGTTTACTTACTTGGCCTAGACCTTTTAGGCTACTAGTCACATGAATGAAATTATACAGCTACCAATTTATTTATTTTTTACATAACATACGATCAGTATCTTGTGTAGTATTATGTATCTTACCCTTGTAACAGGTCTCCGCGTAAAATGTGATCGATGTGCAGCTGGACAAGTATACCTTTCTCGTCCCCCTGCCCTATCTCTATCTGCAGGTACTTGGGTTACGCAATATTCACTTCCTGAATGATAACTGTATCTTTCTCCATTCCCATTGGTATATTCCTGGAAAATATTTAGACAAATAATAATAAAATCACTAAGCATACAAATGAATAGATCATAATGATCATAAAGATGAAAAAGATGTAGTATGAAAATCCAAATAACGTGTATAATGTTTTACTTTTCACGCAGTTTGATGTAATTAACCATTGTTAACCTTTCAAGGCACTTATGCCACCCTTCGGATTTCTTCAAAATATTTGTGGGACATGTAATTTAAAAATATGAAAAATATATTTTACCAGTTCTACTAAAATACCGGCGATCAATTGTAATAATTTACATTTTTGCGATATAAGGAAATTTACACTGCACTGTCCAGTTGTAATTAAATTTGAAAGTCTTGAAATACTTTTAAACTTAACAGCTGTCGATATTATTTTGATAATTGTATCAGCTGTTTTTAATATTTTTATACTCTAATAAACGAAATGTTTGAGCTTTTGAAGAAGGGATTCAGCTTTTCCGAATTTATAAATAAGGTGTCAAAAGATAAATTAAATTGTGTTCAATATTCGTAGCAACTAGCACGTGACACTTCTAGATTTATGTTACATTTTGAACTATTGTTATTTATCGCCAGTTAAAAATAAATATTTACATTATATTTGTGTTCTTTTCCTCATTCTGAGGTTGCCGAAGAACAACTTCAATCTCATCCTTTTACATTGGTCATTCGAGCCGGATTTGAACCAGCGACCTATGGATGATGAAAAAAAAAAAGATCGAATATTGTAGAAGAAATTTAATTTAGCCTTTGGCACCCTATTTATAAATTTGAAAAAGCTGAATCGCTTGTATGAATGAAATATAAATATTTCCTTGCGCAGATATAAAAATCTTACAATTTATTAATCGCCGGAATTTTAGTAAAATTGTTAAAATGTTTTTGAAAGTCATAGCTTTTATTATTACTTCTATCTATTTCACTTGTTTACGTGAAGATTGTAATTGACATTGCGCTGTGAACTTTTTGTATGACTTCTATCATCTTCACATCACAATCTAATTTTATTTAATGACTTATATAGACTTATTGACGTTTATCCTCTATTAATTTCTTCCGTATTACTTTTATTATTTACTTCACAGACTCCATCTCTAACGGTTCCGGTACTTATCTTGAAGATTCTGGTAAGAACCTAATTCTGGTATTGAAAGTATAAAGTACATTTTTAACACGCTGCCTGCCGTCTCGGTCTATGTGACCGAGAAAAAAATTGTTCTGCGCGCCAGCGAGGTCTATTTGACCGAGAATTTTAATGTAACTGTGTTACCGTCTCGGTGACTATGGCGTGAACGGAAAGTATTGCAAATTCCTCTATGGCAGGCAAGGTGTTAAATCTTGATTATAATCAGTATTTTTTTACAGTTTAACATTATAGTTTAAACAATGCTACCTTCGAACGGTTAAAGGTGTAAGTAGTGCGGTGCTAAGAATTTACGATAAAGTGGACAATTCGTGATTATTTACCAAAGTTATTCTCATAGGTGTAAAGGTGATACAGTGATATCAAAAATAAGTAGTTTCGAATGCGATATACTTACTAAAACGACAGGAGATTTATTATACTTGCTCACATTAGAATAATAAGTTACCAACATGGCCATGAGGAAAATATTAATATAATATTAAAGTAAAGCATCCTGCAGTGAGGGAAGGAAGGAAATGCAAAATAAATTCTTCAGTAATGTTCAGACTTCTTAATCGAACTCTATTGTTAAATACAATAAAATCTTGATAAATTGAATTACTGACTTCTAAATCCAACGATTTGGACAAAATAGTTTATGTGAAATAATATTTTTTCCAAAAATATATTGGTGGAATATCCTGGACTACAAAATAAGATAAAAAGAAGAAGAGAAACAGTAAGAGTTAGCTCTAAACTTGACGGTGTAGAATAGATTTATTGTTCACTAGTTACCATATCAACATTTTGACATTTACCATTTAATGAGAAATGCTAACGTGAGATATTTTAGTATGGTCGTAGAAAAAATATAGTTATACATATCTGTGTACCCACCTTGATGCAGCTGGCCGACTGACTATTAACTAACTTCGTTTCGCGGTAAGTCGTTGTGACGTCGTTGGATTCCCCTTCGAATGATGTATTAGTAGGTGATGATTTCTGTTAAACAATTAGTAGAAACCATGAATCATTATGACAATGAAAATAATTATTTAGCCAATTAATAATTATGTATATATGCAGTAAAATGACTAATTTTAAAATTGGTGATAATATGAAATAAAATAATGGTTCTTGTATAGTAGATCCTTTTAATATTTGAAAAGTTCGGAAGTTTTTACTCGTCGATTTCCATAAAAAGATTAATTTTATAAAACAAACTGGATTTTTTAGTATCTCTATACTTAAAGTATGATCATTATAATGTTTCTAAATCTTACAAACCCTAATATGTATTATTATTTAAAAACAAATATTTGTTGGGTTTAAAAGATATGAAAATCAATATGAGAAATTGTACATTCACTCATTATTTTTGCTTTATCTACGCTGGGTGTACTATCAATGAAAATTTTAGATATTTCATATTTACAAACTTTTGACACATTTTGACTTCGTTTACTACTGGCCTAAAAGTCCGGTAGTGGTCAAGTTAAACTATTTTTGAAGGTTATGTAACCAGAATATTCTTCTTCTTCCTGAACCGCTTTTTCCATGCATCTTACCTTGTAAGCATGGTCTGAAGTAGGTCGTATGGTTGTTCATTACACATTATATGGCCAAATAGTATGCGACGCTTTAAGGTCGATTCAGACACATCAGTCACGTCTCGTCACAGTGATTGCGCCGAACCGAACAATCCGTCATACAAAATATTCTTTAATACAAATATGTTGCCGGCATTCACACTCATCAGTTGACAAACAGTTACCCAGCTGTCAGATAGTTGATAGTTCTGTGACCAAACAGGACCGGTTCGGCGCCGAGACTATGACGGGACTGATGTGTCTGAATCGACCTTTATGGTTATGACCAGTTTGTGCTATTTACTTATTACCAAACTTCCTTGGAAATCCTCAACATGCGTCTATAGTACCACATTTCAAATGCTGAGTCTCTTCAGGTAGGATTCATGACTCCACTCCATATAGAATAACCAAGAATACGTACCATTTTAGTAAACGAACATTTATTTTCAATTTTATATCACGACTGTTAAAGATTTTTTCATTTTAATGAGAGCTGATCTTGTCTTCTCGATCCTTATCTTAATTTCGTCGAGTGTTACTACTGTTCGTTTAAATTCGCACCCAAATAGCAATACATAGTTGGTAACGTGTGATAAAAATAAATTTAACACAACATGAACGATATGGTGATGGTCTTACTTACTATAACGCTAATGTTTGTGTGACTCGAGTGTTTACATGCAACATATAAAAATATGTGTAAAAAACTGAGTTTAAACAAACTAGCTAAACTTACATCATAATATTGTTGTTGCCTCGGAGACTCCCTGTCGTATGCAACTGACCTCCTCTCAACGTATTCTTGTTCCGGTGAGTAGGTTCGTCTCTGGACCTCTTGCTTTTTCGGCGAAGACTGTACGAAATAAAAATAAATTAGGTGAAAAAATATACGTTTTGAATAGCTTATTCAAATCTACAAAGCTTACTTGAAATGAAATCCTGATTATTATCTACTAAATATTTTAGTTTTAGTAGTACTAAATAGTTTTTATAAATGCATTCCAAAAAGCATATACGAGCCCCTTCCCATATCAGTTGGCCCACCTATGGAATTTGCAGATAAACAAATTATACTCTGCATATTTTTATAAGTTATTAATTACCCTATGATTTTTATTTATGACAACGTCAGGTTCCCAAAACTTCTGTATAATTCAAAGTTGTAGCGCCTACGCCACAAACCCTGTTCTTGGACTCCTCTATATCTTTTCCTTAGAATTTTTCTCTCGAAACGTTTCAGCAATTATTGGTCGTTCTGTGTAAGTGACCACGTTTCTGACTCGTATGTTAACACTGGCCTTACTATGGTCTTATATATGGTAACTTTAATTTTTCTGGGTAGTTTTGGGACCATCTGTTTCCTCAAGCCATAATAGCAGTTATTGGCAAGCACTATTCTTCTTTTAATTTTTTTCGCTGACATTGTAATCTTTGGTCAGCAGCGAGCCCAGGTGTCCACACCTTCTAGTTCCAGATCATCAATTAATAGTCTAGGTATCTAGTTGCCTGATCTAGTACAATACATATACTTGGTTTTCTGTGAGTTTATTTTTATTCCCATTCTCAGTGTAGACGCCCTTAATGATCGAAATGCTTCAATCAGAGATTCTGTGGACCTAGCAATAATGTCTATGTCATCTGCGTATCCGACCACTTGTACAGATTTATGCACTTGCTTCATGTACAAGTGGTCGGACTAAATAAAATAGGTACACTTCATGTACTTATCTTATTTAGACCCGTAAACTGAGAATTTATTCTGAATTGATTAACTTTCTTTGCCTGTTTTGTTTCCAATTAAAAAATATCTTAGTATTTGAATTAATTATTCTTTTTATGTTTTGTTTTTTTGAGATATATAAATTAATACTAAACTAAAACAGAAACTAAACACATCAATTACAAAAAGCAGAAAAAGCTCAGTATTAGCAGTGAGAGGCTGTTAAGATGATTCTTACCGTCCGGGGCGGTGTGAAATCCCGACTTCCTTCAGATGCATCTTCACCTGCATACAATTCTTCACTACCTTCAACGTCTTCATAATCTGAAGGTTGTTGAACTCTTGTCTAAATGAATTGTTAATTTTAAGGTTAATTAATGATAAAAGCAATGTTTTAATATTTATTTGAATGATAAAAATGTTGCAAACTTATTATAGCCTATCATTCGTATACATAAATTCAAAAAAGTCGAAAAACATACAGAACAATACAGGATAATAGAACAAAACAGAACACCACAAGAATGGAGATCAAGCATCCTAATACCTCTCTTCAAAAAAGAGGATAAATTAGACCCGAAAAACTACAGAGGTATTAAATTATTAAACACAACAATAAAATTAACAACAAAAGTAATAACAAATAAACCGAATGAAATTATAACACTAGCAATAGAACAAGGTTTTAGGTCGTGAAAAAATTAAATGACGCTATCCATTTATTGGATAACGTCCGGAATCGGACGTTAGAAGAATAGGAGTCGGAATAATCGTATCACCCAAGGTTGCCAAATGCGTTACTAACTTTACACCAACCACCTACACCTACAAGTAGAAGCCAACCCTATTAATATAAACATCATCCAAGTCTATGCTCCCACTGCATACAAAGAGGAGGAAGAAGCAATTGAGTTCTATCAGAATATCAACAGTATCGTACAGAAAATTCCTCGACAGGGCCCGTATTTTCGAAACCGTTCGAACGGAAGTCGTATGCGAAAGATGATGAATTTCGAACGAAAATCGATGATTCGTATTTTCGAGTTGATTTCGAACGCATCGTATACGACGATTTTCGTACACGACTGCTCGAGTGGGTATTCACCATTCGAATAGCGGTAAACACACGGAGTTTGACATTTCTGACTTTTGCATTTAATTTGGTTTTTAATTGTTTACATAAGTGAGATGGCCGGCCTAAATTTTTAATTGAAAGAAATGTTTTAAATGCCTTAGAAGATGCAGAAATGTTAGCGAATGTGGAGAATAGAGTATACCATGCATTTTTAAACCCTCTTGAAGCCTTATCGGACAAACAATTTGGGCTTGGACAAACATTACAAGGGGCTATTTTTTACTTTTTATGCATGTTACAATAGGTATCAAGTTATACTTATCTACATTTTGCTTTCGCTCCATTGTTTCCACTCTTTCTTTGCTCCTGGCAAAGCATTTAATATTTGGCCTAATTTCTGCCACATTGTTTGGGCAGTTTTATATATAAAATTGTTTGTAAATTTCCCACTTTTTAAATCGGGATTTTCTTCCATAAAATCTATCAGTTCTTTTTTTATTGTTCGGAAGATACAAATCCTCCGAACATGGAATTTTTATTTTCTTTGTCCATATTGGAAACAGAGAAAACAGATAAGTACGAAAACACAAACCAAACACGTTAACACTGTGTAGAAAATTAAGCAAATCACAAAAAACTAAAAACCTTCAAGTCTGTTGCAACAAGTAAAATAAACTTGTCAGTCAAATAAATGTCGCCTGTCACCTCTACCTCTTCTTTTCTTAATTTCGTGCGAATTTGCGGCGTTGCCGGTGAATTTGAGTTAACGGATTCTCGTATGCGATTTAAACTTTCGAATTGCGTTCGAAAATACGCTTTTACGTTCGTGCACGATTTTTTTTTCGTTCGAAACTAATCGCATGCGAATAAATTCGAACATATTCAAAAATGCGACCCCAGGAAGTTCTCATCATTATGGGCGATTTTAATGCCAAAATTGGAGCTGGAGATAAGTACATTGGAGCACATGGACTTCATGGAGTCAGAAACGAGAGAGGAGACCTCCTAGAAAAGTTCGCAGAAGACTCAGAAATAGTTATCACCAATACAACAAATTACCACCTCGCAAGCTGTACACGTGGAAATCCCCTCAAGATAGACTCAGGAGAATTATTAGGAATCAAATAGACTACATTTTACAGGTTTACATCTGCCAAGACTTATCCTGGAGCAGACTTGGAGACAGACCACGTTCCACTTGTGGGAGTATTTCGAGTCAAACTCAAAACAGTACAGAAAATGAAAGCACAATCATACGACCTACGTATGCTGAAAGACCTTGATACGAAGATGAGAGTCCAAGCCACGTTAAACGAGCAAGTGACCTCAATTAGCGACGAATCGAATGAAGAACAAACGATCAAACATATTACAGAAATAGTGCAAAATGTAAAGGATAAACACTTAAAGAGACATAGATTAGTGAAGAAAAAATCATAGGATGACAGATGAGATCCTGAAACTCTTTCTCTCAGTTTTCCTTATGCTGCCCACCCGAGACCAATTTTTCTCTTCACTTCATGAGTCTGATTATCCCTGCCAATCATCTCATGTCCTAAGTATTTATATTTATATATTTCTAGTTCTATTACTTGACCACCGATACTGATGTTCTGGTTGGTATCACATTTATCATTATTTCTAGATGGTTATATTTAAACCAACATTTTCTGTAGCCACAAAGAGTTCCCGTACCATCTCTCTTGCCAATTCTAGATCCTCAGCTATTGTGACTGTATCATAGTGATTTTCCTTGATTGCACAGGATATTTAATCGTAGAATATTTGTACTTTTTCGACTGAATGTCCTTTAGAATATATCTAGTAATTAATTTGATTTTTAAATAGATCACCGTTTTTGAGATTTGGTTTATTGACACAATTCTGTTGGCAATTCTTTTGTTAATAAAGAAATTCATGGAAATTAAAGGAAATTAAGAAAAATCGACAGTCGCCTTCGACTGGGAAACACTAGCTCAGAAATATCTAAAGAAGAAATCATTTTTAAAATAAATTTCCTAAATTTGTGTATTCATTTTTCTTTTATGCAAGCAAACATTAGTGAAATATGATATTATTGTGTTAAAAACTTATTTTAAGTATAAAAATTAGCAAAACCATTTTACCTCCTCTCTTCTTCGTGGACTAATATGCGGTGGACTATTTTCGTTTTCTGAGTAATGATCCCTGGAGGCCGATCGCTGAATAGGCATTGTGTGCTGTACATATTCCTCCTCGCTTTCGTCTTGACTGTCTTCGGGATGAACTAGAATTTTACCATTACGCTGAGCCTCTCTAATTTCTTCCGGAGTCACTTGAACATTATCTAGTTTTTGTAATTGAGGTAAAGCTCTAATTACGGCCAGCCGATATCTAAAAATTAATTCAAAAAAGTATAATACTTAAATATTTCTTACTAGCATTTTATTATGATTTTGCATGGGTTCGAATACGTGAAGATATACCTTGAGTAATAAAGAGTTTTATACGATATCATCGTATGAAACGCAGAGCATAATTTATCCTCAATTTTTTAAATGTAAATACAGGTGAGTTGTTTGCAATACTTAAAAGCAATGAACTCTATTTTCCATACTAATTAATAACGAGAAATAAATTCAATATCACAATTCAATCATTAACAATTTTTTCTTTCTCATTCACACTCAACTCAAGAGCCGTTTCTGCAGTCAAACTCTTTCTCTTCTGACCACCCTCTGAAGACGACCTCCTCTGCTGGAATCCAACAACCACCACCGAATAACATCAGTGACCAACGAGCGAATCAGTGCCGCTACCCAATAACACAAATCACATCCTGAAGAAGTGACAAAGCTCACCTAAAACAGAACTCATAGAAAATCCATCTTCGAAATACACCCAACTACCATAAACCAAGCTACAATGATGGATACTAATAAAAATGTAACTATATGCACCGATTCGTTAGCATTAATCCATTCCATTAAAAATTATTTTTCAAAACATTTTTCTTTTCCTTCTTAATGTACCGTGTCCTTTCAGAACGTTGGTTACCAATGTAGCTTTCTTAATATTACTCAATACCATTCTAAACAGCATGCTTGTATCAATACTATACCAACCTCGCAATTTCTTCAACCTTTTTTGTCCTGAACCACTTTTGCCTGTTATTGTCCTTGTTTAAATTTGTTTGCCTTGAATAATATCTTTGTAGCAACCTAGATTTTGAACCTCTTCATTACATGTTCGAAATACTCCAGCTTTCTCTTTAAACTTTTTATAATCTCGGTGGTCTTGCTGAGACGTTCTAGTATTGTGGAGTTTTAAATCTTTTCCACCTAAGAAACTCAAGAAAATTCTCATATAGAACCACATTTCGAAAGCCTAAAGGCATTTTAGGTCACTTTTATTCACAGTCCAAGACTCGACACCATAAAGTAAGAGAACATCTAGCAGCGAAGTAGGAAGATCCGCAATGACAATTTTAGATCTCTGCTACATAATACCTAGGACAGTCTACTGCAAGCTGCTCTGACATATTCAATTCTGGATCTAATTTCATGAAGACTCTCTGCGTTACAATTTAACTGATATCCGAGGTAAACAATTTAATTAACTTGCACTAGTTTTGTACTACTTACATATACAAACGGTTTTATATCCTGTTGTTTAGTTATTACAACTATTTCAGTTTTCCATGTATGTTCACATCCACAGCTGCTTCTTTATAGCTCTCAACGATACAGTCACTGTCTTGAATAGAAGCTAGGAGTACTATGTCTCCTAACATTCCTGTCAAATATCTATTGGTGCAACTCACTACTCATAAACAACGTGTATTACAAGGAATGTATGTATCCATACTATAGATACCTACTCATACAAATATTGCACGAAACAAAAAGGCTAATGAAACTCTAAAATCTACAGATATACAGACTTCGAACTTCAAAAATCTAATACGCAAAAATTGGTAAGAACATTGGAACAGATCAACATCTAGGCTCTATGAGATTCTTCTATTACAATATTGAATAAACCAAATTGTATTCTTTCAAAAGAAAAGAAAAAATAATGTAAGGAGATTAAATACTGAACATACCAGAATCACCTCTCACCATTTAATGGAAGAGGGAATCCTCCGATATGTTCTAACAGTAATAGTAACTTCTGTGATGAATAATATTATTAATTGTCCAGTATACGAGCCTTCCACAAAACTCAATAATCTAAAAGGAAGTTAAGGGATGAATTCTGTTTATCTAATTGTTGTACTGCTTCTGTACATATCTTATCTGAACAAAGATCATTCAGAAAAAGAGGTAACATATTTTTTGTCAATAATGATTCTATTAGTTTTCATTGTCTAATTATTACTTACCCTTCACTATTGGCACATGGGTTTTCCCCTAACCATAAATTTTTCAGGTTGGGCAGGCACTGCAGGTACATAACTTGACAAACGTCTCGTATATCATTTTGTCGTATATAAAGTTCTTCTAACCGTTGGCAAAACTGAAAGTCCACTAACGTATTGATTTTATTTATACTGAAACAAAAAATATATTATAAAATATTTGCATATAAAATTAAACCATGTCTGTATTAGCTTTACTTTTTTAGGGAACGGAAATAACCGGACCCTAGCGATAATAATAAATTATAATACCGGATAATAATAAATTAATAACGGACCCTAGCGATATACTTAATACTTGGAAATGTACACAGCCAATTTGTTCAATGATGACAGAACACAAAAACCACCACAACTGGGAGACCATTTGTATGGCCCAAGTATTTTGAAAGCTGAAATTGTACACGCTATCAAACTATTAAAAAGTAACAAAACCCCAGGACCAGATGATATGTACGCAGAAACAATCAAGTTACTTAATGAAGAAAACCTAGACATTATTGTCAAGCTCTTTAACGACATCTACGATACGGGCCAGATTCCAAAAGATTGGCTTCGATCTACATTTATCGCCCTACCAAAAAACACCACGTGCGAACTTCTGCAAGGACCACACGACTAATAAGCCTAATGAGTCACTTTTTAAAACTTTTCCTGAGAATACTTCACACTAGATGATTAAGAAATATGAATACCTACAAGAGTTGGGATTGGATGCAAAGGATATAAGAATCATCGCCAATCTGTATTGGAATCAGACAGCAACAGTACGTCTTCAAAATTCCAACGAAACAGAGATTTCTCCATTAAAAAAGGAGTAAGGCAAGGTTGTATAACCTGTATATATGATCTAACTCTTGCAAGTGAAGCTCGGGGTTTGAAAATAAATATCAAGAAGACAAAATCAATGATTATAAGTAGAAATGATTACCCAACGCAAAGATATATGTCTCTGGAGAAGAAATCGAACAAGTCAGGCAATTCAAATACTTGGGATGTTTGCTGAATGAGGGTTGGGACCCCGAGAATGAAATAAAGAACAGAGTTGAACAAGCCAGAAATGCTTTTTTGAGGCTTCGTAAGTTTCGACTGATCGCAAATTGGACTTCAACCTCCGATACAAGATGCTTAAGTGTTACGTGTGGCCTGTTCTCCTGTACGGAATAGAAGCATGGACGTTAAAGGCCAGTTCCATTAATAAACTTGAAGTGTTTGAAATGTGGTGCCTGCGTCGAATGCTCAGAATATCATGGACGGACAGGGTCAGAAATGAGGAAGTACTCAGAAGAGCGGGCTTACAGGATAGGGAACTTTTTAATTATGTAAAAAAGTAAGAAGACTGCATACTTGGGGCACATAATACGAGGAGAACGATACACTTTTCAGCAACTGATACTCGAAGGGAAGATAGAGGGTAGGAGAGGTCTCGGACGTAAAAAAATGTCATGGCTGCGCAATATTCGACAATGGACTGGAATCCACAGCTATGAAATGCTTCGCAATGCTGCTAAAAACAGAATTATTTAACCCAGAATATTTAACATCTCACCTGACAAGACGATGTACAGTGGACGCCTACGCAGAAATGCACGGCACCTTAAGAAGAAGAAGAAGGAAATAACCTTATTTAAGTCAATAAAAGCGTTATATGCGTTCGGTTTAATATAAAAACACAGTGATGAAGTTAATAAAAATATTTTAAGAGTTTCATTTATACACTAATATTTAAACAAAACTATAAAATAAGTCTTGAATATCTAGGTTTAACGTTAGTTATTTTATTTCCTATAATAAAAGCTGTGCAAACGGCCATGAATTCACAGACCATTAAGCAAAAGATAAAAGATTGAATGTAAGTTACAACGTAGAAACTTTTTGAACGATTTATTACAAAATTAAATATGTCAATTTTAAAAGGCGAAAACCTCGGCTTTGATATTCCCATAAGATTTTTTTGCATAATAACATTCGTGGGAACACCCAGACTAAGGATTTAAATGTAGCATAGGCAAAAGTTGTCACACTTTTCACATACGATGTAGGTAAAAGTTTATGGTTGGTATAGTAGAATTTAACAGGATATCTTATTTCCCCTTGGTCTCCCCTCCACATTTCTTATGCACGCCGTTCCCCATTAGTGGACGCCAGACGATTATTTCCGATCCAGCTTATACGTAAGAAACAGCGGCAGGGTTACCTTATTATATATTATATATCTGAATTAAAACATTGAATTGATTCAAAAAATTGGCGATCAGTGGTCGCAATTGGTTATATTGCCAGTCAAAACAGGATGATGCTATTAAAATTATTAACCGCGTAAGTGTAAAGATAAAAATTTGATATGCCGACTGTTTATACAACAGAAGAACGGGTACAAATAATAAAATTGTACTTTGGGGGCAATTCAGTGCAAGAAACTATTGATTTATTTATGATGGCTTTTGAAAATAGGCCAATACCTATAGAAAAAATGTATTGGCCATTATTCATCAAGTTGAAAAGTTTAGCTGTACTAATGGCAGATGTAAAAAATGCTGCCCATCAGATCAACCTCACGAAAAGAAAATTTCTCGAGAACGAGAAATTAGAGAAATTCAAGTTTATGCATTGGCTGAAGCGACGCTGTGTTCTTCAAGTAAACAAATTGTCGATGAAGTTGATTTGAATGCAAAAACAGTGGGAATATTCTGAAAAGAAACAACTACCATTAGAAATATATATATATATATATATATATATAGTATATATATATATATATATATATACCAAGAAATATTTCCTGATGATCAATTTAAACGGATGCAACTTTGTGAAATTATCATGCAGTATTTGCAGTATCCACAAAAGTTGAATGTTTGGACTGGCATTTTGGGAGACCATATTATTGGTAATTCTTTATTGAAGGCAATTTAAACGCAGTCAAATATCTCCAATTACTGCAAAATCAAATTAGTCCTGCACTTCAAAGTCTTCAAATTAAATTCAACGAAATTTGGTTTCAACAAGACGGCTGTCCTGCACATAATGTAAAAGCCGTTAGAGACTATTTTGCGTTAATTTTTGCTGAACGTGTCATTAGTACAGACGGTACAATAAAATGGCCCCCTCGGTCACCCGACTTAGCTCCTCTAGATTTTTATTTTTGGGGGATGCTAAAAACGAAATTGTACAGGCATGAAGTTCGATCGAGCCACCAACTTAGAGGAACTTAAGGAAACCATTAGCCAATATTTTATCTACACAACTTTGTTGTTGTCGTTTATACACAACTATAAAATATGTAGGTAGGCTACTAGCGTAACTAATAGTAAACTACATAAACAGCATCGTAGTGACTTCACCAAAGAGGTATCTGAATCGTTAGAGTTCAAGTTATGATACCGTTTATTTACTTTTTCACCTGTTATTTCAGGTTATGGTTTGTGATAATGAATTAATATTTAACAACTGCACGTAGTCACAAAATACAAGTACCCAGTTTTTTATTCGGCAGTGTATTTATCATATCGATCCCATTTCATGAATTTTGCCAAATTATTAAATACATCTCAGAAAATTGAAAATTCAACCTAGAGTTATGAAAAACTCTCGTCAAATCTAGTGGAAGAATCAACTTCGTTTCTCTGCATTATTTTAATACAAGTTTAATTTGTAAACTTTTACTTTTACCTTGAAATACTCAACTGATCCACATAATATACAAGCAAGAGTTTTATTTACATTCTTCGATCTAGTGGCCCGGATTTGTCGTGACATAATCGAAATTCAGTAGCTACTTATCAAGTAAAGGTTGCCTAATCTAGGAAGTGCAGGTAAACTAATAAAATAGGCCAGGTGTTAATAGACATAATTCTGTATTCGTTTAAAATGTATAAAAGATTATTACGTTTAATAAAACGAAATTAACTCCGTTGTCACTATGGTAAAATTTACAATAAACAACAAAAAATATTAAAGGTTTATTAACATTAAATGGCCAAAATCTTTGTTTCATATATCATTTTAACTAATAATCAGACAAGGCAAACAGACGAGGATATATACAATAGCAATTAGATCTATAATGACAGACATAATGGAGGCGAGATCAGACACATCCCAACGAAACAACTAGAAACGACAGAAATGAGAATACTCCGTCAGGGAAATGCCTACTGGATAGATCGAAAACCGAGAACATAGAAGGGTATGAAATAGAGAAGACATAAAAACTAGATATAGGTAGAACTCAGGGAAAACAAGTGAAGCCGATATTTTAAAGTTTTGGTACGCATGTTGTCCGCTAGGCGAAACAAATAAAGGGGTAAAAGATTTAAACAATGTTTGAAATTTCATCTGTTTCAGGTAATATTTACATGGTATTTTATGAAAGTTCTTTTTAAAATTTTAATTAAGATAATGTCCTGGTCGAAAAATAATCACTTTTTACCTATTCGCTCCGTGCGTGACTGATGCGACACCTACCGCCTTCATCTGACAATTTTGGAGTCTCAATTTTCAGGTTAAATATATGACATATGTTTGACATTGTTAAATACATGCGAAATTGACAATTATTAATAAATTAGTTTTTTAACTATATTTTTTCAGTTTATGTACAAAATAAATGTAGTATTAAAAACTGAGTTTCTCAAAATTCATCATAATATATCTTTTCAACTCCAAACGGAAAAGAAAGCGAAAAATCTAGTACTGGCAAATCAAGTTTTTCACGCAAAAGAGCATATAATTAAAAACAATAATAGTAAAAGTTATGATATAAAAGCTAAAGTCATCTGCAGTTAGCTTGAAGCCTTATGAAATATTATTCAAGGTAAATTATTTAAATTGTTCCTATTTCAATTGCATAAAAATGAAATTATGTGATATTTACTTTTTTATATTAATAGCACGAATTCATCTTTTTCTTTTCTCTAATTTATATGTAATCTTTGGGAACCTATAAAAACTACACTCACTGTTTTTGCTATTATTAGCAGAATTAAATAGGCAACATGTATTTGCACACATTTTTGATAAAACTTATGCGTAAAAATATTTTGTCCAATATTCCAATTTTGTCATATTTCGCCGCTACGCACGCTGGCATCGTTTCAATGTACCCCTACCATGGTCACGCACGGAGCCGAATACGATTATATTTTAAATCATAATTCAATAAGACATAGTTTTTGTAATAAGTGTTGGTTAATCTTTTGATTTGTGGTTTAGAACAATTGCATAAAAATGGTTCGATCATGCAGTGCAGTGGGTTGTATTACAAGAAATTATACGACAGAACATGTATTTCGGTGTGAATCAATCCTACCATCTTCAATATTATGAACTAAAATAACATCCTATCACCCTCTGAAAGTGGCAGCCGTAGTACAGTGGCTATGTTACTGGATTAAGAAACTAGAAGAATAAAAGTTCTTTGAAGATAATAAAATAAAAACTGACATAGACTGCTTCCGGAAGAGTTGAACATTATGTTGGTAGGAGGTGAAAAATTTAAATTAAAGGGGCCAAGGTTCTGGTTCCGGCTTTTGAAGCTAAGATTCTATATTGGCGTTATATTACTTTTTCTCTATAGTAAAATGCTGAGGCGAGCATCACGAAAGTAGCGCCACGACACAGTTCGCAGTCACAGTAGACGGTATCAGTGTTATTAAAATCTATAACAAATCTATAAAAAAATTATAAATAAATAATAAAATTACTTTATTCAATTTTAAACCTATTATTTATATTTTAAAATACAGAAAACAGTATAAAGCTTTGGGCTAGTCTACAGTACCGCCTATTGTACCCCAGTCTGATCATTATTATGCTTCTGTTGGCGAATTTAACAGGTTAGTACACAGAGTATATAAAAGATAATTCAAGTACTCCTGACCATGGAGCTGCGCGAGGGCGGAGTCAAATTCACGTAAAGGCAGAAAGGTTCTATTGTAAGTAGAATTATACAGTGCATAGTACAATGCGTTTCGCATGGAAGTGGGGACTAAACCAAATTTCGTCTACTGCGCCGTGGTCAGGAGTGCTTGCACGCACTATACCACAAATAGTAGTGTAAGTGAAATAGGACAGGTGGGAAGAGTGATTTGCATAGACCCAGCCGTTCGTAATGGCGACGAAGAGGCGTATAACGTTGATGTAAGTACTGTTGCTATGGTTTCCCTAGTTTTGCATACTTACCTAAATAATGATTATATGATACAATGTTTTCCAAAAAAACAAAGATTGTAGCAAATTCTACTAAAATCACCAATTAAAGTTACAATAACTTATTTCTATATAACTTTGAGTATCCACCGAAAAAAAAAAATATGTTAGTGGCAACATTGTAATCTGTTTGCAAATTGAGCTATAAAGACATTGTATCCTAAATTTTAAAATAGGAGATAAAAACTACCACACATCAACTTTTATATATCTAATAAACATTGCTAAAAGAGAAGAAGTATTACTTCGGGCCCTTTATCTATTTGTGACTTGGTTAACCAACTTATTTTTAATATTCGTCGACAGCACCAAATCTCAAAACTACTAATGCTTTTTATACTATTTCTTACAAAAGTCCATGCTTGCCCGTCGTACAAAAAGTACGAAACCCATAATTATGATCTTAACATTCTTATTTGTAGAATGAGACTAATATCACGATTGTTAAACAGTTTCTTCTATTTGTGATAATAGACCTAGCAATTTCAATGTGTCTTTTAATCTTAATATTTGATCACTTGTCTCGTTTATCACAGCTATGATCATTTCCAGGTATTTGTAATTATTCACTGTTTTAATCGCCAAACGTTAACTATCTACACTTGAGTGCAAAAAAATCGACTCAAAATTATTTTGCGAAAGTACGTCTTCTGTTTCAATCAAAAAATGTGTAAATTTAAAAATATTTACTGTAAAATTATTAAACTTATTATTGAGTTTGAAAAAACTTTTGATTTTTGGTAAATCGGGTGACGTATTACAAACAAATAATGCAACACGTAGAGAGGGGGTCATAATTTGACCCATTGAAATCGACAAGCATCCACTTAACTCATTTGGTTAACATCGTAAGCATCAATTTCCATAGTAACCCACTAATACATCAGTCAATTAAGTTCACAAATTCATAACAAAATGGATACAACATCCGTCAAACCAGCTCAAGCAGTAGCATTATTGAGAAAAGACCTGAGCCAGAGAGTTGTGGCAAATTGACTAAATTTAAGCCAATCTGCTGTGTCCCGAGTCTATCGTCAGTACCAAGGTACTGGTGATTATGTCCGCCGACAAGGAGGAGGTCGTAAACCAATCACAACAGAGAGAGATGATCGATTTCTTGTATCTAAATCTCTAAGAAATCGACATTTGACTGGTGTTAATCTCAAAGAAGAGTTTAGAGAGGTCCGAGGTGTGGTTACCAGCGTTTGGACAGTCAGAAGAAGACTGAAAGCAGCCAACCTGACACCAAAAAGGGCAGCTACTGGTCCCAAGCTAACTACAGCCCAGAAGCAAAGACGACTAGAATTTTCTCGCGAACATCTGGATTGGAACGACTATCAGTGGAGTCAGGTATTATTCTCGAACGAAAGTAGGATCTGCCTACATGGCAACGACAAGAGGCATCGAGTCTATAGAAGGCCAGAGGAACGATTTGGTCAATGTTGTATACGAGAAATTGTATCATATGGAGGCGGTTCTTGTATGTTTTTTTGGCAGGCATTTCCATGGATGGGAAAACCGAGTTGGTTTTCGTGCCTGGTGAAGGATGGAGGAGGTTTAACGGCGGATCGTTACATCATAGATATTTTGGAGGAACATGTAGTTCGATACGCGGGATTTATTGGTAATGCCTTTATTTTATTGCATGATAATGCACGATGTCATACCGCACGAGTCACCACCACCTATCTGACTGAGATCGGTATACCTATAATAAATTGGCCTGCGTTGAGTCCGGACATAAATCCAATAGAGCATGTTTGGGATGAGCTTAAACGAAGGGTCCGGAGCAGAAATCATGCACCAAGGAGCATAATTGCATTGAGAGCTGAGCTTAATGATGAATGAGAAGCAATGCCTAAAGAATTTAGGTATTAGAAAAGTCATCCGATCCATGCGAAATCGATTGGAAAGTGTAATTAGGAATAGGGGTGGTAATATCAGATACCGAAAAACAAAAAAATCATGTTGTAATTGATGATTTCTCTGTATATTACGTCTTTCTTGAGATAGTTCCAATGAATATTTGAGAAACTCTGTTCTTATTGCATATTGTTTTTATAATGCGTCTTCTAAATAATAAAATGGCAGTTTTTGTAAGTTCAAAGTTACCGTTTGCACATTACATCTTGTTATTTTCATACTTCTTACATTAAAACAGAAGGTGTAATCTCAAATATCGCTTTTGAGTCGAATTGTTTTGCACTCAAGTGTAATATAGTAAATATCATAACTGTCTAATACATTAATATTTTAATGAATGTAAAAATAAAAATGAAATATTGCAGTACCTGAATACGATTTTATGTTTATTGTATAAAAAGAAATCTTCCTAATATTTACGGTTTCCCACGACCATTGGGCTGGCCTATACAAAAACAATGTATTTATGAAAATTGTGGGTATTTATTAAAAAAGTGACTCATATAGGTGGGCGGGTGTGTACACCCTATATGGTTTGCGTGCAAGTCAAATCGTCAAGGTCGGATATTTATTTATCTCGGAGTAGTCCTACGCTATTTTTCTTTAAGGTATTCTTGCGATATTTGTTGTTTTTGGATAGTAATATTAATTAGCAGACGATCAACGTAGACTGATATGATTTCATTATAATTGGCCAAGTACATTAATAACTAAAAAGTAATTTTTAATTTTATCTTGCGTATATATATATATAAATATATATAATATATATATATATATATATATATATATATATAAATATATAATCACTCGTAAGTGAATGGATGTTTTCGGTCAATTTGGAAATAAAAAAGACAAGAGTTGTGCTACTTTATCTATTTATTGAAGACGTTTCGTCCACTGATTAGTGAGCATCATCAGTTCATCTAAAAGAGTGTTATTAGCGATACATCTAATATGAGAAACAATTAAGTAAATAATCTTAACTTTAAAAGATCTGTATCATTAAAAATTATATTAATATGAAAAAACATAACATTTTTAACGCTACAGATCTTTTAAAGGTAAGAGTATTTACTTAATTGTTTCTCATATTAAATGTATCGCTAATAACAGTCTTTTAGATGAACTTATTGCTTCGCTTGTCACTTTCAGCTTACAAGCGAAGCAGTAACATCTCCAGAAGATGCCAATCCCTAGTGTTGGCGAAACGTCGAGAACTATTCTCAGAAGACAACGGCCTAACAGCCCGAATAGACAGTTTAACAAGAGATCGCTAGTGTTTATCAACAAATCAATTTTCAACAAAGTCAAAGAATTACAGTGAGACCTGATCGCCCTGTAAGGTTTGTCCTATATACCAGCATGCTATATTGGAAATTGAGTAGTAATTAACATTTATCTATGACAATATATTACCCTAAAATTCTTAAACGTATATAATATTTGACAGAGTTAATTACCCAGTATTTTCGATATACTCCTATAATATATAGTTGGCTTAGATCCAACTTATAAATAAATTATCGGGTCTCCAACTTGTAATTATGGTAAATCAAGGTGATCAAAGATGTAGGTCTTTGTCTAGTTGTTTTATAATATATTATTTGATACAATATATTTCATACAAATCAAGATGTACTTGTAACAAAAATTAATTTTTAATAGAAATTGATTTAGCAATAAAAAGAATAAAATCTATTGTTCTCAAGGCTTCAAAAGTGTAATTAAATTAAAACTTCAGAGCGGTTTTTAAACAAAAACAAACAGGAGCAATCTGTAATCGATACAATAAGTTATCATCAGCACAGTGGACCTCTTTAAGTTTTCTGCGCCATTCTGCTCTGTCTCTTGCTTGAATTTTCCAGTTAGATATCCAAAGTATTTGAACGGCTATTTCTGAGAAGACTGGAACTTATTTCTAGATGTCTCTCAAGCATTCGACAAAGTTTTGCATGTAGGTCTTATCTCTAAAATTAAATTCATATTTCCACATCCCATAAGTTCACTTTTAAGATCCTACCTGACAGATCAATTCCTTCAAGTCAAAAGAGGTGGCAAATCACTAACCTGTTTCCAATTTGTTCCGTTGTTCCACAAGGAAGCATACTAGGACCCACCCTTTACTTAATATACACATCAGATCTCCCAACGACGACCAATACAGCAATCGCTACATATGCCGATGACACAGTTATCATGTCTTCAAATTCTACAGCAACTGAAGCATCCCAGGTATTACAAAATCACCTACTTAAACTAGAGAGCTGGCTTAAACTGTGGCGAGTCCAAGTTAACAGTTTAAAATCAACATCAATAATGTTTACTTTAAAAAAGGTGTCCATAACTTTCTATAAACAAAATTCCACTACCAGTTAATACCGACGTTAAATACTCAGGAATTCACAGCAAAAATTGGTTTATCAAGAATCTTTCAAATAAAAAATGTAGCTGAGATAATTCTAACCAAAAATGTTTATTATTACTTTTTATGTAGAATGGCCGTTCTCGCAGAAACAACAATTAAAGCAACCGGCGATTTTGAATGTGAGTTACGAGCAAATCAATTTTAAATCAAATTTATATCAACTCGACGGTAAAAATTCAATATCTTTTGATCGGAGTGTCATATCGAAAAAAATCAAAATGCGTTTGAAATGTGAAGAGTGCAGCTTTCGTATGCAATTTTTGTATTTTGTCGCAAATAAATTAGTTTTTATAAAGGTGTTAAATAAATAAGTTGCGCGAATTTTGTAATTTTTTATGATTCTCATAAGATCAATAAAATTTAAATATAAGGCATTTGAAATATGCCTAAAAACACATAATTTAAAATTTTAAAGTACAAACGATCATTCTTCACGAGAAAAGCCTCCACAAATGCAGTATTGGGTGGAATTTGTAGCTGAAATTCTGTAGTTTCGAAAAATGTATTGCAATTGCAAATGTAGTGCATTCAAAAATAAGCAGTTTTAAATGTTTTAGATCATTTATAATGTGAAAGTTTAAATATGCGTTCTTTAGGCATATTTCAAAGGCCTCACATTTGTTGCCAAAACTCAAAACCGAAATTTCATGCTAAAAAACAAAGTTTCAAAACCGGAAGTTTTAAAGATTATAAACACTAGCAATGAAAAGTCCATAGTGACCAGTCAATGAATATGATACATTTAATTGATTTCATGAGAATCATAAAAAATGGCAAAAATCGGGTAACTTTTATTTATTTAACACCTTTATAAAAACTGACTTCATTTGGGCAAAATACAGAAACTGTATACGAAAGCTGCACTCTTCGCATTTAAAACGCATTTTGATTTTCTTCGATAGGACACTTTGATCAAAAGATATTGAATTTTTACCGTCGAGCTGATACAAATTTTATTTAACATTGATTTCGGCGAGTAACACATTTAAAATCATCGTTCGCTTCAAGCGCTGTTTCTGAGAGAACAGATCATTCTACATAAAAAGTTCTAATAAACATTTTTGTTCAACATTATCTCAGCTACAGTTTTTTTTAATATTTATTTTCTACGGCGTACAGATCCTTGGTAAATCCATTTTTTCCGTTTCCCAACACCTACGTGGGGGCGTTTTAGGGGAAATCGGGTGGTAAAAGCGGTAAGCTTTTATGCATCTTTTTGGGGTCCCAAAATTGATATTCTTAGGAAAATTCAGCTTGTTCGTACGATTTTTAGACGTTCAGTGACATTTTCGTCTTGCATAAAATTTTAAATTCGAAAAAAAAATGTTATAAATCACAACAGAATATAATTTAAAATACATATCAAAGAAAAAAAGCTGTTTTGTCTTTCGTTTGGCCCCTAAAAACGATTAAAATCAAGGGAAAATTAAAATTATAGCAGCCAGTCCAAACGCGCCCTCATTGGTCGTGACGTCATATAGTGAGAATGTTTAAGGATCAGCGGCATTAAGTCATTACGTTTGAAATTCGTTTATTTGTTGTAGTTGTAGTCATTTTGTAGTGTATGCCAGTTTTATAAATCTTTAGATAGTTGCTGTGAACTATATATTTCATAATATTTGAGTGTTTTTGTTAAGACAATTTTTTTAATGGCCGGAGAGAGTTTTTCCAAATGCCAGTCTGATAACTTACCCATTGTAAATATGTTTATGGTTTAAATTAACTTATTTATCGTTTTCTTTTAGATCTGGTAGAGAATCTTATGGAGATGGAGACGCATTTTATCTGACTCATTTATATTGACAGTTCAGACATATACATTTTAAAGTAGACGACTTTAAAATGACATTGCCAATATTGCTGAGTTGCGTTCCTGGGAATTTTCCACCAAGTAAAAAAACAACAGTATTTGTTCAATTTATTAATGTTTTGTATTTTGAGAATGATTTCGGAAGTGGATATCGAAACGTCAAAAATAAACTTATTTTAAACTTAAATTGTGGCTTATTCTCAATAAAAATAGTAATTACATCAAGATGTCACAAGAAAGTAGCTTCAGAACAATAATTTCTATATATTATTTACAGACATGAAACACCACAAGAGTAAATTTTCTAATAAAATTCATCTTCAAAAATGAACTAAAAATTTTCTCTCTAAGAAACATATTGCAACGATGCATAATATACATATTGTACATCCGCAATATGTTTCTTGTACTAAAACTAGCAAAAAAAACAGAAATGAAACTTATGTTTGTTGAATTGTCTACAATTTGAGTGATTATCTCCTCACGAAGCGTATATACGGTTGCGAACAACGGAACTACCGTTCGTTTTGCGTTCTCATTTCCATGATCTAGCTTTGATCTGAAATGCCTACACTCTTTACTTTATTTACACTACTTAGTTGATACATGTTGGGAAACCGGTGTTTTACTGTTATAAAAATCACACGTAATGACAAAAGAAACGAATACATAAGCTAGTTGAAAATGATGTAGTTTAGTTGATGCAGTTTAGTCACGTAAATGATTGAATTGGCAGATGAAAGTTGAGAAAAAGACTTGAAAATTAAAAAAAAATTATCCTGCATATAATACCGGACCCTAAAAAATTGTTTAATATTTTATACAGAGCTAGAAGCATAGATACTGCGGACGTGGATAGTTATAACCAGGTTATATATTTAATATTTAAAGGTTTAAAATAATATATTTAGAATTAAATAAAGTAATTTTATTATTTATATTTTATATTTTAAACAAATTCAATAAACTTGATGGTACACAAGGCAAATATCGAACACAGTAGTTAATCAAATCTTGCCCAAGTACTTTCGATCACAAGATCATCCTCAGGGGCATTTCGTCAGTTGTGGCCTATCCAGCAGTAACAGAATATCATAAATGTAAATTGGGACATAACAAATACACTAAACAAAGACAAACAAACACTTTAAAATTTAAAAATTGGAGAAGCTACATTTTATATAGAAGCCGGAGACAGAATTCCATCTCATTCTGTCTCCGGCTTCTATATAAAATGTAGCTTCTCCAATTTTTAAATTTTAAAGTGTTTGTTTGTCTTTGTTTAGTGTATTTGTTATGTCGAATCTGTTTATAGCTCTTCACATCGCTAACTGTTCGATGGTCAATATTGGCATTCCAATAGTATCTTCTTGATGGAAGTTGAATTATCTATATGTAAATAGTAATTCCTATAAATTGTTCTATTTAATATATTTTTAAATATTAGCTGGTTTATCTGACAATTGTTGCTTCTTTTTCTTTGAGTGCCTCTCCTATCGGAGATTGGATATCATTATGGCGATTCTAATTTTATTTACTGCTGTTTTGAATAATTCGTTAGTGGTAAAAACCAACTCTCTTAAATTTCTCATCCAGGACATTCTTCTACGGCCTGGATTTCTGCGTCCTTGGATTTTTCCTGACGTTGTTGCACTGAGTATAAATTTTATTGGTCTGACTATTAGGAAAGAGAAACTTAAAAAATTAGACAGGAGTATCTAATTGTAAAATCGAAGAAGGTAAATTTTTAGAACCAGTAAATTTTGTGTCATTTTCTGATCTTCTCAGATTTGCTTGCTTCTGATCTCGCCGTCAGAACTATGCTGTATATATGTGTCAGATATGGGCTGCCATGCAGCTACGACAAAAATTGAGTTAAAACATTAAAAAAAATTTTTTGTTTGTCCCATTTATGGCACATGATGCGGTAAAGGGTTAGCACAGCTGCTACTTTGTTGGCTACAGTAGGTACCATTCTGTCTTTGTAAAAATTTAAACGTTTCGCTAAACAATAATTAAACTAAATATTAACTAAGAACAACTAACTAAAAACAACTTGACTAGACTTCAATTGACTAAACTAAGCAGAAACAGAAACTAAATATTGAACTATGAACGCTTTTGCAAACTAAAAACAACTAGAGAATTGTCAAATGTCAAACGTCAAAACAAACTTTTTTGACAAATAACCAAAGGCGGACGTTAGAATTTTTATTAATTAAATGCCAACCTAGAATTTTAGAACTATTAGAACGTTTGCAAGAAGTCGGTTTAGATGGAAGACATCAAATTCTTAAAAAACTTGTACTGGAACCAAAACGCCAGAGTTAGGATCGAAGGTTCCACATCCGCAGAAGTAGAAATTAGGAGGGGAGTTAGACAAGGATGTGTTCTGTCGCCTCTGCTGTTTAATCTTTATTCCGAGTTTCTATTTAAAGAAGCATTGGAAGATTCCAATGATGGAGTCAATGTGAATGGCGTAAATGTCAACAGTATCAGATACGCCGATGATACAGTGTTAATTGCTGATTCCGACTCAGGTCTACAACGACTCATCGACAAGACCAACTCGACCTGTGAGCAATTTGGTATGAAAATATCCATTAAAAAAAACCAAAGTGATGTCAATCCGAAAAAACCAAAACGTACCTCAACCTTGCACAATAAATGGGCACACATTAGAACAGGTCAATAGATTTAAGTACCTGGGATGTTGGATCGATAGCAGTCTAAATCCTGATCAAGAAATAAGATCGAGAATAGAACAGGCCAGAAAATCTTTCGAAAAAATAAAAAAAACTGCTTTGTGATTCTCGAATAAAACTCGAAATTCGACTACGTTTATCAAAATGCTACGTCTGGTTGACTCTTCTATATGCAGTTGAAACGTGGACCCTTAAAACATCAACCGTAAATAAATTGGAGGCCTTTGAAATGTGGATCTACCGGAGAATACTCAAAATTTCATGGACATCGCATACCTCAAACGAAGAAGTGCTGCATAGAATAGGCAAGGAAAGAGAACTTTTTAACACAGTAAAAGTTAAAAAAACATCATACCTAGGCCACATACTGAGAAATAATAAATTACCAATATGCCCAACTTATAGTGAAAGGAAAAATCGAGGGAAAGAGAGGCCTAGGAAGGAAAAGACTATCGTGGCTCAGAAACATCCGACAATGGACAGGGCTAAATTTTGAACAGCTAATAAGAACAGCTGAAGTTAGAGAAGAGCTTAAAATTGTAGTAGCCAACCTCCATTGAGGAGAGGGCACTTTAAGAAGAAGATTCGTCAAAAATCATCTTAAAGCCAAACAAAATTAGTAAGATTGAATAGGTATATTAAAATAATTGTAGTTTCGCATTTTATTAATAAATATTGTAATATTCGCCTCTGGTTAATTGTCAAAAAAGTTGACGTTGACGTAAAAAACAATTAGAGAATTGAAAAAACGTCAACTTTTTGACAAGTAACCAGAGGCGGAGGTTTTAATATTTATTAATTAAATGCGAAACTACAATTTTAGTATTTATTTAATGTATTCATCAAAATGAACTTAAACTCAAATATAATTAGTATGGTTGAATAGGTATTTTCAATACTTTTCAAACGAGGTATCACTTGCTATAAGGTCCTATTTAAAATTACTTATCACAGTGGCGCTGTAACGTCATCTGTCACTATTACGTCACTTGTTATGACTTGTTAAGAAGCCTACGTCTGTTTATTACCTCCCTTCAAATTTCACTATTATAAGTATAACCGTTCAAAAGATACGAGGGAGGAATGGACTTTTGACTATCACTGTATAATTGTAATAAATCTGCTTAAGTAATATTTGAACGGCCCCTCAGTTTGGCGTTTTTTTTGAGCCAATCCGGCCCTGATAACGTCCTCTACTCCTTTTCCGCTGAAGTTTTTTCTTTATCGTTTCTTTCTATTGTGTAGAGAATACTATTAATATTTTATATAAAAGTGAAATGTGTTAAACCCACTTGTAAGAAATAGATTTTCACACGAACTCGATAATAAATCATTATGTGTATTATACCAACCAGCTGGTATCTAGACCGACGTGATTAGTTCTTATTAGAAATTATAAATGCGTACAAGATAACGTTGCGAATCCACGCTTTCAACGAAATAAAAGAAGTTTTTATTTGTGGAAACAAATTGAAATTCTTTGAACTCTCTATTAGAAGGCAATATTATTAATGAAGGCTGATTTCAGTACATGATACTAATCGGAATATATTATGGGTGAAACGATTGCTATCGGTGTTTCCGTTGCTATGGAAAGATATTGCATTTGTTTTTTGCTTATTAAGTTTAATGGCAGGTAACGTTTCACGTTAGCGAATTAGTTTAGTTTTGATTGATATATTAAATGCCACTTTAATGGTTCTGTGTACAAATAAAAACTTTCAGCGTCTAATTAATCCGACATCTTGGGTGAATAGTTGAAAACTATTCTATCTTATTTAAAATTTTTAAATTTTTCGTTGAATACGAATATGTACAGCTGGCCTAAAAAACTAATACGACGCTGAAAAGCGTATTTTGTAGAAAATTGAGCAGTGTATTTTGAAGGATAAATAGTCTCTCCAACTAAGGCGGGGTCTTCCTCTTTTTCGTCTACCATGAGGGGTCCACGTTAGGATTTGTTTCGGGAGTCGTTCTTCGGACATTCTTTGTACGTGTCCATACCATCTAAGCTGTTTGGTACTAATGTCATCTACTATTGTGTGTTTCACATTCATTATTTCCTAATTCTGTTGTTGGTTACCCTTTCTAATATTGATTTTCCTGCTGAGCGCCTCCAGAAATCCATTTCTGCTGCTTCAAGTTTTCTCTTGTATCTTTCTTTTATTTGCCATACTTCACTGCTGTAAGTGATTATACTACTTAACAATTGTATTGTATATTCTATGTTTGTTGTTGTTTAATATTGCCTGGACCCACAGTATGAAATTGAGGGTCTAGGACATTTCGGCGTCGCCGTTTCGGCGTGGCCATTTCGGCGTGGCCGTTTGGGCGTAGAGCCGTTTCGGCGTAGGCCGTTTCGGCGTCGGCCATTTCGGCGTCAGAGATTTTATTTTAGTTGACTAAATACCTACATTGGAGTCTATTAGTAAGACATTATTTTGAAAAAAATCTTTTAATATAGTTATTTAAATAGATACATTGGAGTCCATTGATCACAAAATTTTAATATTAATGGTAGATTTGTATATGTGAATTTTATACTTATGTGTGTGTGCTTGTTATTTAGCTCATAGTTAATGTAATATCTGTAATTGGCTTCTAGCTGTAGATATTATATATAAATAAATGAATAAACAAGATTTTGGAAAAATGAATATTTTATTTTAGTTATTATTTACATGTTATAATTAGATATGTGCTAGTCCAATTAAAAATCCTGAAACATTTATATTTACATACAAAACATTTATATTTAACCTACAAAACTTATTCACGAAATATTAATTAAAATAAAGTATTTACATGTTATAATTAGATATGTGCTAGTCCAATTAAAAATTCTGAAACATTTATACTTACATACAAGACATTTATATTTAACCTACAAAACTTATTCACGAAATATTAATTAAAATAAAGTACCTACTTACATATTATAATTATGTGCTAGTCCTCTTAAAAATTCTAAAACATCCCCGTTTGCATCAAAATTTCCCACAAGCCGTGAAATGCGATCATCTGCGTCTCTGTATTTTCTTAATTTCAATGGTGGGAGATTACCTGCCACAAGTTGCTCGAAATAGACATCTCGACCTTTCTGCACCTGACGCAGGCCATCTATAAATTTCCATATGGTTGGATGATCTGCTCCCAATTCCATCTTGAGTCTTCTATGGGCGGCCTCAGCGTGATTATTTGTCCGGTCTTCTCCATCCAGAGTTCTCTGGTAGAGGTTCCACATCCTTTGGGGAAATAAACTTGGTCTTCTGCCATTTCCTCTTCTGTTCATACGTCCAATATAGTAGTCTTCAAACCAGTCTACAAGTGGTTGGTGTTCAGCAGGTAGAGCTTCCGCTAGAACGGCAAAGGCATCATCTAAATGTTCGATAGGAACAAATGCTAATGCTGTCAACATTCTGCAATTTAAAGCGAATTGTGGATCAGCATTATACTCTCTCGTATATCCCATAGCAGCCACTTGTTTCTTCATATTTTGTGCCAAATGGAAAAAACATCCATTGATGTCGACGCCTGGAAAACAATCTTCCATTGCCTTAAATGCCGCCTGTTCGAAATCGCAATGGATTGCTCTGGGTTGCAAATTTGGTACAATTTGTCTGATCAATTCAAACATACGGGTATATGTGGATCTTGTTTTATTCGGCAGCATGGCATAAAATATTGGATGGACTCCATTATATTTTGTGGCCATAACTGTGTATACTTGTAAAAATAGAGATGGTGCTATAGCAAATGTACCGTCACCATACCACACATCTGAGGTCTGTAGATGTTGCAGCCACGATTCTCTCCCGAAAATCAAAATTCTTTGCAATCCTTCTCCATCATCTGCTAATAAAAAATTTTCTTCTACACCATCTTGTAACGTGTAAACACGATAAGACTCGGGAATTACTAACTCTTCAACAGTTGTCGGATTTGATGGGGCTGCATGAACTTCGTTACGTTTTCGTCTGATGAATTTTCTCATCGCGCCAGTGTTTGGGAGCCGACCATGACAAGCTTGACTTGTATTTCTCAGGCACTCATTGATTACCACTATTGTCCCTTCGTTTGTTTCTGTAGCACGCTTTTTCATTTTTGTAACAACTTGTGCTACTTCCACGTCCATCGCCGAGGAGTCGTGAGTGTGAACATTTACTTTCTTGATGACTTCACCATCTCTTGTATGTATTCTTGCTTTGCACGTTTGTTTCCTCTCACACCTCCAAAATTTTAGGGATTCATCGCTTTTACTAACAGCGTCAAAAACATACATGAAACCATCAGTGGTAAATTTCTCTCTTCCTCTGGTCGATAAAATTTTTCGTTCCATAGCTTAAAAATTCTTCGTCTGTATATCGTATAAATACTACTATGAAATATTATAAGACACTACATAAACTCTTAAACTGATCTCTGTTTATATAGCTGTACCCTCAATAATCCAACCAATCAAATCAATAATAGGTAGGTACCTACTTAAAATTTCCCTTAAGATTAAAAATCAACAAATTACTTGCATCTCTCGTTAATGACATTATAATGTAATTTTTGAAATCAACAACTAATTTAGTTTTCGAATATTTAAAATCAACAAATAACTTGCATCTCTCGTTAATGACATTATAATGTAATTTTTGAAATCAACAACTAATTGATACATGATAATGTCATTTGGAATTAACAGGTAATTTAGTTTTCGAGGAAATGTTAATAACATTATTATGTGATTTATAGAATTTTGTATTTAAATTTTCGAAGAAACTGCAATAAATATAGGGATAACTATTATTATACTAACTAATGGTAAATATTTTAAAAGCAGATTCCTTTCAAGAAAATATTGTATAATTTAATTTTTTTTAAAAATATACATTCTGCAAATATTTTTGCTTAAAAAAGATATTTTAACAATATTAAAATTCTCCGTCTATATACCATATAATGTATGTCTAATTAAAGTTGAAAAATGTCAGTTATCATCTAATTAGCTCTGGGACAATTAAGAGAACAGCAATTATTATTAATATGCATTAATAAAAAATCCAATATAGGTATTTGCAGAATAAAATATAACAAAATGTTTATAAAAGAAATATATTTAGTTTATTTTTCTACTTGACCATTAATGTTAAAATTGTGTGACCAATGAACTCCAATGTATTTAAATAACTATATTAAAAGATTTTTTTCCAAAAAATTGCCTGACCAATAAACCTCAATGTAGGTATTTAGTCAACTAAAATAAAATTTCTGACGCCGAAATGGCCGACGCCGAAACGGCCTACGCCGAAACGGCCTACGCCGAAACGGCTCTACGCCCAAACGGCCACGCCGAAATGGCCACGCCGAAACGGCGACGCCGAAACGTCCCATTCCGTGAAATTGAGAAGGGTAATTGCTTTTCTTCCCTGGTTGTTTCTTTCTTCTATCGTCCGGTCTACGTTTCCTTCTTGTGTGATGGTCATACCCAGGTGTTATATGCGTCGCAATGTTTAATAATTTCGCCATTCCCCAGTGTAAGGTCCTGCTGTGTCCCACCGATACACATATATTCGGTCTTTTTTATGTTTATTTCCAAACCACCTTTTGTGTACTCCTCTAATAATTTCCTTGTCATATATTCTATATAATCGTAGTCTTTGCGCTAGTACAAGTTGGTCGTCTGCAAATGACAAAGTGTATATTGTATTGTTGTTGATCGGTAATCCCATGTTTTTTGCATTTGCGTTTCCAAAGTTTTAGAGTTTGCTCGAGGTAGATCTTAAATAAATGTCGGTGAAAGGCAGCACCCTTGTTTTAGGCCTTTGCTAATTTGGAATCCTCTCGATAGTCCGCTTCCAACTTTCACCCTTGCTGCAGTTTTGGTATACAATTTCTTCGTCGCTGTTATTAAATTTGCGCTTATATTGGTTTTCTCTAATGCTTCCCATAGTTTGTTTTGTGGGATGCTATCATACGCTTTTCTTAAGTCCACATATAACAGATGCACCTCCTGGTTGACGGCTAGTTTCTTCTCAATAATCTGTGTAATACAAAACAGATGGTCTACCGTTGATCTCCCTGCCCGGAATCCTGCCTGTTCTTCAGCTTCTATATCTTTATATTCATTTTCGATTTTATTTTTAATCAGTTTTCCGTATTCGGCTGATCGAGTTCGTTACAGCGATGCCTCTGTAGTTGTCACATTGATCCCGTCTGCCTTTTTTATGTATGGTGGATATCCATGATGTCTTCCATTCTTCTGGGATTTCCGCTCCGTTGATGTATCTTTGAAAGAGTTTAGCCAGGTTTTCATATAATTTTGTTGTGCCATATTTTATTAGTTCAGCTGGTATGTTCCCTGGTCCTGGTGCTTTGTTATTTTTTAAAGACTTACATACTTCTTCTACTTCTTTTGTTGTTATTCGTAATGGTGAGGCTAAGATATTTACGTTGCTGGTATCACTGTTATTTAAAAATTCCGCTCTGTCCTCATTTAGGAGTTTTTTAAAATATTCGTCCCATTGATCCGGTGTGATTGATGACATACTGTCACTGCCATTGCCAAATCTTAAATTTTTTCAGATAACTTATTCTGCTCAACCTCAATAAATGGTACCACATGTTAGCAAAGAATTGAAAGGAAATTAGAAGATGGTTAGTCACTATCTGTCGTAGCGAACCATTTTAACGTAAGCTGAAGAACAGTTTTTAACATTAATAAAAATATGGAGAGAAAGTAAGGTTCTGAAAGACCAAAAATATCTACCGCTCATGAAGATCGTAAGCTTTTGGAGAGGTTAGAAGAGAATCCTTTTGAAGATGAGGAGAAACTGCAAGACACGTCACAGTTTTCAGGAAGAAAGACAACAACTTGGCGCAGATTTAAAGCATCGCTATATGTTGATAGATATCGAGCAGCTGGTCATTTTAGCGCAAATGTATGTGGATGGATTTCATCTGGAGGAATGGGAATGGTATCGCGTATTGATGGCAGGTTTATTAGGCAGACTTATCTGAATATTCTAGAAAACATCATGTTTCGCAGTGTAGAACAAATGTATCCAGAAAATAATTTTATCCGACAAGATAATTGTCATGTTCACACTGCAGATATAATAAACCAGTGCCTCCAAAATAGAAAAGGTTAAAACCTTACCAATTTCCATAGCTATCTTTGTTAGAATCTATGGAAATTAAGAAATTAAAAAACACATATAATTTGTAGCATTTGCAAATTTTTTGAAATATATATTGAAATATATTGGAATCCCCTCGTATATGTATTAAATTTAAACCCCGTCATATATGTATTAAAATAACGAAGATTGTTTTCCGTGTATCTCTGTTCCTATCGTACGAGTTAAAACCCGAAATATATTTCAATTTCTTTTTGCGTCGCGAGTTATTGTAAACACATTTTTAGAGTTTGTTTATTGGGACCGTGCAAGTTCAAAAAGCGACACCTGGTGTCGTAAATCAGCCAAATTTACTGCGATTTCATGTTAGATCGAGGTTACCGGATAACTGTCAAGGACGTGGCCCCAAAAAAGAATAAGAAAAAAAAGTAAGATTGAGGTTATGTCGGTATGTTATTAAAAGGTAAAACGTGGATGTAGCGTAAATACAAATAAATATATTATTGAATTACAGCATTACTGTTAATATGGATGCAATAATAAAAACTGGATTTGAGAAAGTAAATCACCAAATAACTTTTCAACCAAGCACGAGTCAAAGGGAAAAGCTTTAGTAGTGGCAAGTGTCGAAAAAGAATGGAAGAATTATGTGGAGTGGAAGAATTAAGAAAAATAAATTACCATAAATAATGCTAATGCATAAATTAGCACCCATGATATCATCATATTGGTTTGAACAATTTATTCTTTCCTGTAAACTTTTCGACAGCGAATATATCTTAATGCATCTTCAGAAAAACTTGAACTTGAACATTAAACTTGATTTTTGGGTTAAAAGGAATTCTAAGTGAGTGTTATGACACTAAAATTTACACTTAAAAGTGAACTTTTATTTATTATTTATTTCAAACTGATTTTAAAGTCGGGCGCAAGAATAATGCATAGTTTAGGTTATGTTACTTATGCTTTTTTATGATATAAATCCACTTTTCTCTTTGTACTAGCTTTGTGCTTCGAAGTTGGAAACGAATAAGACTTAAATTGACAATTTTTTGTTGTATTTTTACAATTTATAACACAGCATTTCTTAAATCCCATTTTCTTCAGTGACAGAAGGTGTAAATAAACAAAACGAATATGAAATATGACAATTGACAATATGAATTTATGAAATCTATAATCTATGAAATGTACAGTAAAAAATGCAAGATTTCTCCACTACTCGCGCACGATCGTTTCTCGTATCCCCTCCAAGTACTTGCACGTCGCCAATACCAGACGCGAATTCTACGATATTATTCTTTAATTCAAGCTGCCCCTTGTACTGCGTTTTGAATAAATATTCCCGTCAAGTGTGTTGTTATTCCAAATTATGTGAATAAATTTTAAAGATAATTTCGTCATTCTCGCTAGGATCGCTACCAGAGGTAGTCGATTTTAGCTTAGGTCCAAATTTTTCATCAAATTTGTAATGTCCTTTTGTTCTTCGTCTTACTTTATGGAAAATAAGTTTAGTAGCGGTTAATAGTAGCAATTTAATGTGCAATTGCAGTCCAATTCTACCCGTCCCAGTTTTTTTAAGGAGAAAAGTTCCAAGTTTTGTGTTCAGTGCAGACTTCAATCTCAAATAGTCAGTCCAATTCGAAGTGTGAGATGCAGTCCTGTGGTTCGTGTGTCAGTGTTTGAGATCCAGTTATGGTTTCAGAAATTTAAAGTTATAAAGTGAAATCCATGTGACTTTTGTTTCAAATTTTAAAGTAAAGACACATTTTTTTCTAAAGTAATAATTCCTTTCATTAAAATTTAAAAATTGTAATATTTAATATTGTAAATTTTAGGATTTGACTTTAGCTGTCATTTTAATTTTTATTTTTTGACTTTAGTTTATTTTATTTTTAAAGAAGGTTAACCTCCATGCAATTTGTAAGTTTTGTAGCAACAGAGTTTGTAAACATGTAAGTTTTCTTTGTATTTTTGTATTTTGCAGCTATTGATATATTTTTCCATTGTCTATTTTTGTAACTGTTATTTCCCTAGTTACAACTAGTTGTTGTAATAGTTATAATTAGCCACCTCGAAGCGGCGTCCTTTTCAAATTGTTAGAGGTGTTTCCTGTTTCCCTCCTGTGTTTTGTTTTGTTTGTCCAGGAGACTCGTGTAAGTACCCCTTTGTTTCATTTTTGTAGTTGCCCCAATCCAACCCCCTTGTCATTTACTTATCCACGACCCCAGCTCTCCAAACAAACCCTGAGTGCCGTTCGCACAAGTATCGATTATTTAGCTTGCTCTATCTCAACACCCTTAGTTTCTGTTCCCAATTTTCTACCCTTAACCCAGATATTACTACCGTCCTTTTAAAAGGCAGTGTAAATTATGCGTAATTTAGGTTAGTACAGCTACCAACTGATAGATGGCTCTAGATGGAGTGTTTTCAAGAGCCAGCATTCGACAAGTTTTAACGATTTTAGTTCGCGCACATGCTGTAATTCTGAGGTTATCTGTGTAAATTGCCAGGTTTTGGACTACAAAATGGATGCTTATAATTGGAGGTAAGTCTAGAATTAAAAAACTGTTATTTCACGGCATTGGCATGTGGATTATTGTATAATAGGGACTTATGTACGTATATTCTTGGCTCGAATAGTTGTCACGTTGTTTCAAAGGCTCGCCGCTTGGGATTTCATTTTGTTCTTTTAAAAGGACGGTAGTAATTAGTACTACGAACGTGCGTATTGTTTCAGGAGGCCTCTCAAATTGCATGAGCTATTAGAAGAGCTTAATTCTGATGAAATCCCAGTCCCTCCAGATGGTTTGATCATATTTCCCCCAGAAAATGCCAATGATAATGTCACCGATTGCGACTCCGGCGATGAAGAACTAACTACAATAAATAATTTACCGGGTAGTCAGATGAGAAACGATGTAGAACTTGCTTTTGACAACGCGACTGAATTACCACAAGATTCTGTGAATTCCAGCCTAGCAGAAGAAGATTCGGATGATGACAATATACCATTGGCTTTGTTTCTTTCCAAGGAAAAGCTGCCCCATCAATTAGAGAAGAGAATATCTGCACACTGGATTCAAGGAGACTTGTATCAACACCCTGATTGTACTTACTGGAAAACTCAATTTGGACCGAAAATGACTCAGTCGCCGATGGAAATTTTCAATTTGTTTTTTGATGATGAAGTCATCAATTTGGTTACCGAATACACTAACATCTACGCAGGACAAAGAAATCTTTTGAACGACATTACTCAAAATGAGATTCGATGTTTTATAGGCGTTCTTGTATTGAGTGGTTATGTGGTTGTGCCGAAAAGGTACATGTACTGGGAAAATCGTGACGATTCGCACAACGCAATGGTGGTAGCTGCTATATCTAGGGATAGATTTTCCCACATAATGAAAGTTTTGCATGTTTGCAATAACTTGTCATTAGATAAATTTGATAGATTTGCCAAGATGCGACCCCTGTTCGACGTAATAAACAAAAAATTTATACAATTTTCCCCTTTAGAACAACATCACAGCATAGATGAGGCAATGGTTCCGTATTTTGGTCGCCATCCCACAAAACAATTCATCAGGGGAAAACCAATCCGTTGGGGGTACAAAATGTGGGTAGGAGCCCTTCGTCTGGGATACATAGTTTGGTTTTCTCCTTACCAAGGTAATTCCACTACAATACCTGAACAATATAAAGTCCTTGGATTGGGTGCATCAGTAGTTCTATCCTATGCAGACAGATTGAATGAAGTATGGCCTCAAAGGCGATTCCATCTTATTTTTGATAATTATTTTACTTCTATTCATTTACTGCATGAGCTAAAACAAAGAGGCATATTTGGTACAGGCACTGTAAGGGAAAATCGCACCATGAAATGCCCTTTACCCTGTTCATCTATTATGAAAAAAACTGAACGTGGTAAATACGAGTATCGTCTTGATAAAAATACAGGAATAGTGGTTTGCCGCTGGCATGATAATAATATCGTTTCTATTGCTTC